>JAJIBD010030894.1:0-273778 GCA_021461705.1 Cryptotis parvus
TACTTTTACAAAGCCAACCACAGGGACCAAAGATCTAATGTTCTTTTCAAGATCCCTAGTGATAACAACAAAGACAGTTCTTTGTATATTACCCTTTCTTATTTTCAGAATACTTTTGCATTCATGAAATGCTTTGCCCCACAACATCTAGGAAAACAATGAGGGAGAGACTATCTGAACTGCATTGGTGAGAAAATACAGGATTATAGAACAAATGAACATCTTGAAGAATGAAGAATGTACACTTATGAGAAGCAGACATGAGATACTTCGTGAATCCTTTTGCTCAACTGTTAAATACCTAACTTGGGTGAATGTTAAATTCTGAGTACTCATGCTGAGAATCGTGTAAGAAGCGACCATGTATGTATTATCTAGCTACAGCCAGAGATGGCGTTTCTTTTTCCAGCACGACAGACTTGTCATCTATAACACATCTACTTATTCCAACTCCCTATTGATAATTATCAACTATAACAGATTATAGAACAGTAAATATTTAAGGTAAATATTACATAAATACATACTATTAGTACCATTTGGATACAAATTTATATTTTTGCCTTTGGTTATTTAGTTTTCCCAGAACTATTTATTGAAAAGGTCATATTTACTCCATTTTGTATTCTCAGATCCTTTAAAAAATTAACTGTCTAAATATATGTAGTCTTATCCTTGAGTATTTGATTCTGACCCATTGATCAGAGAGCTTATCTTTATTCCAGTACCATACAGCTTTTATTATTACAGCTTTATAGTATAGTTCCAAATCATGAAATGAGATACCTCCTGATTTCTTATTTTTTAGTATGGCATGGGCTCTTTGTGTTCTCTTCTGATTTCCCACAGATTTTATTATTGATTTTCCTAAGTCCTTGAAGAATGTCATCTGAATTTGAATGGGAATTGCAGTGACTCTATATAATAGCTTAGGTCGAGACTTTCTCTCACACACATATATTACATATCTATTTGTTTTATATACACACACATATTCATTTGTCTTTGGGGGGGTCATATCTAGTGGTACTTGGTACTTATTCCTGAGTCTGCACTCAGGGATCTTATTCCCTATTGGGCCTCAGGAGATTAAACCTGGGTTAGCCACATGCAAAGAAAGTGCCCTACCTACTTTTTTTTTTTTCTTTTTGGATTTTTTGGGTCTCACCTGGCAATGATGCGGGTTTACTCCTGGCTCTGCACTCAGGAATGACACCTGGTGGTGCACAGGAGACCATATGGGATGCTGGGGATTAAACCCAGGTTGGCCGTATGCAAGGCAAATGCCATCCTGGCTGTACTATTGCTCTGGCCCCAGTGTCCTACCTGCTGTGTACCTCTTGCCCCCAAATATTGATTATTACAATCAATGAGCATGCATAATTTACCATTTCCTAAGGTCTTTTTCCATATCTTTTTAAAATTTCCATAGTATAGATCTCCCACATCTTTTGTTAAGTGTTTCTTAGATGCTCGATGTGTTTGGATAAAAGCGAGGATAGACTCCTTGATAAAATGGGATAGACTCTGATCAATTCTTTGTATATAAGAATGTGACCTATTTTTTGTGTGTTGACTTTGTAGATTGCTACTTCACTGCATTGGTTGTGGACTTTTTAGGGTCTTCTATGTATATTATCATGTGAGTTATAAATAATGATAATTGGTTTCTCCTTTCCAATTTGGATCACCTTGATTTGTTTTTCCTGATTGCTATAGCCAGGGCTTCTAATATTGTGTTGAAATAAAGTGGAGACAGTGGACATGCTTGCTTTGTACCTGATCTCAGATGGAATGCTTTCAGCTTTTTATCATTAACAGTGTTACTGGATGTGGACTTGTTATAGATGGCCATTACTATCTTGTTTTGTTGAGGTTTTGTATCAGGTTCACAGTCCTATCCATGTCAGTGGGACTCAGGTCCCTGGTATCCCATGGCAGAAGACTGTTCCCTGACTGACATAGGCATGATCCACTGAACTGTGTTAGCAACATATGAAATTGTGAGAAATAGATTTTTGACATTTTGAATTACTGATTTTTGAGAAATTTATTGTATGACTAGTGACATAGGAGAGAGACTGCCACATTTTACCAAAACCAAAACAGCAACAACAAAAACCAAAATCTCTTAAGACCCAGATAAGTAAGGAAGATATCCAAAGCAGATTAAAATTTAGGATTTAAAAAAAAATAAAATAAAATTTAGGATTTCATATCACTAGTCCAGTGTTCTTATCATTGCCAGGGTTCTTATTTTCATTTAGAAATGTGCTGGCTATTTAAGGACTCCCTTGGATCCTAAAGTAACCTCTGAGGTTGAGTTTCCTGATGCCTCTGAAACACTGAGCTGCAGTTAATAACACAGCTAATAGCTCAGGCTCTAGAAACTCCCGAAGGGAAATAGAAACTGAAAATCCTTAGTAAGGTTTCAACCTGGGCTATAATTTTAATTCCTATTGTTACTGAGTCTTTGGGAAAATAAACTTGAAAAATCTGAAGCAGGGGGTAAATATGGAGAAAAGACTTGCAATCTGCCTAGGGTTAAGGGCTTAAAAGATCCCCAAGCATAACAACTGCTTTTTGTGTAAGTCAAGTAGGTGTTGACTGATTCTATCAATTTGTAAGTCCAAACAACTTCCAGATGGTTCTCATAATAGTAAATGTATCTTATATTTGATTAGTGCCTTTCAATGTACAAAGCAGCTCCACATCTGTGTCTTGATTACAACCCTATGATGGAGCTTGTGAGGAAGTAAGCAAGAGCTATAGCTCCATTTTTCAGACAAGGACACCGAGTCCCTGGAAGGGGAAGTGACTTTTAAAGGCCAACATTGCAGTTATAGAACCAAGATGTATCATACTTGGCTCTACAACATTGCAGTTGTAGAGCTAAGTATGATATCATGGTTGGTGACCTTTCTACCTCCTGCCTTTACTCTGGTCCATAGAGTTCCCTTAAGGACATTCTCCACTTGACTACGTCTGAGCAACAACAGTAAAGGACCAACTTCCATGTGACATGTGAAGGAGACAGGAATCAAAAAAGGAAGGATCACACAGAAGGCGGGAGTGGTAGAAACAGAGACAAACACAGCATGGAGCCCTGCTAGTATCATGGCGGAACATGGAATCGCCAGTGCTCTGTGTCTAATTCTGTTCTGAAAGTCTCAAACCTTTTTTGGTTTGTTTTGTTTTTTGGCTCATACCTGGCAGGCTCTGGGTTTACCCCTGCCTGTGTACTCAAGGGTCAAACTTGGCAGGGCTGGGGACCATATGGGGTGCTGGCGATGGAACCCAAGTTGGCTGCATGCAAGGCAAGCACCCCATCTGCTGTATTATCTGTTTGGCAACAACTTTATTTTTTTTAATTCTCAAAAAATCCTAGTAGGTTCGCCATGCTGATATTATTCTCATTGAGACTAGCACAGAGGAAAAAAGACCCCAGTCTTCCAGAAGACAGTTTACAAGGACTAGAACTTGGGTTTGTCAGGAGAAGACATGGCTGTGTAAGAGTTGGTGGTGTCAGGAATGGTACAATCACAGAATAAAAACGGCTCAATATGCTGAAGCTTCATATTAAAGGGCTCTCATACATGCCTTCTCTCTGTGTCTCTGTCTCTCTCTTTCTCTCTCTCTCATACACACACGCACAGAAAGTTGTAAACTAAATGCTTATGTAATAGTTGGACTTGATGTTCATCCCTCCTTTCTGTTGAGGGCAGCCTCCCAGCCCTCGGCCAGGAGAGCAGGGTTAAGCTGCGTATCGTGGTCATTAGTCTGGTTCTGGGCCCTTTTGCCAACTCTCATTTGTGATGTTTACTTCCCGGTTTCAATCTAGTTCTCCCCTGACAGGCCACGTCTCGGTATCAGGGCTAATTATCATCATTATTCAGAATTTTAATTAGCATAATTACCATCAACATACATTTTGATGAATAGTCATTAAGAGTAATTTCTCAGATTCATTATTGTAGCTGAAATTTAATTATTTAATTAATACAACAATTAATAATAACTTATATTTATATGGGACTTGATAGTTTGCAAAGTGGTTTCAAATATAAAATCCCATTTGATCCTCCCGAAACTCTAGGAGGTATGCAGCATGTGGGTGATTAACCCCGTTTTATAGACGGGTGAGGAGATTAGCTGAGAGAGGTGCAGGGAACACCTCCAGTCTCCTGACCCGGGCTGGTTCTATTTCTTCCTTCATGACTCCTGCAGCAATTACTCGGAGTTTCACCGCAAGGTGATAGTTGGTCCAAATACTAGAGAGCACCTAGTTAAAGGGAGAACTCTGGCAAAGATGATGACAAGGTAGGTTGAGCACTGGGAGAGCTGCCAGCGTTTTAGAACAGCCTGGTGTCAGAGTAGGGAGCCATGGGGAGTTGGTGGACGTGGGCTTGGATCTCAACCCCATCACCTGTACACTGAGCTGTGTGATCCCCAGCTGAGCCCTTAACTTCTTGAATTTCTGAATAATAAAGGGAAATACCTCAGAGGAGGTATGTAAAAGTATGTCAAAGTGTTAAGGAGAGTCAGACAGGCATGCAGGAAAGCCCTGTAAAAGCGGTTGTGGTCACAAGGTGGAGTAGAGAGCCTGCCATGGTGGCAGATCCCAGTGGCCCTGCCATGATGCTAGAAGAGGCAAACTATGGGGAACCCCAGTGAGTGAGCGGAGCTCTAGCTAATTTGGGGCCACAGGAAAATTATCAGGGGATGACTGTGTTTACTCTTAAGGCTAATCTGGGTAATCCCTTTTTGCGAAACCATGCATTCCCTCCTCCTGATCTTTTCTTTGTGCCACCGATCAGTGAAGTTACCTGGTATTTGTCCTTTCGGCACTCTCCACTCAAAAATGATAATCTCCAGTTCAGTCCAAATTGCAGTAAATTGCATGATTTGGAACTCTTCCTTATAACTTCATAGACTGGAAGGCAGGTGGGAACTTGGGGAAATAGGTAGGAGGAGTCAACACTGTGGTAGCATTGGACTGGAATAGTGTATTCCTGAAACGCAACTATGAATGATGATGTCAATCATGGTGCTTAGCATTTAATAATAATAAAAAAGACAATTGCAGCGAGAAGCTCACACCCCAGCTCCTATGGGGAGCCGTGGCTCGTTCTCTGCTGCCAGGCAGAAAAGCTCTCCCAGGATGCTACCCCTGACAAAGCAGGAGACTCCCTGTTAACCAGCAGGGCATGGAGAGCACTAGCAAGGGAGCCCTAAGGAAAAGCCACTCAACTGTGTGGTCTGCAGACTTCAGGTTTTTATGGGGCATTGGCCTCTGGGTTGCCACAGGTTCAACCAGCCAGACCAATGCCCCAGTCTTGGGATACGCAGCTCTCGGTCAGGATGGTACCCAATGGGTTTCTGGGAGACTTGTGGGAACCTCACTTTGATCCTGACACGGGTGCTGGGCCTTCACCTCTTCCATCTGTTACCCCAGGGTGCTGGTCTGCACCCTGAGGTCCTCAAACCCTGTTCACTCTGTGACAGAGGCCAGGGCAGGTTATGGTCAGTGCTGGAAGTCACCCAGGCTCCAGAGTTGGGTGACTGTGAGGCCAGGAGGATGCGTAAGTGGGAGAGAAGGGAGGACACAGACCGGGCATGTGCTGGGGAGGCCCCTCACTTGGAAGGGCAGGGGTGCATATGTGAGGAGGGGGTGTGGGCCTTAGCGGGGCGGGGCAGGGAGAACACCTCATGTATTAGTTGGGGGCAAATCTGTAGCTGACAGAGCATAAGCAGAATGTGGCCTAACGTCAGCTTTCAGTTACAGTCCCTTGGTCATTTCTGAGAATGGAGACTCGTCCATAGAGCCCTGATTCCTGAAAGGACTGTCATCTCAGACCTTGCAGCAGGGCAGAACTTGTGGACAGAATGAAAACAGAATTGCCTCCTTTGTTAATCAGTACTTCACAGCGTGAGAAAGTTCAGTAGAAACCAATTATGATTCAATATCACTGAACCGGGTGAAATGAAAAAAATAAGCAGAAGCCAGGTGGTGTCAGCTTAGAATGAGCCCAGAGGAAAATATTTATGTCCATTTTATTTCTCTAAATCCCCAAAAAAAAAAACACCCAAGAGGAACCCATATTTGCACTCAGGGTAAATGAGCTCCAATCCTTTCTCCTCAGTTTTTAATTCTGTCAATTTGAAACTCTTGATTAATAGTGCCTTACACGTTTGGCATGGGCTGGTGGCTCTTCAGAGATCCAGTCTCCTTTCAGAGAACAAAGTTTTTCTCTAAATTAAAAAAAAAGCTTGGAGCCAAAGAGATAGTATAGCAGGTAGGGCACTTGCCTTGCACATAGCCAACCTGGGTTCAATCCCTGGCACCTCATATGATTCCCCTAAGCCCTACCAAGAGTGACTTCTGAGTGCAGAACCAGAAGTAAGTCCTGAGCACAGCCAGATCTGATCCCAAAACAAAAAAATATAATCTAAATACTAGAAAGCTTCAAAGTCAGCGCATGCTGGAATATTAATAAATAAATTTATACTGATCACATATTAGTCATGAAATAATAAACCTTGTTCTGGTTAGTAAGGAGCTCTTATCTGTGTACTTCCTTTTACTTTTTCATCTCAATCTTATGACTATAAAACCAGAGAATCAGGAATTACTATTCTCATTTGGCACACAACACAATTTAGGCCTCAAGAGATTAGGCCTCTTTTTCAAGGCCACACAGGCTGATAGTAGCAGAGGTAGATTCCAAGGCTCTTCTTGTGTTATAACTATTCTTTCTCCACTTTCCCAAAAGGGCAAAGTAGAAGGCACACAGGTTGGCCACAGTCAGTAGTTAAGTGTAGGAGTTAAATACAGGGTCCAGATAGTTCAGGCTTCCAAAGCTCCGCATATTACTTATCACCTGCGGACCTTAGGCAGATTAGTAGGCCACTTTGAGCTCTGGTTTCCTCATATGTAATTGAAGAATACGATTTCTTATGGTGCATTAAGTATGGTAAAGAACACTAAACATGGTTCTTGGAATTGAACCTGTGTTAGATTTAGGCAAGCTAAGTAAATCTTAACCCCTATACTGACTCTCTAGTCCACAAGAAGAATTGTTTTGTTTTGTTTTGGGGCCACACCTGTCAGTGCTCAGGAGTTCACTCCTGGTAGTGCTTAGGAAACCAAATGGGGTGCCAGGGGTCAAAATCAGGTAGGCTGTATGCAAGGCAAGTGCCTCACCCACTGTACTATCACTGTGTATCACTTTCACTTTTCTTCCCATTGTTCATCGATTTGCTCGAGCAGGCACCAGTAACATATCCATATGTCCTGTCACATGCTAGTATAGCCCAAGGGCATCTGCTCACTCCAGGAACATGAAGAGCCTCAAACCATTCCTTCAGGTCATGGGAAAGAGATATCTAGTTGTTACTGGTTTTTGCCATATCAAATATGACACGGGTAGCTTGCCAGGCTCTGCCATGCGGTGGAATACTCTTTTTAGTAGCCTCTTATCTCGTGCATTTATTGATGAACTGCGTGGCGCGTTGTGGCCGCACAGAATGGAAACATCAGCTCTTCTGTTCAGTGGAGCTCTGACGAGCTGTGGAGTCTGGATGTTGAAAATGGAGGCACTCATGGTGTGGGGTTCCTCTGGCTCTTGCGAGGCTCTCTATCACTGTGACCCCACATAAATTCTTCTAAGGGATAAGACTTTCAATGTATAAAATGCTGTCTGTAGACCACTCAGTTGTAGCCGTTGGATAGTTCTTATCCGAACACCATAAGTTTGGCCTTGACATCTGGATAACCTTCATTTCAAAGTTCTGTTTGCTGGATTGGTAGAACTTTCTCATAGGCAAGATTTTTTTTTTCTGTAATTCTCAATCATAGACTTAGCAGGAAGAGTTTTTACTCAATTGTAACCACTTTGGCTCCACAGACCAAGGGAGCACATATCCTCATGGACAAAAAGCTGAGATGGAAATTCTCATACCGTGAGTGTCCAAGTAAAAGATTTAATGTTTCTGATGTTCAGAGCTTCCAGAAACCTATGAACTATAAAAATGAATCATCAGAGAGAGAAGGGATTATGATGAAGTTCATTCTCCTTGTTTATGTGGATGATGTAGAGGCTGTAGCCATACCATCAACCATGTGTGATTTTTGTGATTGGGTGCGTCTCTGCTTGTCTCAGTGCTAGGACTGGGCAATTAAGATTCATTGGCAATGCCAAGGACTCTTAATCCCTAGATAAGTCTGTCAGAGATAGTCATACTGCTTGCTCCTTGCAGGTAGTACCACACACATCATCTTTCTGTGCCTATGCCTGTTTTTTTATTTCCATTTTCTTGCCTGGAACTCTGTCCTCAACTTACTACTTATATTTATTTATGGAAGGCGCATAGTTAATGGATATAGTATTAGACTGACTAGGGCTTAAATCTTGATTCTTAACTACAGACTATATGGGGAAAGCATCTAATTATTTAAGTTCACATACACACAATATCTATAAAAAGGGAGTGGCTAGGAGGGCTGGAGAGATAGCTTAAAGGCTCACATGCATGCTTTAAGGCAGGCAGGCCCAGGTTTAATCCCTGACACCACAGGAGCAATCTTGGCACAGTGAGGAGTAGCTCCTGAGCACCACTGGGTATAATCCCCAGAGCTTGATTATGGTACCCACCTAGGAGGGTAGAGTGAAGACAGGATGAAACAGTGATAGGAGGTGCTTTGCACACTGCACTGCTCCATTGAAAAATCGTTTACTCATTCTTTGAGTCACACCCCAAATTCTGCCTCTTCTTAGTGCCTGGTGACCTCAGAAACTCTTCTTTCACATGTCCACTGCTTCTTGTCCAGCTCTATTCGAGGCACTGAGCATACGGCATACTGAGAGTTACACCTGCTATTGTTGCCTTGTTCATCAGGAGTTTAGGTGATGTTCTGACACCAGCCACCTCGCTGTCGGACCCTGACCCACCTCCTTCCTCTGCTTGTTCCTGAGCAGTTTCCCAACTACAAAATGAGGCTGTGGAACTCTCTATTCACTCTATTCTCTTACTGTTTTGAGCCTTGAAAAGATTTGGACCAAATTACTGTGGGATGGCCAACATCACCCCCAGCCCCCCTCTTTTTCCCCAAAGCACAAACATGTCATTACTAATCCAGCATTTTTATTTATACATTGCTGTGCCTAGATGAGCTATTTCTCAAAAGAACCGCAAAGTGAATTCTCCATCATCTTCACGGGAACAGACGGCCGATTGAGAGGGGATTTCACGCCTGAATGCTCTCATTCTGTTTGTGCCTGGAGAGCACGGCCGCTACCTTTCTGTACATTAGCAAGGGGACTGGGATTTGTCACTTGCCCCAACCCTGGCCTCTCCCAGAGAACCTCCAGAGAAGGCCTTGGTGGTTTACCCTAGAAACGTCTTCCTTCCTGCACACAGCCCTGAACGCTCAGGCAGCGCTGCCCAAGAGGGGCCTTGTTTAAACAGGAAAGAACAGACAGTTTAATGGGTAGCTTTGCAGCTCAGATTCCAGTGCCATTTACAGTAGTCAGAGGAATAAAATTCATAATGAATGTTGCTTTATTTTACTTTTTTGTGTTTTTCTTCCCTTTTCCCCCTTTTTGTTTGTCTTTATTTCCCCCTGCCCCCCTCCCCCAAATGCTATGTAACTGATGGTGGCAGAGAGAGTTTTTGTTTTGCCTCAGTTGGGAAATAACACTGAAGAAAGTTGCATTCTAAACATGGTTGTTTCATTGAATCTATGACACGTTTAATTGTCATGTTGGTAAAATTAAGGGTGAAGGAACTCAGGTGGTTAGTTTGGGGACACTTGGCTATTTGTAAGAAGTCACATTCCCAGTGGAACAGAAAAGATAAATCGTCTGGTTATTTATTCATCGACTATGAATTGAATTTTTGAGTTGCCCATTGGTAAATAGCATTAGTGATTTGATTTGAAAATAAATATAACATCTAGATTGCTGGTACATTAATGAGTTACTGTCCAAGGAAATAGATAACCAAGTAAATTATTAAATGCTTCTAGAGAATTGTATCCTATTTTGTCTTCGGGACGTGAAACCACACATTGTGTCAGGAAATACATACTGTGTCTTGAAACCAAAGATCTAGACTATGTACTTGCTATATGTAGGGTGTTTTATGAACTCCATTTCATGTAATGCTGATACATGGGCTAGCTCATGAGCCATGGGCTAGCTCGCTCAGCAAACTAGAGATAGTAAGGTAAAGGAATTTATTGGAAGTCAAACATAATTGTCTTTTACAACCAAGCTCAGTGCTTTGCTGGCACCTTACACTGTGACTCCCAAAGGAAATCATTAGGACAGAAGTAGAGATCTACCATCTCAAAGCAATGCCTTTCTTTCCATCACAGAGCAGATAGTCTATGAAGGAATTGTCTAAGCTTTAAGAAGCATCCGTGCAGTGCGGGGAAAGGCACTGACCACTGAAGGATCCAGGGGCCACTGAGCTCTTAGATTTGAGCAGTAGGAAAGCAGGACTGAGCTGAAACACACTGATCACCCTGGGGTGTTCCTTTTTAAAAAATGTGTTATTATTTTAATTGATCACTGTGAGACATACAGTTACAAGGCTGTTCATGATGGGTTTCCAGTCTAGTAGTCACTTTCCCTTCTCTCTCTCTCTCTCTCTCTCTCTCTCTCTCTCTCTCTCTCAGATGTTCCTGGGGGAAGAGCAGACCACAGGGGGCAGCTGTGAACTGTGGGACTGCCAGGAGCTAGGAGGGCAGGAAAATTTAAAAGCCAGCAGAGTAGCAGAGTATGTGATCAGGCCATGGGGAGTTTTCACTCATGGAATTTCTCTTATTTTTGGGACAATTACTATTTTCTACTATGATTAAGCTTGAGAAAGCATGAAACCAGAAATTACTCTCTCTCTCTGAGCGAGAGAGAGAGAGACAGAGAAAGGCTGAGTGATTGAAAGGTGTATTGGGTGTTGTAGGAAGAGGGAATGTGAGGTGGAGGGAAGTGGGGCACAAGAAAAGCCAAGACTTGGAGAAGGGTTGCTGGAAAGGACCTGACTATATATTCCAAGTTTTGAAATCTCCATATCCTGCCTCACACCCATGATCAATTACCAGGTGAGCATGTTAGCAGTTCTCTAAGCTTCCCCTGCTGTTCAAGATTCTCAGTGACTTTTGCACAAGCCTCTTCCTCTGCCTGATGTCTCCTCCAATCTTCCTTTCTGACATTAGTCACATGACAGAAGCCTTTATTCCTTCCAGAATCATCCGTCTCTTTTGGAGCTTTCTTTTGCTATAGGTTTACACTTTCTTAACTTTAATTTTTTTTACATATAAACTCTTCTTCAGGGTGTCACTTGTGTCATTTGTCTTCCCGTTGTTCATCCATTTGCTCGAGCAGGCACCAGTAACGTCTCATTCGTTGGGAATGAGGTCCCTTATTGTTACTGTTTTGGGCATATCGAATACACCACGGGTAGCTTGCCAGGCTCTGCCGTGGCTTTGGGTTTATCCCAGGGGACCCAGTCAGGGTGTGTACTTTTATTAATTATAATGATATATATTGGAATCTGAACTGGTCAGGAGTAGTTATATAATAATACCCTTAAGAAATGTTTTGTTGTTAGTGGTCAATTTTTGTTTTATGTTATTCATAGTACAGTTAATGATAAGGTTTCATGCATACAGTGTTCTAACACCACGCCATCCACAATGTCCATTTTCCTTCACCGTTGTTTCAGTGTGTCCCCCACCCCCCAACACACACACCACCACCTCAGTCTCTGCTTCTTGGTTAGCTTGGTTCTGAAGATCAGTCATCACTTTCTGTTGCCTCTGTCCGTTTGTTTATTCCCTTACTATGTTTCTTTATCTATCACTTAGAAGACAGTTATTCTGTGTCTGCCCCTCTCCTGACTGACTTCACTCAGTGTGATACTCTCCAGGTCCATCTACATAGCATCAAATTGCATAATTCCACCTTTTCTTATGCCGGATAGTATTCCGTTGTATAGATACCATCGTTTCTTTTGTTCTGTCATCTAATCCTGGACACTTGAATTGTTTCCAGATTTGAGCTAATGTGAATAGAGTTGTGATGAACTCTAAGGGAGCACAAAAAATCTTTTTAAGAGGCTTTAGGGCCCATGGGGTAGATACCAAAAAGTGGAATTGTTGGGTCATTAGGGGAGCTAAAGGTCTAAGTTTTATTCTGGGAGGTGTCCATATTTAAACTTAATTTTTGGTACATTTCAGTGACATATAATAACATCACATATTAGCTGATAGTTTGGTATGTGTATATATTGTGAAACAATTGCCATAGGAAGTTAATTAGTACCACACATGGGTTAGAGACTGAAAAATTTACATATCTTAAACCAGACCTATGAAATCCTTGAATAGAGACCAAAAGTTTTAGTTTCTTTTAATTTTTTTTTTGTTATTCACTATGATTTATAGTACTTGTAATGGTAGGGTTTTATGACTACAGTGTTCCAGCACCCACACCTTCTACCAGTGTCTGTTTCCCTCCATTATTCTCTGAGGGTTTCTTCCTAACCAATACTCCAGAGACCAGAACTTTTATGCCTTTGTCCTCACTGCATTTCTTCCATGTAGGAGGATTTGTAAATAAATATGAATCACTGGATGGATGTATGAGGCAGACTTCTCTTCAGTCTATGGCCAGAGAAGTCCTGTGTTTGAGAAGAGAACAATGAGTGGGGCTTAGAGTCGAATTCAGCTCTCACATTTGCTGGCTGTTCTTCTGCTTGACTTTGGAAAAGTCACTTTGTAACTCAGCCTTTTGCATCTTATGGCTTAGATGAAAGTGTTGGATCAGTTAGTGGCCTCCTATATCCTAGGTTCTAGAACTGAAGAGTTTTAGCAAATTTCTATGATTTAGAAGCCAGCTCTGTATTCAAGTTAGTACTATTGAGAGTATATCTTTGAAGCCATGTTTCTAGAGCTCACTTGTTAATAACTCTTCTGGATAAAGGGATTCTGGTCATCCCTGGAGAATGGTAGGGAAAACATAGCAAAGGATGTGACTGTTGCAGAGTCTCTTGGTTCACTCCATGTGAAAATGAGCATTAAGATACTCAAATGGTGAGTATTCTAACTGGTATTGCATAGTTTCATCAGTAAATGCTCGAGATGACAGCCTTCTACTGATAGTATACCACATACACAGCAGAGCCTGGAAAACAATCTGTGATTTATTTTATGCCAAAAACTAGTAACAATTATGGACCTGAAGAATGGTTTGAGGGGGCTGGGGCGATAGTCCAACGGGTAGGGCATTTACCTTGCACACAGCCGGCTCATGCCAGCCGGGGGTTTGATCCCTGGCATCCCATATGGTCCCGAGCACCACCAGGAGTAATTCCTGAGTGAAGAGCCAGGAGAACCCCTTGAGCATTGCCAGGTGTGACCCAAAAATGCAAAAAAAATGGTTTGAGGCTCTTCCTGTCCCTGGAGCAAGCAGATGCCCTTGGGCTACACTTGCTTGTGACAGGATGTATGGAGATGTTACTGGTGCCTGCTCCTAGCAAATCCGATGAACTACGGGGAAGACAGTGATACAGTGAGTGCATAGTTAATACTTTCTGGGTGAAGTGACTTGTGAACTGTCTTTAAAAAGTTCTGTGAGGGATGCACAAAAAAAGCCCTTCCATTGACAGGTTACAGAAACTCAAGGTTTCGATTTAGGTTGAATTTCATTTCTGCTCAAAGGAAGCAGTTTTCATTGAGGGGAGTTAGTATTTCTGCATGTATCAGACAAAACTAGGTTTATGGCTGGTTGGAATGGGAATCAACACTGAGCTTTCTAAGGGGTTTCAGTCAACAGAGTACATCAGGATTTGCGTAATGGCCCAAGAAACTTCACTTTTGGGTAAGTGAGAGGACAGTAGAATGTGTTGAGGAAGCTAAAAGGACGACCAAGAAGTATTTAGCAAAAGGACGACCAAGAAGTATTTAGCAAAAGGACGACCAAGAAGTATTTAGCAACAGCCAGATCCTTCACCAGATACTACTTTATTTGCCACTTTACACTTTGAGGTTTCAGCCTCAGAGAGATTTGAAATTATGTGGAAAGATTGCAGAAAGAGTAGGTGGTGGGACTGCTATGTGAACTTAGGTCTTTTGAACCCTAAAGCTTCTCTTCATCCCAGACAACATGGACAGGCACCTGTTTTCTATTTAGTTTTATTTTTAAAATTTTAGTCATGGTTTTGTTGGGTTACTCATCCATCTTACTCTCTTGCCTACGAGTCTCATTATTTCTCATGTGCAAAGTGGAAATAAAACTTTCTCTATTTCATGGAAGTTGTTGGGAAGACAAAATGAGCACTTTTTTTTCTTGCTCATGCTTCTTTCCGCAGATGGTTTTTTATACAGAGGCTCACTAATTAAAAATACTTGAATATGTCATTTGTTTTTATGTAACAGTGTCCATCTGAAGCGAGTTAATGTTTAATGTCATTTACAGTTCCCATGACTTCCCATGAATAGTAGGCAAATACTCACACGTTTTGGGTTTTATTAAAACACATAAGTCAAGTAGATGGTAATCCAATGGAAAAATCAGCCTGCTCTATCTTTGTATAGTTATAAGTACAATTAATAAGCCATGTCTTTTTATTTGTGTTATAAATAAAATTTATGGAAAAAATAGCCCAGAGGTACTAATACCATATACATTCATTTTTAGCTGTCTCTACTGTTAGAGCTTGCAAAGGAGAAAAATTCCTGAGTGTTGCATTCAGGATGTACTAGCTTTATAGTTAGTGAAAATGAAATAAGTGCTGTATTTCCTGAATAAGCCTCCTCAAAAATCTAGTTGACTTAACACTTTCTTGTTTTGCTTATAGCGTGGCAAAGATACTTGGACTGAAAGTAATTGTTGGGGGTTTTAGAGGGTTGACTTTTTAGTGTAACCCGAGGAAGCTGACAGAGAATAAAATAAATATTGTTCACCACTGAGAGAGAGATGTCCTGTTATTTTCTTCCGAACTTAGAGCATCGTGGAGGAATGGTGACTAGCATGGATTGACCCTGATCTCATTTCAGACTTCTGATCCTGTTGTGGACACAAAGTGTCACTTCCTTTATGGCGTAGTCCCTGACTAGTTTTCTCCATTTCCTCCTCAGATTCTGGGGACTCTTTTCTTTTCTGATGAGTGGATTTTCACAGAACATAATCTTCACCACAGCCACAGAATACCTTTCTCACTTAGAAACACATCTACCAAAGTACTTAAGAGAATTCCTCAGGGGTGAGGACCACGCCTGATCTTCCTCTGTGTTCCCAGGGTGTGGCACAGTGCCTAGCATATGTAATGTTGGAATTAATAACTGGCATTTCCTGAATGCTTGAAATGCCAGGGAAATCTTCAGAGCACTTACCATAGATTAACTCATTCATTTAATCTTCCCAACACCTCTGTGAGGTAGGTGGTAATATAATTTCCATTTCGTAGATGTAGAAACCAAGACAACGCCCCATTAAGTGACTCATCCAAGAGAGTCCAGAGTGTGGAGTTCACAATTCAGACCTAGGAAAGGCAACTACTGAGCCCCTGTTCCTAGTGTCAGTGGAGTGTTGAAGGGCATGAAGGAGGGAGGGTATGAAGGTCGACTTTGGGGTGTTTGCTATGAGATCAACACCTGTGAGGAAGCACTATGGGGCAGAGGGAGGATTGGGTAGACATAAAGAGAGCGTGGGATAGATCTTGTTCACGTGATACCATTTGACCTGGGCTCAGATGAGTTTCTGTTCTTTATATGATTGTTACATCCCACCTCACTGGTTCCCTGGATATGGGCTGCCCTGGAAAGGGCAGTGACCAGGCCCACCTGATGGTGCTGGCAGCTAGAGGCTGTCTGTCTAGTCATCACTTCCTTCCCAGCTGGCGGAAAGCTCTTCCTTGCAGGAACTCTGGAGAGCTCCTACCTGTACCAATTATATACAAGAATCATGTCTTCAGGGAACTCTAATAAATATTCACTCAACAGAATTTTTTAATTATAGTAACTATAATCATAGCTATAACTTTTTAAGATGTTATTAGGTGCCATCCAAGGTGGCTTTGATTTATTGAGTCATTAATTATCATCAGAATGCAGTGAGGTTAATACTCTATTACCAAACCCCATTTTAGAAATGATGAAATAGATAGCTCCTGATATTAAGTAACTTGCCTGGGTTATTTAATTAGTTAGTGAGAGAGCTGGAATTCCATCCCAGACCCTGGAGTTTCCTAACCTTTGTGTCAATGTATGCATATTCCTAACTAGATTGCTGTGTGTTCTCTACAGAGATTCTTCAGCTTCAGTTGATGGTGCTCAGTACCTAGCAAATGCCTGACGTGGGATGCGTTGGGTATAAGTTTGTTGACTGAGTTGTATGTTGGTCTTTCATTTAAAAAAATAATGGTTTTGGGGCCGGTGTGATAGCCCAGCGGGTAGGGTGTTTGCCTTGCACGGCCAGCCTGTGCTGGCCGGGTTCAATCCCTGGCATCCCATATGGTCCCCGAGCATAGCCAGGAGTAATTCCTGAGTGCAGAGCCAGGAGAAACCCCTGAGCATTGCCAGGTGTGACCCAAGAAAGCAAAAAAAAAAATGGTTTTAACAGGAACTAGCAAAATAAAATTGTGACTTTAGAAGCAACTAATAGGATACATGACAACCACCAAATCTTAGTTTACTTAAAAAGCCTCATCACAGCTAAGAGTTGTTAGTGGAAATATCAGGAAGGGCATACTAGAAGTGTATGCATTCGACTGTTATATCGAGTAAACCCATGCGGATGAGTGTGCCGCGCCACTAGATCTGTGCTACGATGGCAAGAGCAGGGGTTAGAACCGAGGAGCTTGCCTTTGCAGCCTGTCCAGGAGTGCATGGTTTGTCATGGAGAGATTGCGTCAATACTTGAACTTCTGGAACCCGGGTTGGGGCACAGGTGGTAGAGCACATACCCCACACGGCCTCTACCCCAGCCACCATTACTGTCACAGGAACAAAATACCATATCTGAAATGAGGGATTTGTGGAACATGTTCTTGGGTTTCATGAACATGATGCTGTCATTCTGTGAAAATGATGGTTACGGGAGCTGATGTGTATGAAGGAGCAGAGAACTGGTAGGTGCTGGTGCACCGAGAATCAGCAGAAAGGGCTTAACAGAATGGGATCAAGCTCTTCTAAAGAATAACCTTGTGAAAAGTGCTTCTTTCTAAGTGTCATGAAGCAGATACTGGTTGGAAGGGCTGTGGGCTGTGTGTTGGCTCTGTGTGAGGCCAAAAGCTGGATGAGAGGACTGGATCTTACAGAAGGCTAAATTCAATTCTGGGTTTTAAAAGCGTGTCAGAGAACAGAGTAATCAACTTTTCTGAGCAGTGCCATGGATATAGCAGCTATTGAACCATTATTTCTTGAATGAAATATTAATCCATTCAATAATCTATTCAATAATGACTAGGAGCTTAAAATGAAGTTGAATTGTATTGACATCCACAATCCTGGATAGTTTTCAGTTAGCATGAAGTAATCAACACAAAATGGTCTCATGAAATTTTGATATTACAGTGGATTCTTTACAGTGCCTAGAGTTGAGGTGTAGATTATTTAATCACATTCCCAGTAGTTAGAAAAGAGTAAAAAAAATAGCTAAAAACAGAAAGTGGATCCTAGGTAGGTGGTAGTCATGACAACCTTTCCTTCCAAAGAGTGAGGACTTTCTGAGCTTATATTAAAGGGCCATGAAAAAGAGGAAATTTTTCAAAAGAACTAATGTGACAGCTGGGAAAGAGAACAGTTTTATTTGTAGCTTGACACTGGGGTGAGGCCAGAGCAGTTGAGCAGTGGTCTTGCAGACCTGGTGAACCAGACCTAAGGCATTTAGACTTACCTTATGATGTCAGCTGAGTATGGCGCATCCTAAACCTTGGGATAGAAAAACAGTTAAATGTAAAAACCAAAGTTCAAGTCAATGAAAGGCGAAAAGAATCAAAATGAAATCCAAATGAGTGTTCCTATGGCATGCAGAAACTCAGGTACGAGGAATATTTAAACCAATGACATTTTTTCTACACAGTGGAATAAAGCTAATCTGAAAACAATTGTGCTTTTCGTTTTTTCTTTCTTCTCATTTCTTTTACTTTTCTGTTTCTTTCCCTTCTGTTCTCCCTGCTTCTGTCTATTTCAACAACACCAAACATGATCGAAAGGATACACGTGGTATGGATTCCCATTTGACATCTCAATTTATTGATGAGAATTCTCTGCTGAAAAAACAGCTTAGAGACAGTAACATTGTAGTTAACACCGAAGTTCAGAGGCAGATTGCTGTACAGGCCTTAAATGATAAAGCAAATATCTTGGAAATGATCTTTGATGAATTTTAAGACTGCTCATTTTTGAAGAATGATAATTGTCAATAGCAATTTCTGATAAAACGAATCCCAGTTGATGCAGAAGCTACGTCCTGAAAGTTTCTTAAAGGTGCAGATGCTGCTCTGTAGATTATTGGTCACAGCACACACTGTCTGCCTGTCCAGGTGACAGTTGCTTTCTTTATGTATTGTCTGATTCTACTCCACAGCGTCTGTGCTTCCCTTAGTATTGCTCTAAGCCCAGTGCTTCTCAGTCTTTTATTAGGAATATGGCAAAACCCCGTGAAAAACATATTCTGCTAAAAAATTTAAGATTCTGCATTTTTATTACCTCCAAAATGTTGTTGTCCATGGACCATACTTGGAGTTATAACAAACCCTAAGGCAATCATCATTCCTCCCACCCCAGCAGGAGTCCAGGCAGTGTAGACCACTCTTAGTGATATTCAGTGGTTCTTAGAAGGCCGAACAATGCTGGGGATTAAACACAGAGGCAAAGGCATGCAACACAGCTGCTCTGATCCTTTTGAACTATCTCCATGGTCCCCAATTGTCTTTCAAAATATTAAGACTTAGAAATTTTAGCTCTTTGATTCCTATTGTTAAATATAAGCCAGACACTGAAAAATTTCAGTAAATTAGTGAATGAATATACATTATATCTCCTTAGTTCAATAACAAACGAAATCACTAGAGTTTCTACTAGTTTTCCTCTTTATTTTTAGGAGGAAGGGAAGACGCAGCTCAGCTGTTCCCAGTTAAGAGTGATGGAACCAAAACTACAATGCAGCTCTGCTCACCCCAGGTCTTCTGTGTTTTCATTCCATTTGCCTTCCAAAACCCAAATTGCTTTGCAGGTTAGATCTGAGGAGTTTTTTTTTTAAAGATAATAAAACACAACTCTTCTAAAGGCTGTGTTTAAGAGATTGGAACTGTAGAATCTTAGCTGTAGAGAACACAGACAGTGTAGGGTTGCAGGAAATCCTTACTCTTGAGAGATTTGGACCACACTCCAAACTTTGAACATTCTACACACTTCTCACAGCTGAACAAATATGACATATATAATTGTCAAGCCCACCACTGATTTTATGAATTAATTCTTGGGATTTATGGTGTTTTGAGTTCTCTTTTCAAAGCACCTTACAACCGTTAATTATTTAAGTCGCCTTCCATCTATCAGAGGAAGGACAAGGATATTATTCTGCCCTGAGCCTGTAGGAAGGTGGCGGTCCAAAAGAGGTAGAATAGCAGTGGTTACCAGAGTCAAGGACAGAAGAGATCAGATTGCCCTGAGTGACCCCTTAGATTTTTAATGTGGAGGAAATTATGCTAGTGAGAAGAGGTAGCATTATTCTCTTTGTGGGTTTTTAAACAGGACATGAGAGTATAGAGACAAAGGAAGTATCTAGTACTTACTAAGTTCTTACTATGCAACTATGAGCATGCTATGCATGTTACATATTTTAATTTAGTGTCATAAAATAATGATTGAAGGAGGATAGCAATCAGGCAGCTCCCATTCAATGAGAACTCACCTGAATTAGGTACTTTATGTGTTTTGTCACTTTAGATACTCTTAGCGACCTCATAAAGCACAGATATTTATTATTGCATTGCAGAGTGAACAAAAATAACCCCAAGCCTCATCCCTTGACATGTGATAACATTGAGATAGGAATTTGAACTCTGCTCCTTTCAGAGTCTGTACTCACTCCCTTTAGTTCTAGGTGTAAATCATCTACTCTCTGAATCTCTTCCTTGTGTGAAAAATTGGATGATAGTCTCCCCAACAGGGTGGTGACATTCTTGAGCAGCCCATAATATGTGTTAGAAAGATCATGAGCTTTTAGGTAACGCCTGAGTTTGGATTTTGTTTTCATCTTTAAGAACTATAAAGTATTCCATTACTTTTTTGAATCTTAAGTTTCATTATATGTAAAGTGGTGATAGTAATAACTATCTTATAGATGGTACAGAAAATTAAGTACATAGAAAGTAGCTTTATCTTGCTTTGGTGCTCAATTTGCACAGATATTTTGAGTTCATGAGTGCTCATGTGTATTATCTCATTATATCATCATAAAAGTCTGCTGGTGTAAACAATAATCTCTTGATCACTGGATCACTTGTCATCTGTTATTCGTCAGTTTGCTTGAGCGGGTGCCAGTAATGTTTCCATTTGACCCTATCACGTGCTAGAGTAACCCAATGGTTTGCTTGCTTCAGGAATCTGCTTCAGGAATACGAAGAGCCTCAAATCATTGGTTCAGGGTCTTGATGAAGAAGTCTGACCATCTTGTAGGTGGGTGGTCACGTGATCTTTTGACATCCCGTAGGATCCAATCGGTAATGGCTCTAGTCCAGCGGTTGTCTCCAAATCACATTACATTTTCAGTCCATATGATTTTCGATGCCTTGGCAAACGAGACAGCATCCCGGACTTTGGAACATCAATGGAAGTTGGAACTCCAGATTCTTTCTCTCACTTGAGTGAGGCGTGATATTCCAAGCATAGCTCTTTCGATTCTTCTTTGTGAGACCCGAATAGTGTTCTCATCCTGCTTTTCGTAGGGCCCAGATCTCTGAGGCGTATGTTAATGCAGGGAGAAGGGTGGAGTCGAAGAGATGTACCCGCAGCCAGAGGTTCTTTGTCCTTTTAGCTATTTCTTCGATGTTCTTGAAGGTGTTCCATTCTGCTCTCTTCCTTCTGCGCAGCTCAGGTTTTAGGTCTGAGCTAAAACAGAATAATATTACTCTATTATTGAGAGGTTGCAGCATACAGTAGCCAAGAGTATGCACTTTGGATTAAGAATGCTATAGCTTTTACATTCATTCAATGCTCAGTTCTAGTCTGGGGTTAACATTTCCAACAATTAGTAGAATTGTATATATACATATATATTGTGTGTATATATGATATATATACACATATATGTATATATATCCAACAGATAAATGCAGTCATTCTATATCTGTCCTTTACCTTCTGACTGATTTCACTAAGAATGATAATCTCCATATTCATCCATTTGTAGGCAGATTTCATAACTTCATTTTTCCTGACAGTTGCATAGTACTCCACTGTGTGTTTGTACCATAGTTTCTTTAATCAGTCTTCTGTTCTCAGGTATTCAGGTTGTTTCCAGGTTCTCAATGAATGTATGGCAAGCCACTGTGTGTAAGAGGAGAAAGAGAGAGAGGGAGGTATAAAGAGAGAGAGAGAGAGAAAAGAAAAAAGTGATGGCTGTAGAGGCAGGCTGAGAGGGGGGGTTGGAATCTGGGGACATTGGTGATTGGAAATATACACTGGTGGAGGGATGGGTGCTACAACATTGTATGACTGGAACCCAATCATGAGCATCTTTGTAAATGTCTATCTCTCGGTGTTATAATAAAAAAATTGAAAAGAATGTGTATAATGTAAAAAAAAGAGCTTTCAGTTTTTTTGTTTTGCTTTTTGGGTCATATCTGGACACATTATGATGTTTAGAGGCTACTCATGGATCTTCATTCTGAAATTACTCCTGGTGGTGCTTGGGGACCATATGGGATGCTGGAGATTGAACCCAGGTTGGCCATGTGCAAGGCAAATGCCTGATCTTGTTTGATTGCTCCAACCCCCAGTTTCTCTGAGTCTGTTTTCTTCATCAATAAAATGAAAATTATGGGAGTGTTTCATAAGGTTTTGGTAATTTTAAAGTAAAATATTTATTTCTTTACATTCCTTTGCATTTAAAGTTTTAATTAAAAAAGACCATGATTTACTGAAGTGATTGATAGTTGAGTTTTAGGCATCTAAAACTGAATCTAAAATTAGCATCTAAAATTGGCATTTCAGTACCAATCCCACCACCAGTGTCAGCTTCCTCAGCCAGTGTTCTCCTGCTTCATCCCTACCTGTCCCCTGCCTGCTACCTTGACAGACACATTACAAAGTTTGGTGGTTGTAGCAGCTTAGAGCTCATGTTGTCAGTGTTGTTGAGCCTGTGCTATCTGTAACTATCCCTCTCTTCAGTATCATCAGTATAACCGAAGTCCTTCTGACCCTGTTATCCATTACTTCCCTTTCTCATCTTCTTCCCTCGCCTTATTTATTTCTTTCCTTCTTTGTCCTTCTCCCTAAGCTTTAGGATCAAGGATGACCTGGGCATTCTCTCCTTACTACATTGCATTTCTTAATCTAGTTATTCCGTGTGTCAGAGATAACTGAGTTCACCCTGTGTTTGTCTTTATCTGGCTTACTTTGCTCTTCATGGTGTCTTCTATTTCTAAGCAGGTTGAAACAAGATAATTGCATAATTTCATCATTCCTTGTAGCTCTATAATACTCCATTGTGTATATATACCACATCTTCATAGTCCATCCATCTGTTGTTGATTCCTAGCACCTAGGTTGATTCCAGTAAATAAAAATATATTAAGCAAATTGTTTCACATTGCACTGAATAAATGAAAACACTGGTTGGTTGATCCTTTCTCTTTCATTCTTTGAGTCAATATTAAGTTTTGTATTTGCATGTGTCATTGTGTGTGTAAAGTTTTTCTCCTCATTATTTTTAGTACATCTGGGAAAAGGCAAAGAAAGTTATATTTGACCATGATCTGAAGGATTAATAATACAATTCAATAAATAATTACTAAATATATCTTATGAGTTGGTATTATACTGGGAAGTCACCAGAGGTATAAAGATGAATAAATGGACCACTGTTTTCAAGTTACGCATACTCCTTGAGGAATGGAAGGGAGAGAACATGGTGACCAGGACTATGTGCTGCATAGGTAATTCATATAGGAAAGGCTGAGAAAGAATATTTTCTAGATAATCAGTAATAATATGATTATTATTTCTTTGTTTCCAATATTGTAGTTATGTAATTTGTCCCTCTGGAATGTAAATACATCTGGCACAACTAATATAGCCTCCTATGTTAGTACCATCGCAGAAAATGCATCACTGGGAAATTACCATAACCAGTAAGTGGTTCCTTTGATTTGAGCCCTAGTCTGTCTACCGGAAGGCAGAGTCTTTTCCCATTATGTGGTGGCTTGGACTTTTTTGGTTCTTTGACAGTCTATTCTCTCTCATCTTGAGGAGTGGTAGGGACTATCTTCAAGAGAGAAGAGACAGTCTTGGGAAATGAATGCTAGACCCTACTTGCATGCATACTTCCTCCTTCCATTGAACTACATCAATATTCCTTTTGTGCAAAAGTCCTAAAGGTCAGGAAGTTCTTGGTCAAGTGAAATTCCATCAGTTGCAGTGGTAATTATTTCAGAGTTCTAGTGTTGCTGATACAATAAAGAAGGTCAAATAGCAAGTTCTTGGTATCCATTAGTGAGAATAATGGGAAAAGCGTTGCTCATTATTTGGCCAGGGAGTTCTCACAATAACACACAGCCTAAAGAATTTCATATTTTCAGATCTTGTTGCTGTGTTCAGGATTTTTCAAAAGCTACCACACCAACAATTTTTTATTGCCAATTTAATAGCCCTTATTTTCGGCATTTATCATTGCTGTTACTATTGCTGTTTATCATTGCTCTTACTATCAGTATGCACTTAGATTGTATGGAACACACTGGATGGGGCAGGTGTTAGTTAGGAGATTAGTTACTGCACATAAAGTATGCATGTGAGGAAATTGTCAGTATTTATGAATGAATAAATAATGAATGATTTTTATTTTATTTTATTTTATTTTTGCCCAGTGGAGACTGTTTTTATTGCCTCAGCGTATATAAGACTGTGGGGTGAACTCTAGGAGAGTGGGGATTATGTTATAGACAGAAGGGCCAGCAAATGCTAAGTCTCTGGGTTTAGAAGAAACTTGTGCTTTGGAAAAACTGACATGTAAGTGTAGAGTGACTGGAGTTAAGGCATTAGGGACTTGCAAGAGGGGAGAAAATATGGGGAGAAGGTAGATTTAGCAAGGTGATTTAGCTCACATTAAGGATTTTGGTCTTTACCTTGAGCAACAGGAAGAATTTTAAGGGATTTGAGTAGAGAAGCAGTCCTCATATTTTTTAAAATAGGCAATGGTTATTAGGTGAAAACACATTTGAGGCATCGGGAGTGATACATGGAAAATTATTATTTGTAGCTAGCAAATTGACCATGGAGTAATGGATATTAAGTGGAAAGCGGATGGATTTGTGAAATAGAAAAATAAACATGACTCCTTTCTGGTGTGAATGAGTGGGGTTTGCTAGAGAGTGAGAAATCATAGACCAGGCAGGACCAGGCTCATGGTATCCCCTCCATCAATTGACCACAAGTGTGTGGGAGTCAGAGGTTAGGTAATATAGAGGAAAGACCAGTGTGCTAATAATTGTTGGAAATAGTAATGCCAGACAAGAATTGAGCATAGAATGTAGGCAAAGGGATATACATGATAAACCCTGTCACTGTCACTGTCACTGTCTTCCCGTTCATCTTCTATTTGCTTCGAGCGGGCACCAGTAACATCTCCATATGACCTTTCTCATGCAAGTAGAGCCCAAGGGAACCTGCTTGCTCCAGGAACATAAAGAGCCTCAAACCATTCCATCAGGTCATGGGAATGAGGTCTATAATTGTTACTGGTATTTGGCATATCAAATACAACACGGGTAGCTTGCCAGGCTCTGCCGTGTGGGTAGCATGATAAACCCTAAATGTATGTATTGCAAGCTACAATGTGTAAGAGGGGGGAGAGAGAGAGAGGAGAGAGAGAGAGAGAGAGAGAGAGGAAGAAGAAAGGAAAGGAAGGAAGGAAGGAAGGAAGGAAGGAAGGAAGGAAGGAAGGAAGGAAGGAAGGAAGGAAGGAAGGAAGGAAGGAAGGAAGGAAGGAAGGAAGGAAGGAAGGAAGGAAGGAAGGAAGGAAGGAAGGAAGGAAGGAAGGAAGGAAGGAAGGAAGGGAAGGAAGGAAGGAAGGAAGGAAGGAAGGAAGGAAGGAAGGAAGGAAGGAAGGAAGGAAGGAAGGAAGGAAGGAAAAGAAAGAAAGAAAAGTGCAATAGAGGCAGGCTGGGAGAGGGGGAGGGAATCGGAACATTGGTGGTGGGAAATGGGCACTGGTGGAGGGATTGGTGCTGGAACACTGCATGACTGAAACCCAATCATGAACAACTTTGTAATTATATATCTTACTATGGTATAATAAAATTAAAAAGAAAGAAAAATTGAAAGTGTATGGGAAAATGCTACTGCATTTTATTATATGTGGGCACAGTGCTCTACTACCTGTGATTTTCTTTTTTATTCTCAGGAGTGAACCATATTCCAGTGAGTTACTCATGAGATACCTCATTTCCTGAACAAATGGAAGAACCTCGAGGACAGAAATATATCTGTTGGAGAGTCACTAGTTCACAGGCTGTTGCACCCATTATACATAGTCTTTCTTGCTGTCTTTGTTGTTCCTTCACCTTCTTGCCCCAGATCGGTTCCTCATTTGTCCCTAGCTACTTTTTAGTGCCGTGGTGCTGACTTCCGAACTCCTGGATTTCTTTGTCTGTCTCGCCTTTTAGTTCTGGATTGGTTTCCGCAGTGAGATCTGCTGGCGAGAGAAGGGCAATGGCACGGAAGGAAAAGCCAGAGTGTCTTTTCCTGTGTGTCTAAGTTCTCAGACTGAGATTTTATCTTCCATGACATCTGACTTGGTTTTTATTGTAGCTTCACCTTCATGATTATGACTCTTGGGTGCCTCTCTTTGCCCACTCTTATGTTGGTGTCAGTTTCCTGACTTACCAGCCTCTGTGTCCTGGTCGGCTGTATAACTTCACACTCCCGTGTAGCTTCTTCATTGCTGTATCTTTTACATTATATGCTCTCTGTTTTAGACCCTTGTCGGAGTTCTTGTTAAACTGATTACATTCTGGGTGATCTTTGTCAATGATAGGTAAAATATATATTAATGATCAAGAATCATTTTTTCAATATTGGACTGCTTTTTATATAAAGAAACTTTATCATTAGTTTTTATTTGTGGGGAAGGTTTGGGCTGTAATTGGCAGTGTTGGGTGCTACTCCTCAGAGTTACTCCTGACAGTTCTCAAGAGGCCAAGAATTGCTGGGGAGTGAACCATGGTTGACCACCATGGCTAAGACAAGTGCCTTAGCTCCATACTCTCTCCAGCCACTAAAAATTGGAACTTTAAAACACTTAATATGAACTATATATTATAAATAAAAACACATTTCAGGGCCGGAGCGATAGCCCAGCGGGTAGGAGTTTGCCTTGCACGGCCGGCCCATGCCGGCCCGGGTTCGATCCCGGCATCCCATATGGTCCCCCAAGCACCGCCAGGAGTAATTCCTGAGTGCAGAGCCAGGAGAAACCCCTGAGCATTGCCGGATGTGACCCAAAAAGCAAAAAAAAAAAAAACACATTTCAAAATTATATGTGCTCCTAAAATAGTCATCATTGGGGCTTAGCAGTAACAGAACTGTTTTTACGATTTGTTTTTCTCACATGACAGCATCACTGGGGCAAATGGCACTTAAGAGCTCTTTAATGTGAAAAAGCGTTTTTCAGTAGAGGCATGGCCATGAATCACTGAATAATAAAATAAACAAGTAGCATCCGGAGGAAACCTTGCTATTATGCCACAGCATCGCAAGCTATCTTGGCAAAGTTATAGATGGTTTTAATAATTTTTAGTTTCATTTGGAAATGGTTTTGTACAAAACAATGATATCATTGGCAATGATTCTGTTATGTCACTTTAAAATTTATTTGATATCTTTTGTGTGTTCTGTATGATAAGACTTTTTCTAAGATAATATTCCTAAATGATTTATTAATGCATCTACTTGTTTGTTAAACATTTATGGGATAAATAGTATATTTTCTTTAAAAACCAATACAAATGAGTTCTTAATGAACTTTTAATTTTTGTTAAAATTTTATTTATTTGTTAGGGATGCCACTGGGGTCACCGATAGTATCAGGACAGAAGTTGTCTTCTACCTCCGAGGATGCTGGGGAACTGATGAAAAACTCACGAGTCGGTGCAGTTCAGAAAAGGCTTTTTAATAGTACAAAAAACTCTACCACTGCAATCCATTATAATGAAAGAACTCTAGCTCTGGTCAGAACTTAGACCATACAAAAGAGCCCAAGTTTCCACCAAAGAGAGGGATCGCACCCGAGAGGAGTCCTACCCAAAAGAAGGGGGAAAGGAGAGAGGGAGAAGGGGCATTAAGTCCTTATATACACCAAGTTATCCTATCTGTGACAGGGAGTGTCCTGTCAACAAAGAACCCTAAACAGCTTGTAAAGGGTGGTGCCACACCTTATTATAGGCATAAACAAAGGATTACACCAAGGAATAATCCCTTCTTCTGATATTATCTCTTATGTAAAACACTGGAGAGAGGGGGGCTGATATAATGTAAATGTAATACATCTTAATTTCATGTGCTTCATGTAATCTATATGGTACCCACAAGGTCCTTCTTATTTATTATCTGCACCAGGGTGATTCTGAGTATCTTGTTCTCTTTATACTGAATGGGTCACACTCGACTGCTTGAGAGCAAACTAGTATGATCCTTCTTATAATCTTCCTATCGTCTCAATGTAGCCAGAGTGGTAGTCTCCTGGTAAATTCTAACTGTCCCATGTTGGGTGCAGTGGATATAAAGAGGAGCTGTGCCCAATCTAGAAAACATAGAAGTCTTAGTAGATGTATAAGTCAGAAGTTATTCAGAGTCAAGGTGACTTCTGTAACTGTCACACCCTCTAGCAGTGTTTACATAGAAGAGAGATCTCATTAGAATGAATCTTGGCTTAAGAATATGTAAGTAGATTAAGCTGTGAGTGGGTAAAACAACAAAGCTCCCAAACTAGCAAAGCCTGTCATCCAACATTCATTCATTCATTCATTCATTCATTCATTCATTCGTTCATTCGTTCTTTCATTCATTCATCTATCTATCAATCAATCAATCAATCTACTTATTTATTTATTTATTTAAAATATTTAATTTTAAAGGGCTCCTCCCAGTGATATTGTCAACCAATTGCAGGTTTAATGTAAGTGCTCAAGAGTATGGTGCTGTTTGGGATCTGTGATGCCCAGGATACATAGGTCAGTTTAGTGGTGCTCAAGGATCTCCCAGGTCATACCTCATGCCACTGGAGGCTGCACCTGGGTGATGCTCTGGGGACCAAATGGTTCTAGAGACAAACCAGAGTTGGATGCAAGAAAGGCGTGAGTTTGAATCTATGTTATATCTCTGGACCACTCTCACTTTTTGGTAGAGCCATATTATTATTTTATTAATATTATAATAATATATTATTATCAACATAATATATTATTATAATACTATTATATTTATATATAATTATTATATTGATTATATTATATTATGTTATGTTGTGTGATAAATTATATGTTAATATAATATATTATATATTATATATAACATTTATTATATAATAAACATATATAATAAATATTTATATATAATATATTAACATATATATTATATGTTAATATAATATAATATAATATCACTTCACTTAATCACTTGAATCCCGTTATTCATCGATTTGCTCAAGCGGGGGCGCCACTAACATTTCCATTGGACCCTATCACGTGCCAATATAGCCCAATGACATCTGGTTGATTCAGGAATATGAAGAGCCTCAAACCGTTCCTTCAGGTATTGACAAAGACCATCTTGTAGGTGGGTGGCCACGTGGTCTTTTGACATCCCATGGAATCCAGTCGGTAATGGCTCTAGTCCAGCGGTTGTCTATAAATCGCATTACATGTCCAACCCATCTGATTTTCGATGTCTTGGCAAATGAGACAGCGTCCCTGATTCTGGAATAGCGACGGAGGTCAGAACTCCGGATTCCTTCTCTCACTTGAGTGAGGCGTGATATTCAAAGCATAGCTCTTTCGATTCCTCTCTGGGAGACCCGAATAGCATTCTCATCCTGCTTTCATAGGGCCCAGGTCTCTGAGGCGTATGTTAATGCAGGGAGAATGGTGGAGCCAAAGAGTTGCGCCCGGAGCCGGAGGTTCTTTGTCCTTTTGGCTATTTCTTCAATGCCTTTGAAGGCATTCCATGCTGCTCTCTTCCTCCTGCACAGCTCAGGTTTTAGGTCGTTCATCATGTTGACTTTTTACCTAGGCACACATAAAATAATATAAAATAATATAATATAAAATAATGTATAATATAATATAATATAATATAATATAATATAATATAATATAATATAATATAATATAATATAATATAATATAATATAATATAATATAATATAATATAATATAATATAATATAATATAATATAATATAATATCACTATCTTCCCGTTAATCATCTATTTGCTAGAGCGGGCACCAGTAATATCTCCATATGTCCTGATTCATGCTAGTAGAATCCAAAGGCATCCGCTTGCTCCAGGAACATAAAGAGCCTTAAATCATTATATTAGGTCACGAGAATGACCTAATATAAATGTTACTGGTATTTGGCATATCAGATGCTACACGAGCAGCTTGCCAGGCTTGCCATGAAGGTGGCATACTGTTGTAGTCACCTCTAAATAAAGCATATATTGATGAACTGCGTAGCCGCAAGCAGCTGCGCAAGCCAGGCTGTGATAGTCTGGACTGCTGGGTGGAGTTATGACGAGAGGGAGTCCGGATGTGGAAACTTGCTCTCCCTGTGCCCAGCTGCTCGTGAGGTGCCCGGGAGGCATGGCAGGTTCTAGCCCTGGCCTGCCACCCAGCAGAGCCCCTCACAACAAACCAGACCACCCTCCCCTACTCCATGGGGCCCGCCATTTTCCACATCCGGACTTCCCTCTAGTCACAACTCCACCCAGCAGACCAGACTATCACAGCCCGGATCATCCACAGCCACCCCTGCAGCAGTTTTTTTTTTTTTTCAATCCGGACCAGGTATACTGAACCAGAGACTCTCAGACATGGGGCAGAGCTGCTACTTGCTCTCCCTGTGCCCAGCTGCTCATGAGGCACCCGGGAGGCATGGCGGGTTCTAGCCCTGGCCTGCCACCCAGCAGAGCCTCACAACAAGCCAGACCACCCTCCCCTACTCCATGGGGCCCGCCATTTTCCAATTTTTTTTAATTTTAAAATTAAATTTTTAAAAAATAAATAAAAAAAGGCCAAATTTTAATTAAATATCCCTAAAAATTAAATTAACTTTTAAAAAAAAAAAATTAATCTAGAATGTCTTGTTTATCATTTATATACATGCTAACAGACTACAGAAGAGATTCCTGAATGTTTGTTCTCCTCTTGTTCACAGAATAAATGCATGTGATAAGCCTCTATCATTCCTTGAACATAAGGGGACCTTTACGCATAGACACTGTGTTAGCAATCCTAAAGGAACTGGTTTATAATTTGTTTTAAATCAGACAGTCTTCCTCAAATCCGACAAGACGTTGTATGACCTGCTCAGAACATGAACTTAAAACAAAATATCCCTCTTTTAGCTAGAAAATTGCAAAACATTTATAATCACTTGATAATGATTTGCTTCTGGAACTGCTTCTAACACCTACTTAGGCATCTAGATCTGTGCATTTTTGCAGAACTTATGGTAAATATAAGTACTTTTCAGTTTCCCCATGCAATTTATTTCATTGAGAATTCTCTTTTTCCAAGAAAGATACTGGTACTGCTTTTTTCCACGAAAAACCACCACTGGTTTGCATATATACCCCTAAGATGGCCGACAGTTTAATGACCGTGCATAACTCAAACCTTTCCCTTTTCATACTAGCAGCATATTTGTGGACTTCTCATTTCTCTGAAGTAGGCATGTAGTGTTCTGCTGATCATACAACACCCTTTCAAATATGGGCTGTTTTTAATTGTACTTATATATATTATATATATTAATATATATATAATATATATATTAATTGTACTTATATATATTATTGTATATATAATATAATATAATATAATATAATATAATATAATATAATATAATATAATATAATATAATATAATATAATATAATATAATATAATATAGTATAGTATAGTATAGTATAGTATAGTATAGTATAATATAATATAATATAATATAATATAATATAATATAATATAATATAATATAATATAATACAATACAATACAATGTAATATAATATAATACAATATAATATATAATACAATGCAATATAATAATATATAATATAATAATGTTATATTATAATATCACTGTATCACTGTCTTCCCATTGTTCATCGATTTGCTCGAGTGGGCACTAGTAACATCTCCATGACTCCTGTCACAAGCAAGTGTAACCCAAGGGCTTCTGCTTGCTCCAGGGACAGGAGGAGCCCCAAAACCACTCTCCAGGTCATGGAACCGAGGTCCATAATTGTTACTAGCTTTGACATAACAAGTAAATAAAACATGGGTAGCTTGCCAGGCTCTGCCGTGTAGATGGTATAGTCTCAGTAGAAGGCTCTCATCTCGAGCATTTACTGATGAAACATAAAGGGGAAGATCAGGTTTTCTCTTGGATGGAGCTCTGAGGAACTATGGAGTCTGGATGTTGAGAATGACTGACTGCATGATGTGTGATTTTCTCTGGTTTCTTGCTAGACTTACTGGTATCAGTTAGAACCTGTCTAGAACTGTATACAATGTATAAATGTGAATGTTCTTGGGAAGGACCTTATCCTAAAATCAGCATTTTCTAAGAATATCGCATGGCTGCTTTGTGGCTGTGCGCCAAGGGAGCTGTGGGTCTGGCATGGGTGGGTCTCTCTCTTCCGGGGCAACTGGCATGGAGGTGGAGGAAAAGGCAGGGCCCAAAACTCCACTCTGGCCAGCGTGGTCTTTCCCCGCCAATGAGAGCACACCCTTGGAGCAATGTTGGACTCAGCCAACATTGGCTGGCTGAGCCCCTTACCGGGAGGTCAGCTCCATGGATTGCTTCCACATGGGGCAGGCCGAGCAGCGCAGCTGTGGGTCTAAAGTGGATGGATAATTATTATATCATTATTATATAATGATATATTATTAATATAATAAATAATAATATTATATTATATTATATAATTATTATTATATCATAATCACTATCACTATCTTCCCATTAATCATTTATTTGCTAGAGCGGGCACCAGTAATATCTCCATATGTCCTGCCTCATGCTAGTAGAACCCAAAGGCATCTGCTTGCTCCAGGAACATAAAGAGCCTCAGACCATTATATTAGGTCATGGGAATGACCTAAGATAAATGTTACTGGTATTTGGCATATCAAATACGACATGAGCAGCTTGCCAGGCTTGCCGTGTGTGTGGCATACTCTTGTAGTCACCTCTAAAAAAATATATCATAATAATATATAATAATAATACCACACGGCAGAGCCTGGCAAGCTACCTGTGTCGTATTTGATATGCCAAATACCAGTAACAATTATAGACCTCATTCCCATGACCTGAAGGAATGGTTTGAGGCTCTTTATGTTCCTGGAGCAAGCAGGTGCCCTTGGGCTCTACTAGCATGTGACAGGACATATGGAGATGTTACTGGTGCCTGCTCGAGCAAATCCATGATGAACAGTAAGACAAGTGACAAGTGATTATTGAATCATGGTGAGATACAGTTATAAAGTTCATAATTGAGTTTCAGTCATACAGTGTTCCAACATCTGTCCTTTTGCCAGTGTACATATTCCACTATCAATGTCCCCAGTTTTCCTTCTGCCATGCCTCTTCCAGCCTGCCTCTATAACAGACACTTCTCTCTCCTTTCTCTCTTCTCTCTCTCTTTCCCCTTTTGGACATTATGGTTTGCAATACAGATCTGAAAAGTTATCATGCATTCCTTACCTCCTTTTAGCACTCAGTTCTTGTCCAGAGTGATCATTTCCCATTATCATTGTCATAATGGTTCCTCCTCTGTCCTAATTGTCCTTACCCTACCCTACTTGTGGCTTGCTTCCAACTGTGGACCAGTTTCCCTGGTCCTTGTTTCTATTGTCCTTAGGTATTAGTCTTACACTGTGTTTTTATTTATATCCTGAAAATGAGTGTACTTATTCTATTTCTGTCACTCTCCCTCTGACTCACTTCATTCAGCATTATTCTCACCATATCTATCCATTTATAAGTGAATTTCATGACTTCATTTCCTGGCGGCTGCATGGTATTCTATTGTGTATATGTACCATAGTTTCTTTATTCACTCATATGTTCTCAGGCACTCAGATGGTTTCCAGATTCTGGTTATTGTAAATAGAGTTGCAATGAGCATAGAAAAGCAGGTGGCTTTTCTGCTCTGTGTTTTTGTGCCCCTTGGACATATTCCCAGAAGTGATATTGCTGGGTCATGTAAGCTCAATTTTTTAGTCTTGAGGACTGTCCATATTATTTTCCAGAAAGGCTGAACCAGTCAGTATTCCTACCAACAATTAATGAAAGTTTCTTTCTCCCCCATCTGGGACAGCCCTGGTTGTTCTTGTTCTTTATGATATGTGCCAGTCTCTGTGGAGTGAGATGATATATCATTGTTGTTTTGATTTTCATCTCCCTGATTAGAGATATAGAGCATTTTCTTGTCCCTTTTGGCCATTTGTATTTATATTTTGATGAAGTTCCTGTTCATTACTTCTCCCTATTTTTTGATGAGGTTGGATTATTTTTTTCTTGTAAAGTTCTACCAGTGCCATTTATATCTATATATCTATATATCTCTATCTATATCTATATCTTTATATTAACCCCCTTATAAGATGGATATTGGGTAAATAATTTTCCCATCCTATGGGCTGTTTTTGTGTCCTGGGTTACCATTTCCTTGGAGGTGCAGAAGTTTCTTAGTTTAATGTTGTTCCATTTGTTTATCTTTGCTTCCACTTGCTTGGTCAGTGGTATTTCATCTTTGAAGATGCCTTTGACTTCAATGTCATGGAGGGCTCTGCCTACATTTTCCTCTGTGTACTTTATGGATTCAGGTCTGATATTGATGTATTAAATCCATTTTTTTTCTGACTTTTGTGCATGACATTAAAAAGAGGTTATTGTGTGTGTGTGTGTGTGTAGCTGTCCAATTTTCACTGCACCACTGTTGAATAGGCTTTCCTTGCTCAACCTCATATTTCTTGCTACTTTTTCAAATATTAAATTATCATATATTTGAAAGTCTGTGTCAGGATACGAAACTCTATACTATTGGCCTGAGAGTCTGTCTTTATAGCATTACCATGCTGTTTTAATTATTACCACTTTGTTATACAGTTTGAAGTTGGGACAGGTAATGCCTCCCATCTTCTTTTCTCCCAAGGATTGCTTTAACTATTCTTGGGAATTAATTTTTTTAATTTTTTAAAAATTTTTATTACACCACCTTTAGACATACAATTGCAATATGATCATGCTCGAGTTTCAGTTCTACAGTGTTCCAACACCCATCCCTCCACCCAAGCCCATCTACCATCACCAGTGTCCCCACCTCCTTCCCGCACCCCAACTACTTGGCGGGTTCTGTATATCTTTTCTCTCTTCTTTATCTCTCCCTCCCGCCTACCCTTCCTACACATTGTAGAATGTAGTACATTAAAGGACATAACTGTTTCCACTAGTTTGATGGACCGCATGGCCGCAAGTGGCCATGCGACTTAGGGGCCTCATGGTCAGCATCCAGACAGTGAAAATGGCGGCTAATGTGGTGGATGAGTCTCATCTGGCTGCTTCCAGGACCCCCCAGAGGTGATGGGCCAACACCCAAAACCCATCTGTCCTCCTGGGGGCCTCATGGTCAGCTGAGCTAGGGGAGAGCCGAGTTCCAGTTCCCTCAGCTGCGTCTGAGGCTCTGCATGCCATGGTCGGTCTCCCCAGGGCAGCTCCTGGGCGGGGCTAGTGGGCCCAGACAAAATGGAGAGGGGAAGGGGCGACCCCAGCTTCATATGATGAATTCCTGGTGTTTCCCGCTTCTGGGAGTTGCCTACCTGGGCTCGAACTTCGTTTTGCTCTGTTAATCTGGTCTTGAGGTCAGCGTCCCTCCTTGGTGGGCTCTAATGTGCTGCAGCATCCAGACAGCGAAAATGGCTGCTAATGTGGTGGGTGAGTCTCATCCGGCTGCTTCCGGGAGCCCCCAGAGGTGATGGGCCAACACCCAAAACCCATCTGTCCTCCTGGGGGCCCCATGGTCAGTTGAGCCAGAGGGGATTTATTGTCTCATATAAATATCAGGAATGTTTGATCTATTTCTTTGAAAAATGTTGAAAAGTGTTCTAGGTATGCTAGGGATGGCATTGAATCCATATTATACTTTGGGGAGTGTTGCCATTTTGATGATGTTAATACCCCCCCAGACCATGAGCAGGGGATGTGTATCTAATTCCTAATGTCCTCTTTAATTTCTTGAAGCAGTGTTTTGTAGTTTTCTTTGTATAGGTCCTTCACCTCTTTAATTAAGCTGATTCTGAGGTACTTGGTTTTCTGAGGCACAATTATGAACAACATTTTTAAAAAGCCGTGGACTTTTGCATGTTGATTTGTGTAGCCTGCATCTTTATTATACAAATCTATTTTTTTTCAAGGAGCTTTTTGGTAGAGTCTTTAGGCTTTTTAAAAAAAAATTTAGTATTGTGTCAACTGAAAATAGTGAGAGCTCAACCTTTTCCTTTCCTGTCTAAATGCCCTTGATATCTTTTTCTTGCCCAATTACTATAGCAGATATTTCCATTACTATATTGAAAAGGAGTAGACAACGATCTATCCACTCATCTGTTGTTGGGCGCTTGGGTTGTTTCCAGATATTGGCTATTATAAATAATGCTGTGATGGACAGAGGTGTGCACACGCCTTTTGGATTACTGGATGAACTTCTTTTAACATTATTAAATTATCAATCTATTTTAAAAGACATTAGGTCAAACTAATCCAACAAAATCAGTCACAAAAAATGATGCATTTGGGAGCTGAAGCAATAGAAGAGCAGGTGGGTGCTTACCTTGGATGCAGCTAACATAAGTTCAATTTACAGTATCTCATATGTCTTCTTGAATACCGCCAGGAGTGAAACTGAGTGCAGAGCTGTGAGTAAGCCTGGAGTGGGTTACTGATGGGTATGGTCCAAAGAAATATTTCTGCAGAGCAGAAACCAGCTTTCCGCTCGTGCGGCCACGCGATTTACCCCCAAATTACCGTGAATATTCTACCCACCCCTCTCGGAGAGCCCCACAAAGTAATGAGAATATAGCGCCCACATGGCAGAGCCTGGCAAGCTGTCTGATGCGTGTTCGATATGCCAAAACCAGTAACAGAAGTGTTTATTTTCCTGACCCCAAAAGAGCCCTTAATACGGCAGCAGTAAGAAAGGCTAACAAGCAGTGCCTGATAAAATTTCATGGCCATCCTAGGCTGCCAAAACGAAGAAGGACTAAAATGACTGTCTGTACTTTCAATGCAAGTACACTGGCATCGGAAGCATATATTGAGGATCTGAAGGTGCAAGCACAAAAGATCAAGTATGCCATCATTGGTCTGACTGAGATGAGGAGGCGTCAGTCGAATCATGCTGTATTTGACACCAGAGAAGAATTGTTCCTTGAAACATGTGACGAAAGAGGCGTCGGTGCCGTTGGTGTTCTTGTCAACACGAACATGGCCGTCAACATTGATACATTTGAATGCCTAACAAACCGGATAGACGATTACACTTGAAGAGATGTGGCCCACTGCCAGCAATTTCTATCTTATTGTCTATGCACCAACATCCACATAAAAATAAGATGAAATTGAGAAATTCTACATGGAATTGAAGGAGTTCTATAAAAAAGATCACACCTTCTACAAGATCATAGTCGGTGATTTTAATGCCAAGATAGGACCAAGAAGATCGGCTGAAGATCTCCACATCGGGACCCATGGCCTAGAATGGAATGAACAGGGTGAGAGACTATCTGAGTTTGTCATGTCCACCAAGACCATTCATGGGAACTCACAGTTCCAGAAGGCTGAAGCAAACGTTGGACATGGGAATCTCCTGGCGGACAGTTCCACAATGAAATTGACCACATCATCTTCAATCGACGGTTTTGTCTGACCTATGTTGCTGTCGTCCCCAAATTCCAAACAAGATCGGACCACCATCTCCCTTCGTGCAAAATTCTACTTCCCACAACGGGGAGAAAAGGCTGCAAAGTTTAAGAAGAGAACTCCCAGAACGACCACCAACTGGGAACTCTTTGGCACCATTGCAGCAACATGGGAAGATACCATCATTAACGACATCGATGAAGAATACAACCAACTGGTTCAGCACCTCCATGATTGTGCAAAGAATGCCGAGAGAGAGAAAGACACAAAAGGACTCTTGTCTTCAGAAACTCTTGAGCTCATTTACCAACGTGGCAAGACGCGAGCCTCAGGAGACCAAATGCTAACATTCAAGCTTGCTAAACGGTGCAGAGAAGCAATAAAAGAAGACCTCAAAGACAGAAGAGCAGAAATACTGGAAGATGCAGCAGAAGCCGGGAAAAGCATTCACACTGCCCGCCTGTCCTTCGCCAACTATGAGACCAAGATGCCTGCCCTCCGATGACCTGATGGATCTATCACATCTTCCAGAAAGGCAATGGAGAAGATTATCCAGGACTTCTACTCAAATATCTTTGATAGTCACATCCACCTGCCCACATACCAAATTCCACAGGATGGATATGTCATTTCCAATGTTCTCCCTTCTGAAATCTGACATGCCATCTCATCAGTAAAGAAGGGAACAGCACCAGGCCCAGACAAAGTCAGACCCGAACACTTGAAGAATCTGCCTTCAGTACTCATCAATTCACTAGCTTGGCTCTTCACACGCTACCTCCCAATGGAAAACCAGCAGGACAGTTCTACTGTTCAAGAAGGGAGACATTCACGACATTGGCAACTATCCCCCCATCTGCCTGTTGTCCGTCATCTACAAGCTGTTTACACGAGTCATCCTGAACAGGATTAGCAGAACACTAGATGAAGGACAACCATGGGAGCAAGCAGGCTTCTGGAAAGGATTCAGCACAATCAACCATATCCACACAGTAACCAAGCTCATTGAGGTTTGTAGGGAGTACAAGATGTCTCACATTCATTGATTTACAGAAAGCCTTTGATTCTGTGGAGACTGAAGCAGTCATCGAAGCCCTAGCCAAACAGCGTGTTCAAACCCAATACATCAAGATCCTTTGTGAGCTGTATTACGGATTCACCACCAGGATCTCACCATTCTACAAAGAATTGATAATTGATGTCAAAAGAGGGGTTCGACAGGGTGATATCATTTCACCAAAACTCTTCAGCGCCACTCTCTCAAGAACATCATGCGACAATTAGAATGGGAAGGAATGGGAGTGAAGATAGATGGTCGGCAACTACACCACCTCCGCTTCGCTGATTACATCGTTCTAATAACACCAAACATTAGCCAAGCGGCACAAATGCTGGCTGACTTCGACCGAGAATGTGGAAAGATAGGTTTACAGCTGAATCTAAAGAAACCCATGTTATGAAAAATGAACTAGTTCCAGAGGCCCCATTCACTCTCAATGGAACAGATATCTCTGAATGCAGCAGTTATGTGTACCTAGGTCGAGAAATCAACATGATGAATGACCTAAAACCTGAGCTGCGCCAGGAGGAAGAGAGCGGCATGGAATGCCCTCAAAAGCATCGAAGAAATAGCTTAAAGGACAAAGAACCTCCGGCTCCGGGCACATCTCTTTGACTCCACCGTTCTCCCTGCATTAACATACGCCTTAGAGATTGGGCCCCTACGAAAGCAGGATGAGAATGCTCTTCGTGTCTCCCAGAGAGGAATTGAAAGAGCTATGCTTGGAATATCACTCCTCACTCAAGTGAGAGAAGGAGTCCGGAGTTCTGACCTCCATCGCTATTCCAGAATCAGGGATGCTTTCTCATTTGCCAAGGCATCGAAAATCAGATGGGCTGGACATGTAATATGATTTGGAGACAACCGCTGGACTAGAGCCGTTACCGACTGGATCCCACGGGATGTCAAAAGATTACGTGGCCGCCCACCTTCAAGATGGTCAGACTTCCTTGTCAAGACCCTGAAGGAACGGTTTGAGGCTCTTCATATTCCTGAATCAACCAGATGCCATTGGGCTACATTGGCACGTGATAGGGTCCATTGGAAATGTTACTGGCACTCGCTCGAGCAAATCGATGAATAACGGGATTCAAGTGATCAAGTGATCAAGTGATGGTCCAAATCAAACAAAAAATGGGGAATATTTGGTGACATTTAATATATTGAAAATGATGAGAGGTATCAACACTGTCTAACTTAAGACATTTTGATCACTCCAAAGTAGCATCTTTTACTCCATCCTTACTTCTTCTACCTTATTGTCTCTGCCAACATCAGTATTCATGTCTCACTGTGTTTATATTTCTTCAAATATTTCATATAAATGGAGTCTCGTGTGCCTAAATTTTTTTCAAATGATAATGTTGTAAAGGCTCACTCAAGTTATAATATGTTTTAGCAATCATTCATTACTCTTACGGCTGAATAATAGTTTGTTTGCATGTACATACTGTAGTGTTTTTATCCTTTCATCTACCGTTGGCCACTTAATTTTTTTCAACCTTTGATTTGTGAAAGTGCTTCTGTGAATAAGCTTATACGTGAACTTATTGTAAAGCTGCAATAATTCTTTTCAATACAGACCACAGAGGGGCCTTATGGTAATTGTAAGTTTTGAGGAGATGTTACATGGTTTTTTTAAATCAGTTAAACTGTTTTTAATTATTAACTACATGTGCTAGGGTTCTAGTTTCTCCATATCCTTACAAACTTTTCTTAACCGTTGTTGTTTTGTAGCCATCCTGGTGTGTGTGATGATGAGCCTCACTGTGGTTTTAATTTGCATTTACCTAAATGATGTTGAATGTTTCTTTATGTACTTCTACACTGTTTGTATATTTTCTGGTACGAAGTATTTATTTGAGTCTTTTGCCCACTTTTAAGTGCCGTTATTTTCTTTTTCTTGTGAAGTTGTGGAAGTTCATTGAGTATTTTGGATACTAGACCTTTTCAGACTTACGATTTGAAGCTAGTTTATCCATTCTACAGTTAGTGTTCTTGTTCTTTGATATACAAATGGTCTTAATTATGATAACATACAGTTTGTTTATTCTTTTCTTGCTTGTTTTTGGTGATTGATCTACATTTAATGATTGTAATATTTAGTATTGTTTTGTATCATCTACATTTTATATATAATACATGTGCACATATAAATATATGATATATGTTCATTTTCAAAGCATTTAAAATTCATCAATCCATTTTCACAGTGCCATGAAGTATAGAGGCAATTATGATTGTGCTCATTTTAAAGACTTTTAAAATATCCCAAACTCTAAGGAGAAAAGCTTTAAAAGTCTAATGGATGGTAAATAGCAGATGTGAGATACACATTCCAGCTGTCACATTCACATCAACCGTGTGTCCCATTCTACCATTTTGCTTTATGAAGTCTCTCAATATGTTTGCCAAAGTGTGTGAAATAAGAATGAAGGGTAAGAAAACTGATGTTTGCTATTTCTGTATGCGTAAGACAGTACGGAGGGCCCTCTGCATATGCTATTGTTTGGTTTTCACACAATTCTGACTTGAAGGCTGATGTTATATTTTAGAATGAGGAAAGTGAGATAAAGGTCCTTTGTAGTTCACTATGTAACATGCAGGTAACTATTGGCAAGCAAGTCCTTTGTTCAGTTTCCAGTAAGTCTGGTTGTGTTATCATCTATATCTTAGAACAACTCAATGGCAGGGAGTTGTTTCAAAGACATGTAATATAGAGTAAGAACCCAAAGTTGGAATTTTCCTTCTTTGTCCTCATACATCTTTGATTAGTGAAACAAGGCATATTTTTCACTCTTCTGCATAAATGATAAGAATTGACTTTTTTCTCTTTATAATCAGCCTTCTAAATAACTATATTAAACATTGCACTGTAGGTATGTGGCAGTGTTTCTCTATAGCATTAGTTTCCGGCCCCAGCTGGCCAGGCCCTGTACTAGAACTCTGGATTCATCATGGACCTTCATATGGTGGTTAACAAATCACACCCTACTCCATGCCCTTGGCACTCACACAGGAAATTGAGGACTAAGGGAAATTCACCTCTGACCTTAATTCACTTTCTAATAAAAGCCTTTAGAGTTCCTTGCTTGCTTCATACCAGACATAAGGGAGAGCCCACTTAGTGGCCTTTGGAAGAAAACCCATCTGTTCTCTTGCTCTTGTATATTTTCAGCATGTCAGTCCTCGGAGTTAATTGTTAGCACAAAGCCTGTCCATATTCCAACCTTGCCCAGTGCCCAACACAATAGCCTGTGCTGCTCATAAATACGCCTGTGAACAATTGTTGTTCTTGATGGTGAGTGATGGTACTCTGATCTTTCTCAAGCAGTATAAATTAATGAATTAAATCATCCATGATACCTTTCTGCTATCGATTTTTCTTAAGCCGTGGTGACTGACAAGGCATTGGGGGTTTGACACAGAATATGAGAAGACTCTGGCCACCGAGACTAGAAACTGAGTGAGGTCGTCCGAGCTAGTGAGGCCAACAGACCCAAGAAGCTGCACCTTGATTGCAAACATTTGGACCCCATAACTGAGAGAATAAATTTTCATTCTTTTCACCAGTGAGTCTATGGTATTTTGCTAAAGCAGCCAGCGGAAACCAGTAAACCCTCTATTTCATTTCCACAGCCATCTGCTGTTCCAGACTGTGAACTTTACATTTCATCTTGAGTAAGCGATCTTATAAAAGAAACCCATTCATATTCCAGGATGCTATGTGAGATACCATGTAGGGGCTCCATAAAGATACAATGTAGTAGGTGAGAATTGGAGGGTTCTCAGAGAATATGCAAACATCCCACCATTAAGAGGAGAAAATGAAGACACTGAAACAGGGTGTTTGAGCAAGACCACTCACCTGTTAGTAGGGTTGCCATGACCTAATATAGGAGCCGAGTTTCCTGCTTTACCCAAGGGTTTTGCTGCTATAGAAAAGGGACTTAGCTCTGAGCATTTCTGACTCAGCAGAGTAGATAGGGAAGAACATGACTTTAAGAATGAATTGTGGGAGGAAAATTGAACTGTGGGTTTATCTCTTCAATCTTGTTCATCGAGTTCACAAGAAACATTTGGGAAAATAGAGGAGGACAACAGCCTTTTCACCCAGAAACAGGTGTGACTGATAGGTCAAATTGGGAAAGTTATCCCTTGAACTGTTTTGATTAGGTATGTGGGCTCTGGAATTGTGGGGCCTGCCCAGAATGTCTGCACCTCTCCCCACTCATCAACATCACCAGTGGGGTAGTTACTCTCTGGACCTTCAGCTTCCTGTCTGCAGAGTACTGGCAATAACTTAGGAAGCTAAATAAGCTGCTTTATTCTATGATCATACAAAGAAGTAAGTTGTGGCAGAGTATATAAAGTTTTGCACTTTTTAAAGCTCTATATTTGAGTACCGTATAATGACCATAAGAATCTCTTTAGTAATAAGAAAAAAAGGGGAAGATGAAAACCAGAGCTGACTCACTGGGAGCAGAATTGTGAGTCCCCCATAGGGGTCTTTGGCACAGTGACCACCAAGGCTGTTTTTTGAGCTATGCTGATAGTTCTTCAATCTCTCTTCTGGGAACTGCATGCCTACAAATGTGCATTTATCCAAACATGAATTCATAAACAAGATCAAAATCTGCTTGATCCTGCAGGAACGAGGTGAGCCCATTCCTGTAACCCAAACTTCAGGTTACACAATGGCCTGATGTTATCTGGCAAGCTTGGAGCTGGTGATCAGGAGACCTGGACTCTAGCCCCAACCCAGCCCCTCTGAGCTGTGGGACTGGGACAGGTCACCTCTCCTGCCTGTTTCCTTATCTTGAAGGTTTCTTTGGAGTCCCAAATGACTAAAGGGTATGCAAGTACTTAGTAAACAGAAAACCAGTCCAAGGAAGATACTATTACATAGCCCAACAATTAGCAAGCTCAGAGTGTAATTCCGTAGTGTATTTATTTCAACTCTGTTCCATTCTGTTCCATTTCTTAGTCTTTATGTTCCCATTACTTCTCTATTTTTGGTATCTTAATGGGTCTACGTGATCCTTTTGGGGGGTATGTTTTGTTTAGGTCACAACTGGCAATGCTCAGGGGGTTACTCCTAGTTCTGCATCCAAGAATTGCCCCTGACATGGCTCAGGGGGCCCATATGCAATGCTGGGGAATGATACCGGGTAAGCTTCACGTGAGGCAAGTGACTTTCCTACTGTACTATCTCTCTGGCTCCTGGGTCTACTTGATCCTTTTTGTGACTGTTCTCTCTGTCTAAAAAAAAGTCATCATTCAATTCATTTCCTGCTGTGACTTTGTATAGCCTCTCTCTGTAGTTCTTTGGCAGACACTACATAAAGTGGTTGGGTGGGTGAACAAATGCGCACATCCATCAAGGCCCAGTGCATCTGTTAACAAAACAGCCCCAAGGACAGCTTTGTACTTTGTTTCCCTGGTTCTGTCTGGGGATGCCAGCCCTGAGAGTTTTGAGTCACGCAGCCTGTTGGAAACAAAAGCATGGGGTCATCTCCCTTGACTCTGGTCCTGATCCTTATTCCAGTTTGGACAATGAATCAAAAGACCTATACCATTTAGCCAACTGCTGATCTTTTGGACTTATTTTATACTGGCTACTGCTGTTAAGTCTTCTTTTGAGTGATAAGCTGGCCCTTTCTTTCCCTGTCCAATCTTCTTCATGAGAGGGCATGGTTCTTTTAGCCATTACATATTTTGAGTACCTGAGAGGCACTGGAAACCTATTCTAGCTGAATATGGTTCCTACCTTCATGAAATGTGCAGCTTAATAAAGAAAATAACAATTGAAAAAAATTATATGATGCATTACTTAATAGGAAGAATAAGATGCAGTATTGGAACTTAGGGAATCAAGGGAGTAACCTTGAGAAAATGGCACTTAGTAGAAATTTAAAGGTAAATTGAAAAGGCCATTTGGATTCGCATGGGGGAATCAATGGAGCCTAGCATAAGGGATGCTTTCTTCCAGTAATCCAGACCAGATTGATGAGACTGTTCACCAGCATATCTATTGGTATCATGAAGCATGCGGGAAATCGGCTGACTGGCGGCATTGTTACGCAGTGGACTAAATGCTGAACCATGATGGCGTTCTCTTTCTCCTCTGCAGGCTGGGCTGCAATATGGTTAGAAAGTTGCTTATCCTTTCTGACCTGTAGTTTCCACATCTGGGAAAAGTAAGTGATAACCCTTCAAGGTCATTGTGAATGACTCATGAAAGTAGCAAACATGAAAGCACTTTGGAAACTGCCAACCATGAGAATTAAAGAGAGGAAGCTGATGATAGGGGTTTTGACCCAATGCTGAGACAGAACGAGGAATAGAAAACAGCAAATATATTTAGGAGTCAGTCATTTTATATTCATATCCTGCCTCAGAACTTTTTTGAGTTTTGTGGTTGTTACATATACACATATGATTTGTGTACATTACGTAAGTTGTAAAATCAGTTTTTGATATCATCTATATGACTCAGTTGATCCAAAGTTGATAGTAATTTCCCTAAATGATATCACTGGATTCTAGTTGCATGGCCTAAGGAATCCAATATCTATATACCTCAAGGGCCACAAAGGCCACTAACCCTGGGAATGCCTGACTTTATGAGAGAGTTAGTAGTGCTATATTTGCACCAGAAAACGTCTAAAGCTTTCTCTTAACCTAATGGTCTGTGATAAGCTGCAGAGAACGCCCAACTTGGCCTTTATAGAAAGCCATTTATGTTTTGAGAGCAAAACTGTTTGCTCACTCCAGTGTAGAGACAACGGCATGGAGCATCACATGGGCGTCAGAACAGCAGCTGAATGACGCAGCATGAGCAACTGTGAAGCAGTTGTGCAGCCTGATGAAATGGTTGACATCCCTGGCTTGGCTGCCGGATTCCAACTTCTTTGGGGTATTATTATGGAAACACTGACAGAGTGACCATTGAATGGTTAATCATTGGTCTCTCCACATTTGAGACTTAATTTCTCATAACTGCTAATGAAGTCAGGGATACTGGCATTGAATAGACCCCTGGCAGTGTGGAATGTGTGGGATGGCTGCTTTCCTTGCAAATTGATTGCTTAATAGAGGCAGGTATAGAGAACTGATGACTGGATAAAGAAACTTTGGTACATCTACACAATGGAATACTATGCACCTGTTAGGAAAAATGAAGTTATGAAATTTGCCTATAAATGAATGGACATGGAGAGGATCATGTGGAGTGAAATTAGCCAGAAGGAAAAAGACAGATATAGGATGACTGCATTTATTTGCATGATATAAATATAAAATATATATGCACATATATACATACATATAGATGTATATATATTATGATACCAATATCCAAGGTCAGGCAAAACATGGATTAGGAGATCTTGTCAATAGGTGGAATCTACCACTAACGTGGGAGTCAGAGCTTAGGTAAGACAGAGAAGGGAACAGTGTGCTAATAATCGTCAAAAATGATAATACCAGCCGAGAACTGAGTATTGAATATAGGCAAAAAATACACCTGATAATCTCTAAATGTATGTAATGCAATCCATAATATGTAAGAGAAAGAAAAGAGAAAGAGAAAAATAGAAAGAGAAAAGAGATAAAGAACCTGCCATAGAGGCAGGGAGAGAGGAATTGGGGACATTGATGGTGAAAAATGGGCATGGTGGAGGGATGGGTTCTGGAACACTGTATGACCAAAACCAAACATGAACATCTTTGTAATTGTATATCTCACGGTGGTATAATAAAATATTTTAAAAAATAGTGTCAGGTATATAGATATGTTCTCTGCATTCTGCAAGTAAAGCATAAAATGGTTCCTGACTCAGATGTGACATTAACTCCTTATTAATGACTCTCACTACCAGGCATGGAAAATGGAACCAAACCCTTCAAAGAACAAAAGGCTTCAGCAAAAAATGCTTCCCTATTCTTTATATTCTTTATGTTTCCTCCCAGTGTTTCCTTACAACCTCTTTGGACTGAGCACCAGAACTGTTTTTTTTTTTTTTTTTTTTACTACAAAGGCCAAAACAAGCATAACGGGCAGTGAAAACAAGCCACTCTTGGAATTTGCAATGATTTATGGCCAAATGCCCACTTTATAGTGAGTGTGTATGTATCTGTGGATGTGTGCACTTACATATGTGCATGCCACATTTGCATAGTAAGCTTTTAAAATGGGAAATTTTCATCGTATTCTGCCTATGAATTCTATTTTTTTCATAGTATCAGCACTATCAAGGGTCATGGAAGGGAGACATTGATGACTTTTCCAATCATACCCTTGTTGTGTCAACTTCCATATATAACTTAACCTTACAAGGGCCGTGTGAGATACAGGATAGTACTCCTGACTTGTTAATGTAAACACTGAGGTGGAATAGGTGTCCCAGTGACAAGTACTGCGAAGGGGACGAAGTGTCCTTTGGTCTGTGGGGCTGAAGGACTCAAGGAGCCCCGTGATTGTTTCTGGGTGGACAATAGCCAGAGGATGTGGTGAGACGACAGTGAGATTCACAGGTTCCTGTCAGACCTGATCCCAGCGAGGACTTCAGGAAATAATGTTCTTCAAAGGCCACTTATTTTGGTCTTCTGGGAAGACTAAAGGGGAAAAATAGGGAAACCAGCTTCCAGAAGCAGGTCATTTTAAACACTCAGTATTTAAAGCAATGAGTTAGGCCAAGCAAAGAACATTTGTGATTAAATTCCCATGGGTGTCGCTTTCCAAGGACAAGTTTTAGATTCTATATCAGAATGAGTTTGGATTTTTTTTTATTGTTGCTCCTGAACTCTGATGGCTATCTGCAAGGGAAACAGACAGTGGAAACTATTTTTGTTAGGACTGATGGGAAAAACAAATTTTCACAGTGCCCTGAATAGCAATTCTTGGTGTTTGGAGTCATCCTTGTAATAATGATTGAGCTTGGAGGAGGAAAAGACTATAAATGACTTTAAAGAGAGAAAGAGAGAATCATGAAAATCAGACTGGGTATTGATTGATGGTAAGAACTTTCCATGGAACGTTTTATATATATATATACACACCACACATGTGTGGTGTGTGTATATATATATATATATATATGTATAAAATAAAATAAAATAAAATAAAATATATACACTGTCTGATAGCTCCAGGCAGCAACATGCTCAGTGCTGGTAGGGTGGCCCCAGAGACTGAGTATTTCTTCCACTGTTTAAAAAAAAACAATTGATGTATTTTGGGGTCACATGATAGGGTCAAATGGAAATGTTACTGGCGCCTGCTTGAGCAAATCGATGATGAATAATGGGATGTCACGTGAAGTGATCAAGTGATTTTGGGGGTCTCTCAAGCAGTGGAGTAAGTCTAGAGGCGCTGTGTGGGCCCTCTGGTGCCAAGAATTATGTGGGCTACTCTGGCATTTCTTAGCGGTCTTCAGGAGTGCTGGGAATTGATTTGGGATTGGGCACATACCCTAATGAGCCCTAACCTCTATACTATCTCTCCAACTTCATTTTAGTTTTCTTTTAAGTAATTCTTTCACATATTGATTTCCCTTTTTCTTTCCTTTTGTTTTTGTTGTTTTTATGGCCAGGAGTCACATATACTTTGTGGCAGTACATGCACACACATTGGTTGCAGTGCTCACTAGAGGCAACCCTCTAGATTGAACTGCTGCAGAAGTTCTCACACTTCATTGTGGTGCCCAGGGATCCCAGTATGTTGTGAGTATCACACTTGGCATGTGAGGCAATGTTGCAGATCAAACTTTTAGTCTCGTGCTCAGAAGGCAGGTTTTCTACCATGGATATTCCATGTTCCTTCTGCTTCTCTGTCTATATTTTTCATTTGTCAAATCCATTCTTCATTTGTCACATGTTTACACAATTATTCCCAAGTGTCAGTCTGTGAGCTTTATTATAAGATAGCAAAAACTAAGAAAATAATTCAAAACTTATAGTCCAGTGAAGAAGAAGAAGAAAAGTAATTTTGTCTTGTGTGCTGGTGTGAAAATGAATCAACTATAGGAAGATATAAAAAGGAATTTCTTACCGTGAGTGGTATTAGCTCTTGGAAGGTGCTGTAATTATTTGGGGGCTATAGTAACTTTAGGTGTGCAACAGGGTGGGGGCATTTTCTGTTTGTTTGCTAAAGGAAAGTAGATTTCCAGAGGAGCAAAGGGGTGGTGGGCAAAATTTGTTTGGGTACTTCTGATCTAGAGAATAAGATCTCCAACTTCTACTTTACTGGACGAACTTAGTGCCAGAACAACAGAATGCTCAGTGTGTGATTCCCTTCCTTCTTCAGACCTCAGTGTCTAATGGAAAAACTACACAATAAACCCACAGAAAATAATGTCCTAACTTTCTGGTCTGTCCAAAGAGTAAATTATTAAAGAACAGATCTATAATTCAAATATAAATCTCAGAATCCTTTTACTCTCTAGTCAAAGAGAACTTAGTTCTTTACTAAATTCCTCCCCACAAGGGGACTTCCTTTTCCTTTCTCTTCTACTTTCCAATAAACTTTTCTACTTAAAAAAAGTCAGAAAGAGAATTCAACAAAAAGCTGAGATTGACTATGTGACCTAACTCCAGTTCTTATATTAAAAGAAACTCTGAGAGGTTTTTAGTGGTGGACTTCTCCCTTCCTGCTCTTTACTGAGATGGAGAACATTGGATGTGAACAGTTAGTGGCAGAAGAATGCTCTTGTACCTTGGGAATATTTCAATTTGAGATTCCTGGAAGATATTCAAGTGAAAACACTAAGGAGATGGTCATATATGGTGGGGCTGTAAGTCAGAAGTCTGGGGATATAATTTGGGAGTTGTTATTATGTTGGAGAAAAATATTAAAACCAAGAACTTTGATGAAATAATTTTACATTGGCTATCTGGGCGGTCAGTGAGATATTTTGTTGACTTTGCTTTGGGGCCCTGTACCTGGCACTGCTGTGTGGTTGGGTGGGGATGGCTACTCCTGGCTTTGTGCTTGGAGGTTGCTCCCAGAAATGCTCAGGGGATCATGTGATGCTGGGAATTGAACTAGGTTGCCCACGTGTAACTCGGGATACTTAACCACTGCACAGTCTCCCAGCCCCCTTTAGGGAGTTTTGTAGATAATTCCACGTGAGGAGAATGAAATCACAAGAATACCAGCTGAGATGACTGTTTAAGGAATTCTGTGGTTCATTTTCTGAAATTCAAATGATTGACACTTGATTCAAGGATGCTGAATCAACAGTTCATCTGCTACTGCCGTAATTCACTTAGGGCATCTTGAGCATCAGATTGGATTACCTGTCTTGGTGTTCTGGGAACCATTTCTGGGCAGCATGGCTTAGTTTAGAAGGAGCTTTTCAGGTTTCAGACCACCCTCCACTCAAGCCCTTGATTTGCTTTTTAAACTATATTATCATACAGTTCTCATTTCTCCTTTTTATCCATTAAACCATCCCAGAAGACCTATTCTATATAAAGCTACTCAAATACCAGGGCCTAGTCTAGTAGGAGCTAGGATATTATCAAATAAAGATATTATTTGATAATATCTAGGATTATGAGATTTTTCTGAACTCAATTACATGAACTTCTGGTGCTTGTGTTTCCTTCCTTCCTTCCTTCCTTCCTTCCTTCCTTCCTTCCTTCCTTCCTTCCTTCCTTCCTTCCTTCCTTCCTTCCTTCCTTCCTTCCTTCCTTCCTTCCTTCCTTCCTTCCTTCCTTCCTTCCTTCCTTCCTTCCTTCCTTCCTTCCTCTCTTTCCCTTCCCTTCCCTTCCCTTCCCTTCCCTTCCCTTCCCTTCCCTTCCCTTCCCTTCCCTTCCCTCCCCTTCCCTTCTCCTTCCCCTTCCCTGCCTCTTCCCTTCTCCTTCCCCTTCCCCTTCTCCTGCCCCTTCCCCTTTCCCTCCCTCCCTTTCCCTCCTCCCCCTTCCCTCCTTCCCTCCATTCCCTTCCCTTCCCTTCCCTTCCCTTCCCTTCCCTTCCCTTCCCTTCCCTTCTCTTTCTCTTTTTTGTGATTAAAAAACATCCAGACTTCTTAAGTCCACTGTTAAATGTTGTGTTAGCTCTTAGTGAGAGCAGGGGCCCTAGTAAAATTGCTGAACTTAATTTTTTTTTTTTTTTTGTATTAGAGAACTGATGTAAATCAGTTTGAATGGAACTGTGTTCTTGCTCAGATGAAATCCTTATTTCTAGAGAGGGAAGGCTGAAACCTGAAATGAAAGACATGCTCAGGGCTTACAAAGAATCTGTAGCAGGACTAGAACTGCCATCTCTGGCCTGGGGCCCCATCTTGAGTGTGTTTTGTCCATTGGCTGGCCAAGCCTGGTTCCCTGTTTCTCAGAGACTGCAGATACGTGAATTGGAGCATTTTGCCAGTCAGTTTGCCATTACACCACCCTCTGATGAGTTAAGTGCAAATGAATCAGAACCAGATGGGCTAATTTTCCTCAAAACAACGTGTTTAAAAGTGGAGGAGAAGGGGGAGAAGTTTTTGGCAACCCTCGCAAGGATATGTGGGTGCATCAGCTTCACTGAACTCTGCCCTGTGTAGCTTCTCCCACTCTGAGCACATGGAGCAAAGCCCTGTCATTCCTCCTGGGGAACCTGAGCAGTCAGAGGTTAGGATCACCCCCCCACAGTACAGCCAGTAAGGGTGTCTTGGGCCTCTTTTTCTTAGAGGTCATTTTTGGCAGTGAGTTTTGGAGGAATAAAACAATCATAAGGAATCAATTCTGGGGGAAAATTCAGCTTGACTTTTTAATGTTCATTTCTCTTGGGCTGTTACGAGATTCACATTTTCAGAATCAACGGAGGTCTCCACGAGTCCTTATTAAGTGCAACGTTTCATGCTAGCCACTTTCATGTTTTTTTTTCTCACTTTGTCAATGCAGCAAGACTGTGAAGTGAAAGGATAATGGGGGGAGGAGCAAACTCAGGCTTGTGCAATGAAGAGGCTTTTTCATCAGCACAAAGCCCAACAGAAATTGTATTTTGTAGGTTTGATCCCTGGTATCCTATGGGTTAAGTGAATGCAAAGCAAATCCCTACCCACTGTACTATCTTTCTGGCCTTAGAAGACAACGCTCTTTGATGTCAACATTTTCTTCTGATTCTCAAAATTTATGATCAGAAAAATTGCTACCAATATTCTTTATACATGAAAGACAGTAACCTTTTGCAGAGTGGGTCCTTTTTTTCTTTTTTTAGTTAAGCACTATGTAGTATTGTAAAAGAAAGCAACGCTATCAATCCTCAGAGTCAGATAGGTATCAGAGAATGACATCAGACTTATTAGGCAAAATCAGTGAATTTTTAATCCTGGAGCATTTTCCTCTGCTCTCAAATTTGTTTATCACTCTCTATCCTCAGGGTCTTTTCACCAGAACAGTAAAGAAAAAATTAAAAATACTTTATAATTGTAATGTAGAAAAACTTAGACTAAGATACTAAGATCACAAAGAAAAATATGATCTGGAAATGTCAATCCTAGGAAAATGATTTTTTATTAGTCATTTAATTAATCAATAGTAATTAGTAATATAACATATATCCTCTTTGCTTATTTACTTACATTATAGAATTTGTCTCAAAACCTGCCATATCATATAGGCTTTGTGAGTATTTTTGGATTGATGCAAGGAAAGGGAAGTTATAAGCAGTGAAATCATTTGTGGTGGTCACTAGGCTACTTCATGGCAGAGCCTGGGTCCCAGTACTGTGAATTCTGTCCGTAATTCAGAGGAATCTTTTGAGAAATAATGGCAATTCACATTTACCCAACCAAAAGAGAAACAGACAAAGCTCTTTTGTTTCTGGACTTCCATCAAACAGTCTTGGGAAGGAGTTATTATCCTGTACCACAGCTTAGCACTTATTCAAGCACATGCTAGAGCTTAGAAGAGCACAGCATTTGAATTTCTGGTGATTTCACTTAAGGTTTTGTGTTTACTACCCAGCCAAGGTCTTTCTCTATCCTACTTATTCCAGAGGAGGAAGGCAAAATTAATGCAGGAAATGCACTATTTCCAAATTCAGTGCCTTAAATATCTGTGGGTGATCTGTGGCATGATGGTTCCCTTTACCCAGGATAGAAAAGAAAGTCCAAGAAATGCCTTTCTATTTCAGAGTGTTGGAATAAATCCCCTGATACTTGCTTTAGTGATAGTTCCATAGTATTCTTAGGGTCTTTATGTGCTCTCAGGGAATTCTGGGCTAAGTTTGTGTGTTCGGGTATGTAAAACATGGAGTAAGGACTCAGGAAGTGCTTGAGGCCCCATTATTGCAGCTCTTTCCAATGGGTTATTTCTAGTTGTTATGATGTGCTCATGTGCCCTCTGGGTGTGTATATATCCAATGTGTGTATATTCTTTGGTCTCCAAAGATGTAAGACTTCATGCTTACAGAATTGGTTATTTGGTTCATACAAAGATGGGAGACAGGACAGAGAATTGTGTAGATTCAGTTGACCTCGCTTTATAGCAGTTAGCTCTGTTTCCACAGACTAGCAATGAATAGGCTCATAAAGGTAAGCTGTTTTTCACTATTATTGGGCCAGGAGATGAAAGTTTCATTGCTTATTCTTTCTTGGACCTCATATGGTCATTCCAGATACTAACTTCTTCTTACCTCAGGGAATCAATTTTTTTTGAATCATTTGAATGTTGCTGGATTTCCAAAAATGATCCCATATGTTTGTAAAGAGATTTGCTTTGTAAAAGCATTGGTTCATATATCCCATTGGTGTCATGAGTTTTAGAATAACCATTAAAGTACCCAGTGGAACGTCTTATTGCCATTTTACTATGAAGAAAGATGAGATCTCGAAAAGTTAAATGACTTTCTAGAATCTAGAACCACAGGTGATACCTGGATTAGAGAGGAAGAGAGAATCAGTGTACTGCTAACAATTGGTTCTGTATTATCACTGTGCTGATAGACAACTCCAAATCCCAGAAAGTAATCATCAGTGACCTGAACCCAGTGACTGGTGGAATTTGCCAAACACACTGGGGTTTGGGGAAGTGAGAGAGAGAGAGAGAGAGAGAGAGAGAGAGAGAGAGGCATTGCAGTATCAGAAGCTGGGCCTGCCTCTAAACTTAATGTTCCTTTTGGTCTCACCAATTATCAGGGGGCAAGTTTTGAAGATAGTGAAGACTATGGAATTGGTTATCCCAAATTATGGACAAACCAACATTATATAAATTAGATCCAACCATGGGAATAATAGCTCACTTGTAAAAGATACTTTCTGAAGCACATGTGTGGATACTTCTTTATGCCTCACAGTGCTTTCACGCAAATGAAAGATGAGTGTTATTTCCATTTTACAGATGAGGCAGACAGGTGAATAATCCATAAAAGGTCTCAGAGGTAGTGGGTGGGCTAACAAGAGCCTAACATCTATGTGACTAGAACAAGCTGTCCCTTACTAATACATGTCCCTGATAGGTTATTTCCACTTTTACTTGGGTCTTCTCTGTGATCCTGTATCCTAAGTTACCTCACCCCATCTAATAAGCACTGACTTAGCATAAAGCACATAAGCACATTACTGACCTAGCCTTAAGAGCCTCAAGTTGTCTGAATCATCTCCAATTATGTCCTGACACATCTCCTGTCCCATTCCACTTTCAGGACTGATGCACCTCCATCGTGTTCTAATTTTAAGCAACTTTGTTTTTTTTCAATTATTTTTTGAGAATACTATTCTCCTTTTTAAGTACCCTCTCATTCTCTTTTGGTTCCACTATCTGTCCGATTCCCTTCTGTAAGTGTGATGGTTCCCTACGGAGCCTGATTTTAATCCTTACCTTTCTCACCCTCCTGGGATCCCACTTCAAGTATTTAGACAGGGTCTGACCCATTGTTTCCACTATACTGACCACATATGTTGGACACAGGAAACAATGAACCAATGTTTTCTTGGCGTCTGCAAGAGTTGACATACACATCATAATACATAGATGCCTTCTTGTATTCCTTCTGGTGCAGTGGAACAAATGAGGGCTTTGAAATCAGAGGGATTTACTGTTGAATCCCAACCTGCAGCTTCTCAGCAACCAACCTCGGATGTCACTTGCTTAGGCCCTTGACCTTCTGTTCTCCCATCTAGAAAATGTTTTCTATAGATTGAGTGGCTGTGAGGATTGGACAGTTTGGGGGACCGAAGGCATTCATGATAGTGCTTGGCACACAGTAAATTTTCAGTATTTATTAGTTGTTATTGGAGTAGTTTATGATATCTCAATTTCCTTCATATTTGTATATTCAAATCTATTGCATTAGAGGTTTAATTCTACATCTTAAACAACACTCGACTCTTCTGTTTGAGATTTCCATTTCCCATGTTTGTTTCATTACTGCTGGTATCATGCATTTAGAATTGTGGCTTTGGAAACTATTGCTTAATGTGCTATTCTGCTTTGAAAGGCAGCATACTGGAGAAAGTACACGAGACAAAAAGGAAATAGGGGAGGAAGGAAACAGGGCTCATTGTTGGAGAAATTCACCCACCTTCTCCGGGACTTCTTTCCTCTGAAGATGGGAGAGTGTTTGGAAGGATGGGGTACAGAATTCCTTAGTGCTTAAATGTACTAAATGCATAAAACTTTTACTTTTCAGTGCTGAGCTGTCAAATAGTCTTAGACGTGAAGATGAAATGGATGCAAGTGCTTCTCTCACTGCTCTTTTTCCAACACACATACATAGACACACACATACACACACGCGCACCGGTGCTCAGTGGAAGTCGACAGTTCTGTTATTTGAACATGCTGTTTTCTTTAACCAAGTGGTTGTTTGCAGATGTTTTCTGATTATAACAGCAGAGAGCCTGCCTCTCCTGGAGGAGGTGGAGTTTTCTCTTTGAAAGATGCTGTTTACTGTAATGAATTCCACCTCCCTCTTTGTTTGGCTTTGCCTTTGTAAACATTCAAAGCCAACTGGCAGAGCTAGCAAGCACTTTCAGGCCAAGCAAGTGTAGTCCAATGTGGCATCTGGCTTTATTTCCTCTCTTTTCTTTTGCTAAGCCGAGTATAGGCTGCATTGTGAGCTCCAAATTCCTTTGCAAGTGACAATTGATATTTTTAAGCATTGACCTAGAGCCCATCCCACACTCTAGATATGCTGGGCTGGGTGGAGGTGGGATCTTGATGCAGTGCTCAGGACAGTGGGAGGGTAGAGCGGGAGGGAGGAATACCAGAAAACATGTAGTCTAACCCCCACCCCAAGTCTTTGCACATACTTGTTCTATGAGTAGCTCCTCAATGAGAGCCTGCTGAGAGATAAAATTGGAGGGAAAAGGAAAGGCATAACATAACCTTTCACTCTATACCCGAATGCATAGAAGTTCTAAGGATCACAATTCAAAACAATAAGTTTGATTTTGTTATGAATTTCTCACGTTTGCATGATATATTGTGTGTAAGCCTGGTTTTTCAGGTTTCCCTGAAAAAAAAACCCTGAAAACCTGATCTTCCCCCTTTTTAAGTTTCATCAGTAAATGCTCGGGTTGAGAGCCTTCTACTGAGACTATACCACCTACGGTAAAGCCCGGCAAGCTACCGTGTTTTATTTACTTTTAATGCCAAAGACTAGTAACTATTATGGACCTCAGTTCCATAACCTGAAGAATAGTTTTGGGCTCCTCCTGTCCCTGTAGCAAGTAGATGCCCTTTGGTTGCACTTGCTTGTGACAGGACTAATGGAGATGTTACTAGTGCCCACTCTAGCAAATTGATGAACAATGGGAAGACAGTGACAATGAAACCTGGTTTATGTGCTATCCTGACTAGAGGCAGGAGTGTCATTGTGCCCAAGTGGTATAATCTCAAAGTCCCAAACTCTCTGGCTTCCCAGAAGTTGGCTAATACAATGGAGGCCATTAGTCACCCCTGGCCCATTAACTCACCCAATTTGTCTTGGTTGTGTTGGTTTGAGAGGGTTTTAAATTTTAAAATTTTGTCAGTATTTAGAAGCTTGGCATTTTCTTTGGGCTTTCCTTAAGAAATCAGAAAACCTAGCAATATTGGCCTTCAGTTTGTTGGGAGCAAGAGTAGGTATGTGTGGTGTCAGGCCTGATCGGTGAGGTAGTTTGGTGGCATGTGAATTGATGATCCCCCTGGCTCAAAGCACAGCAGAAGGAGTCTGCCTCTTTTATTTCCAACAAGTGTGTCTTTGATTAGATGCTAGCATTAAGCCATTGTTTCTTTGCCTTTATGTGAAAATATGCAACCAAAGGTAGGAGTAGCAAAAAAGTGAAAAACTTGTTTTTATAAAATGAATATTGGGGCAGGAATGTTATGACAGCATATAGGGTGTTTGTCTTGCACATGGCCAACCCAGGTTCAATTCCAGGCATCCCATATGGTCCCCTAAGCATAGCCAGGAGTAATGCCTGAATACAGAGCCAGGAGCAAGTCCTGAGAAGTGCCAGATGTACCCCAAACCCAAAATAAAATTGATCTCTTTACCTTTACTAACAGCAAATATTTGATTTGTCTATTTTACATACCTACGCACCAGGGGTTCTGTAACCATTTTTCCAGTGAAAAGGGATGATGAGAGGAAAAAGATGAAGAAACCCTAGAGTAGTCATCCTTTGACAGGCGAGTCCAGGGAATCATAGCATGGGTGAGCCACAACTTAGGCACAACAAAAGACAGTGTTTATTGTTTATTCTAGTGTGACTGTCAACTTCTGTTGATGATATTTACCAAGGGTTTAATCTAAGTTTAATGTTTCTAACATTCTCAGTAAATCAGGAACATGAGTGAATTCTGTGACTTTGAGCAACCACTATTTTATTTATTTATTTATTTATTTATTTATTTATTTATTTATCCATCTATTTATCTATTTACTTATTCATCTAGTCAATTATCTATCTATCTATCTATCTATCTATCTATCTATCTATCTATCTATCTATCTATCTATCTATCTATCTATCTATCTATCTATCTATCTATCTATCTATCTATCTATCTATCTATCTATCTATCTATCTATCTATTCATTTATTGGGTCATACCCTGTGATTCCCAGAGGTTACTCCTGGCGCTATACTCAGGAATTATTCCTGGTGGGGCTTGGGGACCATATGGGATTGAACCTGGGTCAGCAAGGCAAAGCGCTCTCCCTGCCATGTTATTGCTCCCGCCCCAGGGCAACCTCTATTTAGAATTTCGATTTCCTTATATTCAGGAGGAATAGACTTTATAATTTGAAAGTATAATACACAGATAGAAAGTCATTACACATTTTTTTTTAGTTGTCTCCCAAGCAGAGCTAAGGTGACTCTTGCACCACTTTTGGGAATTCTTAACCTGATTCTGTACCTGATAGTTCTATACTTGGGCCAAAGAATGCAGTGGTACTTATTTACTGTGATGTTAGGGGTCACTACGGTCTTTGGGCCATGTGGTGTCCTGGATGGGACTCAGAACCTAGTGCAAGCAAGGCATGTGCTCCTGCCCTTTAAGCTAGTTCCCCAGCCTGCACTAGTCTTTCTGATGCTGCAGTTGAATTTCCTGGGCCAGAATCCTGAAGCTGTCACTCATGAACTGTGCAACCTTAGATGGTGGGGCCACTTGATGCCCCAGTTCCTCAAAGAGCCCATGTGAGTGTTAAATAAGATAACATATGGGCCTGGATCATAGAAAGTGATTTATAGCCGTGGATCCTCATGTGCCCTGTTCAGTTGCTCACCTTAGAAATCTAGGAGGCCATAGGAGATGGATTGCTTTACAACAGAGCAGCTCTGAACTTAGGAAACTTTTATCTTTCATACGTGACTACTAACTGGCCTCTCTCTACTTGGAGGTAGGCGTTCTAGTCACTGTCTTGCCAGGTTGTTTACTATGACAGGGCCATTGATAGGTCATTCCAGAATGAGAGACATCAGCACCTGCGTCCAAGAAAATGTGTCAAAGTGGAAACTCAGTGAAGAGGGTCTGCCTGACCCTGCACAGTAGTTGCTCACTTCCCTTGAAAAGACTCATTGGCCTGCAGAGGTTCTATCAGCCTTCTAGAAAATGATAGAAAGAGAACTGCTTAGTAAATTCCAGAACTATCCCAGATTTCATAAGACTCTAAATTTCTTTTGCTACTGTATTTCAGCTTCAGCAGAGCTTTCTATGATATTAATCCTACATAAAATCTCATTTCCTTAACGAGGCAACTTGACATTCCAGCCTCTAATTCTGGTGTGACCCTTTATTGCATCTCAGAGCAATCAACTCCCAAATCAGTGTTCTTTCTTGTCTATATGGAGAAATCAATTTCTCTGTATCTGGGCTGAGAATTGCGGTGAAATGGTCTTTCTGTTTTTGGGCAGGAGGGCTGTGAAGTTCACTCTCACTCAGCTTTCTCCAGTTTGCTCTTTGTCTCCTTTCTGTTTCTTTTACAGTGGAAGCTTTTTAAATGTCACATCTGTTTCTAATCACTTCTTCAGTCTTTTTTGCTGTGTGATCAACTCGGCAACCTGACTTGTAAAGAGATCCAGAGTATTTTGTAAGATAACCAACATATGTTAAGGAAAATTGCCCATTTAATATTCCAGTTGCAAAACAAACACAAGAAACGCTTTTTATTGTTTATACTCAAGATGGAATTAGCTTCCCCATACAGTAAAGGATCTACTGATCAACATAATAAAAAGGTGTTTGAAGCGATACATTATATTTACAGAGAAAATATTTAAAAACTTATAAAATATTTTTTGCATAAAATCACTGAGAGAACACCATTATTTAGATTAAGGTTAAATAGACACTAACATTTTTCCATGTTTGCTTAGGCTTTCTCTTAAAAAAACAACAGAAAAGAAAATGGAAAGAAACACAGTTCTTTTCCCCATTTTCAATCACATAACTTTTAGTTTGTGTTTGTAAGATGATCCCAAGTGATATCATATTGGAAACCTCAGTTTGCTAGATGTCTCACACTCAGCATTTTCTGCATTTATCTCTGGTGATGTGTTGCTTTTTAAATCTAATTTATTCTTTATAAGTGATTTAATATCACATGAAGAACTGAACTATGTCATCAGATTTTCTGGCTTTAAAAATCTGAGTCTCTGTTAACTAAGCACACGATTTTGGGAAATTTACATAATGTCCTTGAATGGATTGTCCCACATGTCAGATGGGATTAGTAATATACCAACTTCCTTGAGTTTTGTCAAGATGGTGGGAATGCAACTAGAGTATGCAGTATGGTATAGAGTTTGCTAAGGGTTTGATAACAAAATTCCACAGACTGGGTGGCATAGAAGAAATTAATTTTCTCACAATTCTGGAATTGAAGTCCATGATCATGCTGTCTGCAATTTAATTTCCAAAGCAAAAGACTTTCTTGATATGTCCTCATATGGTCATGTTTCTGTGAGCAGTAACATGGCTCTTTCTTGTCCAAATTTCCTCTTAAGGAGACCAGTCAGAGTGGATTAAGACCTGATCTAGTTGCCTCATTTTAATTTAACCACCCCATCAAAGGCCCAAATGTGGTAACATTTTAGAGTACTGGGGTTTAGCATTTCAACATCTTCATTTTATAGGGAAATAATTCAAACCATCATGAGCAGGTATTATTTGTTCTAGTATTCTTGTTGCTCTGTGTTATATGAATTCTCCTCATCACTAAGAAGGAGCTGGCTTTCTGGTTTGACAGTTTCAACAGTTACATAATAAGCATCTTTGGAAAACACTCTTTAAATTCTTGGGAAGTACATTGCTGTTGTTTAAGATAAAAAAGAAAGTTGCTTGGGTACAGAGTCTATGAACCTAAGCTTTATCATGTGCTGTCCAGTCACTCTCCAGGTTGATGGTATTAAGCTGCCAATAAAATTCAGGTATTCTTTCTATGCTCATCTTTACCTTCATTTTTCATTATCATATTTATTAGTTTTTGCCAATCTTTATGCTAGGTAATATCTCACTTTAATTGTATTTTTCATATTTTAATTAATTTTATCTATAGGAACTCTAACAAAGAACATTTCAGTGTCTTATAATCGTATCACTTAACTCATGGCTTTCCATTAACCAATAGTGTATGACCTTTGTATATTTCTTTTGGTGTCTAGTTTTATTCTTTAAATTTGTAAGATACGTTTTTAGGTTTGTATAATAATCATTGACGAGGAGCAGAGAGATGAGATAGTGGGTAAGGTGCTTGCCTTGCATGCATGTTACATCTCTTGCACCCTATATGGTCCCTCCAGCCCACCACGAATGATTCCTGAGAACAGAACCATGAGTAAGCTCTGAGCACCATTAGGTGTGATCCTCCAAATCAAAGGCATTGGCAATATAATGTGTACTGGCTACATATATAATGTACGATGACTATATTTTTCTAATCAAAACTTAGTTTTTCTAATTGAGTTTTCATTTTGTGATATTTTTTAAGATTCCGAGGACAAATGTAGTGAAATTTCTTGTTCTTTTCATAATTAGTTTATTGTGTGTGTGAGAGAGAGAGAGAGAGAGAGAGAGAGAAGAGAGGAAGAGTGAGCAAGCAAGAGAGAGAGAGAGAGCTCAACTATTAGAGAACATCTCCATACGTGCTGTCGCAAGCAAGTGTAGTGCTTGCTCCGGGAACACAAAGAGCCTCAAACCATTCCTTCAGGTAATGGGAATGAGGTCTATAATTGTTACTGGTTTTTGGCATATCAAATACAACACAGATAGCTTGCCAGGCTCTGCCGTGTAGGTGGTACACTCTCAGTAGTAGGCTCTCATCTCGTGCATTTACTGATGAACCTCAAAGGGGAGATCAGATTTTCTCTTGGGTAGAGCTCTGAGGAGCTGTGGAGTCCAGATGTTGAGAATGACTGACCTTATCGTGTGGGGACTCTATTAATGGCGATCCACTCTTTGAGGTCCTCTCCCTCTGGCAACATAACAGCCTGCCTTAGATTCCCATTTCCTAGAGTCACTCCCTGCATGTTTCAAGAGTTCATACTGATGAGATCCTTCAGGAATATTCTTCTTTGGTTTGAATGTTTTAGAAGAATGGCTGCTGAAGAGGAAGCTCATGGTCTACACTCGCTGGGAAGGTGCCACTGCCCCCCCACCATGGTCTGGATCCTGAGTGGGCACGGGAAGCAGCAGGTGGCGGACAGTGTACAGCCCGTGGATGGCAGGAGTTGGGTCGCCTCAGCGCAGACGTAGAAATACTGAACCTGAACTTCTCATTCCTTCTTTCCCTGAAGTCTCCATCTTCATATATGGTATTGTCATTTGCTCTGTTGTACAGGCCCAAATACTACTATGAGCTCTCATCTCATGACTCTTGTAATCTCATAAAAACGTCTATCAATAAGTCTGGTCTCTTAATACCCATCTTTAAAATATATTGGAAAAATTAATTTTTAAATATATATATATATATATATATATATGGGGTTGGTTGAAGACACAGGGATTTTTCAAGAGACAGAGCCCATGCCCAGCACATGCAGAGTCCTGAGTTTAATTCCTACAATGGCCTGGACCCCAGATATAGCCTTGGGTATAGCTCTGGTGGCTCCTGAGAACCATTGGGATCATACTACTGGGTCTGAGCACCACGAAAGTGTGACCCATGTGTGTGTGTGTGTGTGTGTGTGTGTGAGAGAGAGAGAGAGAGAGAGAGAGAGAGAGAGAGAGAGAGAGAGAGATATGTATTCTTCACTACTACCATTTCCAAGTCTCCTTAAAATCTTTTCTGGAGTGTTGAAACTATTTTGTGATTGGTTCTTCAAATTCCATCCTTGCTACATTAAAATATATTCTCGGTAGACCCATGAAGGGCTTCTTTAAAAAGGCATTTGATGATTGATTCCCTGATATAATGCCTCCAGTAGTTTTCCTAAAGATGTTGGATCACTGAAAAATTTTGCCTTATTCCGCCTGATCCATCTCAGCCCGTGCTTGGCCTCTTCTTTTGCCTTTCTGTCTTCTCGTCTTTCCCTTCACTCACTCTGCCAGCCATACTCATCATATTATGGTCACTTGAACAAGTCAAGCAATTTTCATTGTAGACTTGACCCTTGAGCTTTCTTTGCTTGGAATAAGCACTGTTCCCCACAGGTCTTACTACCTTGGTTTATTCAAATCTTCTACAAGTGTCATCTAAACAAGGACCTACCTGGAATACTCAGTTGAGGATATCTTGCCTATCGGCTCGATGTTGTCTAAATTTCACTCCTAACACTTAGATGACATTTGACGGATCTTGTTTGTTAAAGGGATATAGATGCCATAAAGGGAGTCTTCATTTTGTTGATGTAGTGTTTGCTTGTCCCAGATTTCCTGGTTCAATCATTGTGCTACTTTTCTAGGCAATATTTTCATATATGCGCTTCTCTTCTCTAGCTTCCAGTGTACTTTTCTGCTTGTCCGAATTCTATTTTTAGTGCCACTTTTGAGAAAGTGGAACTTGTTTATTTGTTTTGTTTTTGGGCTACACCCTACAATGTTCAGGGCTTGCTCCTGGCTCACTTCTGACTCACTCACGCAGGGCTCTGGGGACCTTATGGAGTTCCAGGCAGGATAGAACTTTTGTCAGCCTCATGCCCTACCCATTTTACTATCATCACTGTTTTTGATAATTCATATAATCTTACCTTGGAATGTACCAACTAATATGCTCCTTGTCCCTCCCTCACTCCCTCCCTCCCTTTCTTCCTCCCTCCCTCCCTCCTTCCCTCCCTCCCTCTCCTTCCTTCCTTCCTTCCTTCCTTCCCTTCCTTCCTTCCTTCCTTCCTTTTTTTCCTTCCTTCCTTCCTTCCTTCCTTCCTTCCTTCCTTCCTTCCTTCCTTCCTTCCTTCCTTCCTTCCTTCCTTCCTTCCTTCCTTCCTTCCTTCCTTCCTTCCTTCCTTCCTTCCTTCCTTCCTTCCCTCCTTCCCTTTCTTCCTCTCCCCTCCCTTTCTTCCTCTCCCTCCCATTATCTCTCTTTTTTTCTTTCTCATGCAAAACCTGAACTATACCACATAGCCACAATTTCCAGATAGCGTTCCTTTTAAATTATAGATGGACATTTAAGATTTTATTAAAGACCAGACATTATCTTTACCCTGTACCTGCTCAGTGACTTGCTCTGTTGCTCTTTCCATTAATACAATTCTCCCATTTTTCTACTGAACTTTTCCCATGAGAAAATACGTAGTGATAGATGTTTCATCTTCAAAATTAGTCCCTCCATTCCTACATTGGTTCCCCCTCCCGCCACTTCATTTCTCTGCTTCCTCTAGAGCCAAACTATGTTACTTGCTCCTAACAGCCTCTGTTTTTGGAAAAGCCATTGAAAATGAAACCAAGATACTCAGTTTTAGTTGATCTTGGTGAAGTCAGGAAATTGCATTATGCGCTTTTACGACTCCCTTGGTGAGTGTGCTCATGATTGAGAGCAATTCATTTAAGTTTTTGTGCTAGGGACTCATTCTAACTGAGGATGATCATACATGAAAATGAAATTCTATAGTTTTACTGGAAATCAGTGGGACAAAATGTGTGTGTTTGTGTGTGTGTGTGTGTGTGAGAGAGAGAGAGAGAGAGAGAGAGAGAGAGAGAAAGAGAGTGAGTGTGGTGCCTGAGATTGAACCCAGGGCTACACACATGGACGACATGTGTTCTGCTGAGTCACGCCCCTAGCCCAAAGAATTTTATATTTAAGACTTTAGAAGTTTACTAGGAATATGGTATTCATGGAATAGCTTGTATATATCTTTATTGTTTCCCTGTTTACTTGATTGTATAAGTAACAGGAAATCTTAACATTAGCTTTTTGTCTATACATTAATGCATCAGCCTCCCTGGTGTGGGAAGTGAGCAGCATAGAGATGGCACTAAAAGGGAAAAGAGGGTGTAAGGAAACTTTAACTTTTATGCACACACCATTTTCTAGACATTGACAAATAAACATACAAAATCTTGTAAAATGTTGTCACTGTTTAATACCTTTGCATGCATTCAGGATTAAATGCCGGACTGTATGAAAGTATTGATTATGAGCCTAGAGGAGTAGCGTGAGTCTCAGTTATTACTCCTAAGAGTTTGGACTGTCTGTTTCTGAACAGCAACTTGGGAAAGGAGTAAATGCAAAGGGAAAAATGTAGTTCTGCTGCCAGTGAGGTTTGAAAGTAAAGTCCTGGTTGTCACTCTTTTCCTGGAGAAGGAGTATGTCTGAGGACTTTTCCAGTTTGCTGTCACTAAAAGATGATTGATGTGAGTGAAAGATCTGCTTCTGGTTTCAACTAGTGCAAGGACTGGCACCTGCTACCCATCAAGTCAGCCGCACTGGGTTGGCAGCGCCGGTTTGTGTGTTGTATATGGGGCTTTAAACACCAGCTACTTGTGTTGTGAATGGTTCATGGACACAATAAGCTGGTGGGGAAGAACTGTATTTAATCCCCCTGTTTTACTTAGGGACTCCGCTGCTGGTGAGGTACCAGTGGCAACCCACATAATCAGATTTCCCCAGAAAACCTAAAGGCGATGAACTGCTGCCTCCCATCAGGGACCACACATTTTTATGCTCTTGCATTACCTTCAGAGAGATTGATAACATCAGAAATTGTGAGAATATCTTAGAACTCACTAAGAACTGTACCACTGTCTTCCCGTTCATCATCGATGTGCTCGAGCGGGCACCAGTAACGTCTCCATATGTCCTGTCTCATGCAAGTAGAGCCCAAGGGCACCTGCGTGCTCCAGGAACATAAAGAGCCTCAAACCATTACATCAGGTCATGGGAATGAGGTCTATAATTGTTACTGGTATCTGGCATATCAAATACGGCACGGGTAGCTTGCCAGGCTCTGCCAATTCATAATGGTATCAGAGCCAGAATGCAAGCAAGCAAACGGCAAGCGCTGAGACAGCTCGAGGTGAGAGCCTGCAGCCCTGGTTTCCTGTCCTTTCCCACCCAGTGGGGGCACCGCCAGGGGTCACCTCCCAAGCACAAGCACAGAAAAGCAGCAAAGGGGCCCCAGAGAAACTAAGTGGAGAGGGGTCTGCTTGCACTGATCCCTGCTATCTCTGAGCCCGCCCCCAAGACCTGAGAACTGGGTGTGGCTCAAAGCCCAGGGACGGAAGAACACAGCCAAATCAGCAGTGACAGCCCGAGCTCCAAGGGGCGACCTGGTGCAGCCCCCAGACAGAACTACACGGGCGGAAGGGAGAACAGGACCCGGAGGGTGGGGCCCCCGGCTAGCAAGGAATCCTCCTAGGGAGCCTCCCCGAGCACCAGAGGCATCCGGGCCCGAGTGGTCCCAAAAAACAAATAAAACAGGGGAAAAGCAAGAACCTGGCCGGGAGCGATTGCACGGGGTGAGGCCCTTGTTGTTTCTCCTTCTTTTTCTTTTTGGGTCACACCCGGCGATGCCCAGGGCTGTGCCTGGCTCTGCACTCAGGAACCACTCCCGGCCGTGCTCGGGGACCACAGGGATGCGGGGGATCGAACCCGGGTCTGCGGCACGCGCCCTCCCCGCTGCGCTCGCTGGGCCCCAGGGCGAGGCCCTCCCTCGGTGACGCCCCACACAGCCGAGTGTCCAGGCCCCCGTCCAGGAAGCGGGCCCCGGGGGCGGGGCGCAGGGCGCGAGACCCCGAGCCGGGGCCCCCCTGCACGCCCCCACGGCGACCGCCTGAGCCCAAGCGCCTCTGAACCGGGCCGCGGGGGCCAGGGGAGGGGCGTCGGGCCAGCTCGCACCCACCTCGCCCCGCAGCAGCCAGTCGCGCCGGTAGCACAGGCGGCCTTTCTCCGAGCTGCGCAGCGCCCGCAGGGTCTCCCCAGCAGCGACCCTCCGACGGCATGGCATGGCGGGCGCGGCGGCTCAGCCCAAACACTAACACTAAGAACTATTGTTCTCAAAAATAAGTGTTTAGCTCACAGTTGGTCATGATGGAAGTCATATCATTGTTATAAGGAAAATTTTATTATTTTTTGTAATATTTTATTTCTTCCTTTCCTTGTCTAATACTGGTGTAGTTCAATGACTGGGGGCTGGTCTTATCTGGTTATAAAGTGATTCCTGGGGTTGTACTCCTTTGGTTGTGGGGCTTCCTCCCATGCTTTCGGAGGTTGTACTTTTTCAGCCATACTGCTCACACATCCTAATTATGTTGCTCTCCAGGGGCTACATGCTTTAGCTAAGTATGTTCACATGCATTTGCCTGCAGTCACACTTCTCACCCTGGTGCCGCACATCATTTCAGTCTTGCTGCTTCCCGGGGTGTCACCATTTAGTTGTGGTGCCCTCACATTCCTGCTGGAGTGTGGCTGGAATTACATGCAGTGTAGGAATCACAGACACCAGGTTCAAACAGAAGGTTATGTGAGAAGCACCAGGCTTGAACTCATAACCTCATATATGCAAGGTAGGTTCTTTAGCTACTGAAGGCACCATCAAGATCCTTTGTGAGCTGTATTATGGATTCACCACCTGGGTCTTACCATTCTACAATGAAGTGATCATTGATGTCAAAAGAGGGGTTTGACAGGGTGATACCATTTTACCAAAACTCTTCAGTGCCGCCCTCGAGAACATCATGCGACAATTAGAATGGGAAGGATTGGGAGTGAAGATAGATGGTCGGCAACTACACCACCTCCGCTTCGCTGATGACATCATTCTAATAACACCAAACATTAGCCAAGCGGCACAAATGCTGGCTGACTTCGACCAAGAATGTGGAAAGATAGGTCTACAGCTGAATCTAAAGAAAACTATGTTTATGAAAAATGAACTAGTTCCAGAGGCGCCATTCACTCTCAATGGAACAGACATCTCTGAATGCAGCAGTTATGTGTACCTAGGTCAAGAAGTCAACATGATGAACGTTCTAAAACCTGAGCTGGGCAGGAGGAAGAGAGCGGCATGGAATGCCTTCAAAGGCATGGAAGAAATAGCTAAAAGGACAAAGAAACTCCGGCTCTGGGTACATCTCTTTGACTCGACCATTCTCCCTGCATTAACATACGCCTTAGAGACCTGGGCCCTATGAAAGCAGGATGAGAATGCTATTTGGGTCTCCCAGAGATGAATTGAAAGAGCTATGCTTGGAATATCACGCCTCACTCAAGTGAGAGAAGGAATCCAGAGTTCCGACCTCCATCGCTATTCCAGAATCAGGGACGCTGTCTCATTTGCCAAGGCATCGAAAATCAGATGGGCTGGACATGTAATACGATTTGGAGACAACTGCTGGACTAGAGTCATTACCGACTAGATCCCACTAGATGTCAAAAGATCACGTGTCTGCCCACCTACAAGATGGCCAGACTTCCTTGTCAAGACCCTGAAGGAATGGTTTGAGGCTCTTCATATTCCTGAAGCAATCAGTTGCCATTGGGCTACATTGGCACGTGATAGGGTCCAGTGGAAATGTTACTGGCGCCCGCTCGAGCAAATCTATGAATAATGGGATTCAAGTGATCAATTGATCAAGTGAATCACTGTCTTTCAGTTCATCATCGATTTGCTTGAGAGGGCACCAGTAACATCTCCATATGTCCTGTCTCATGCAAGTAGAGCCCAAGGCACCTGCTTGCTCCAGGAACATAAAGAACCTCAAACCATTCCATCAGGTCATGGGAATGAGGTTTATAATTGTTACTGGTATCTGGCATATCAAATACGACACGGGTAGCTTGCCAGGCTCTGCCGTGTGGGTAGCATACTCTTGTAATCATCTCAAAATCCAGCATTTATTGATGAACCACGTGGCCGCAAGTGCCGTATGAGCCAGGCTGTGATAGGCTGGTCTGCTGAGTGGAGTTCTGACGAGGAGGAAGTCCGGATGTGGAAAATGGAGGTCCTCTTGGAGTGGGGGGGTCCTCTGGATTTTTGTGAGGCTCTGCTGGGGTGGCGGGCCAGGGCTAGAACCTGCCATCCCTCACGGGCACCTCATGAGCGGCTGGGCACAGTGAGAGCCAATAGCAGCTCTGCCCCATGATATATATATATATATATATATATATATATAGATATAGATATATATAGATACATACATACATACATACATAAATATTATTATACCAATATCCAAGTTCAGGTGGTCAGGTGAAACATGGATCAGGAGGTCTTGTCAAAGGTGGAAATTACCACAAATGTGTGGGAGTCAGAAGTTATATAAGACAGAGAAGGGAACAGTGTACTAATAATTGTCAAAAGGGCTAATACCAACCCAGAACTGAGCATTAAATACAGGCAAAAGATACACATGATAACCCCTAAGTGTATGTATTACAATCCATAATATGTAAGAGAAGGAAGAGAGAAAAAGAGAGAAAGAAAGAAAAAGAGAGAAAAGAGATAAAGAACCTGCCATAGAGGCAGGCTAGGGAGAAGGAAGGGAATTGGGGACATTGGTGGTGGGAAATGGGCACTGGTGGAGGGACAGGTGCTGGAACACTGCACGGCATAAACCCAAACATTAACATCTTTGTAATTGTATATCTCACAGTGGTATAATAAAATATTTTTTAAAAAGAGTCATGTGCTGGAGATAGATATTTTGTCAAAAGGACCATATGTTTAAGCAGTTTGTATCCGTTTTCTCACACATGGGACCCCGCTGAACTTTACCTACCTATCATGTGTGTGGTTGAGAGACGCTGTGAGGCTGACTGGGGTGTTATTCCCATCCTACGAGTGATGAGAACACAATGCTGAGTTAAGCAGCATGGGCTGATGTGGCATCCAGGCCTGAGTTCTGAAGTTCCAGGCACCGTGACTTCAATGCCTTCCAGACTCACTGGACAACCTTGTTCCCACACTTCCGACTCTCTACACAGCAACCAGCACGAGCCTCAGAAACATCAGCTGCCTCACAAAGCCCCGACAGGCCCTAGATACCTGCTCCAGCCTGTACCCAGAAGACCTACTTGGTTCAAACTCCCACCTCCTTAAACTCAGGGTGCTGCCTTTTCAAGAACATTTGTATGCCGTCTTAAGTGGAAACTGTTTTGACCTGTCTGGTTTAGGCTGAGCGTTCTAGAAACCAGAGAGTTCTGCAGACTGAGACACGGTCCTGAAACCAGGATGCCATGACTTGAATTTTCCCTGATCACTGGAGTTCCATAAGCACAAATACAGTACAAACTTCTGCTGCAATTTTTTCTTCCCAGAGACCGAGGTTGACCAGATGTCGGACAGTGTTATTTCCAATCTTTCATGGATCAACCGGCTGCATTGAGCTAATGAAGAATCATTACATTAAAAACAAAAAAACCTAGAATGCATGGGGTGTCCTGTTCCACTTTGTTGGCTCAAAAACCACAATGTAGCTCCTCAAGTGGGCATTTGTGCATAGGAGGAAGCTGTGTAGGATCTAGTGACAAGAGCCAACATCTATTAGCCAGTCAAAAGGCAGGCTGGGGGCCAGAGAGATAGCATAGCACAGCAGGTAGGGGGTGCTTTATTTAGGGTTGACCGGGGGTTCCACCCCAGGTATCCTGCATGGCCCCTGGAGTACCACCCGGGGTAATCTCTGAGGACAGATCAGGTGTCAGCCCTGAGTACCCGCAAGCATTTCTCCTCCCCACAGGAAGGCAGGCTGGTGGCACAGTGAGCACAGCTGTGTGCCCAGGCAAGCAGGCTGCACGCACAGAGCGCCACCGCCCTCATCCAGCCTCCAGAGGGGCTGGTTGAACTGTAACCTCCAGTCCCTGGACTTCTGACTTTCAGTCAGAAGTTTGGACATTAAACACCATAAAAGGGTCAAAAATCACATGCAGGCCTTGGCAAACCTGCTTCTGCACAAGTCAAGCCCTGAGCACACTCAGAATTGCTGCATAAGTGTATGCTCAGAAACGTTTGCAGAATTTGGTGGCCCCTGCCTGCAAATTTACTCAAGTGTTACCAATGGAGATTGACAAACCAGAGAGATTGCCTGCATGAGGCCCAGTCCTCTGGTGACATGTCCCCTGCTCAGCCCTCTGAGACAAGCCTCTCTCCTCACAGTCTCCTGCGGGAGCTCTCTCTTCACAGTCCCCTGAGGCAAGCTCTCTCCTCATAGCCCCCTGAGGGAAGTTTTCTCCTCACAGTCACCTGAGGTGATCCAGACCCTTTTCTCTTTTTTGTGCCTCAGTTTCCTCATCTGTAACAGCCACAACAGCAGGTAGATTGCAGATAAAATGGATCCCAGCAAAGACAAGAGTCGGCTATATTTCTAGCTCTGCAGGGCCAGCTATGCCCATGGGGACTGGTCCTCTGCCAGCCCACTGATCAAGTTGATATTCACTGATCAAGTGAATATGGTTACCTAAGATGACATAGTTAATTACTTGAAGGACACAAGTCAGTCTTAGATCTTCTGATTAACAGATTAGTGCCAACTGAATAAGCAGGATTTTATATATAAAGAGAAATATAATTTTGCATGTTAAAATGTCCAGTTTCCTGAGATTTTGCAAATGTAGAGTCATTCAGAGACAAAGTCAAGGCAAATTAGAGTCGGGACAGTCAGCGCCATGTGTCTTGTACTTTGATTGGAGGAATGTTTACACCAGCAGTCCCTTGCATTGTTTTCACTCACTTGATCACTTGATCACTTGAATCCCATTATTCATCGATTTGCTCGAGCGGGCGCCAGTAACATTTCCATTGGACCCTATCACGTGCCAATGTAGCCCAATGTAGCCCAATGGCATTGTTTTCACTCATGCAACTTTATTAATATGTTTTTAAAATACATTGCTCAAGGTCCTTTTGCATATTCTCAGAGGCAATTATGAATAATTTGGCATTTAACATGCCTTAGGACTTGAACTTCACCCTGGCCTTTATTATTGATTTTTTAAAAAATCAGTCTTCTTTTTAAAATTTTTTTTTATTTTTTATTATATCACCGTGAGACATACAATTACAAAGGTGTTAATAATTGGTTCTTGGTAATACAGTATACCAGCATCCATCCCTCTACCAGTGCCCCATTTCCACCACCAATGTACCCCACACCCTCCCGCCCACCCCCAGGCTGCTTCAATAGCAGGTACCCCAGTTTAGATCAGTCTTCTTATCTGTAAAATTTTTTGCTGCCTATGAAACTTTATATGAGGATAAAAAGGAACTATCCAGATGGAAAATCTTTGTGGACTGCTTTATGCTTAGCAAATGATAAAAGATATGATTGATATTAAAAGTAAATTGTTGCTACTTTTCATAGTCCTTGAGGTGGAGAAGGAGAGAAATTTTATGTGGATATATGTTGGCAAGAGAAACAGGAACTTCCACAAACTTCTTGCATAAACCTCAAGCAAGCAACTCCTTAAATTTTGTACCCTAAGTGCCTTGCTTATCTCACCTTCTACAGCCCTGAGAGTTTTCTTGGGTGAGATGTCCTCTTCGCTGAGGGAAAAATCTCAGGAGAATTTAGCTCTAAGATATCAGCTGCCAACATTTCTAGCAGATGAGGGAATGTGTGCTTTGTCTGAGAGGCAGATCTGGGTAGTGTAGGAGAGCATCTATGAAACCACTCACGAAAAAGTTCTAACAATCTCTCCATGAAGCTAAAATACACCTACCTTAGGATTCTGTATCCGTTCTTAGTCCTATTTTCCAAGAAAATAAAAGGAAATTCAGGGGAAAAACTTGAGTAAGAATATTTAAGAATAATTGACTCCAACTGGTCAATTATTATCACTTTTGTCCAATAATAGGTAAGTAGAGAAATGTTTGTAGTGAGGTCATATATTTCAGTTATACTCAGTAGTGATTGCCAAATACCAGTAACATTTGATATGCCAAATACCAGTAACAATTTTAGACCTCATTCCCATGAGCCAATGGAATGGTTTGAGGCGCTTTTATGTTCCTGGAGCAAGCAGGTGCCCTTGGGCTCTACTAGCATGAGACAGGACATATGGAGATGTTACTGGTGCCCGCTGGAGCCAATCGATGATGAACAGGGAGACAGTGATACAGTGAAGACAGGTGCGTCTCTCAAAATCTAATATCCTCACAAAGGTAGAAAAAATAGAATACATTCTGTATGATTTAATTTACATGAGATATACAAACAGGAAAAAATCTAAGTATGGAAGAATGTTTGATTTTATTTCCACTTAAACTTGTATGTTTAAAATACATATTGAGGGGCTGGAGAGATAGTACAGCAGGTAAGGTGTACTACGCCTTGCATGCTCCCAACTTGAGTTCATTGGCTGGTATCCCATATAGTCTTCTAAGCACCATCAGAAAAAATTCCTGAGTGCAGAGCCAGTAGTAACCCCAGATAATCACTGGATATGACCTGAAAACAAAAACAAAAAATAAATAAAACATTTATTGAGTTCCTACTATTTTATATTGTAATATGCATTGTAATAGCATAATTATAATGGCATTGTAATATGATGTAAAAAAGTGAGCCACAGAATTCAAGGCACTTCAATTAGAGAAGTCTGAACACATGGGAATCCATATATATATATATATATATTTTTTTTTTTTTTTTGGGTCACACCTGGCGATGCTCAGGGGTTTCTCCTGGCTCTGCACTCAGGAATTACTCCTGGCAGTGCTCAGGGGACCATATGGGATAAAAGTTTATTTAAAAAATGAAAAGGCTTTCCTTGCTCCATTTCATACCTTTTGCTCCTTTATTAAAGATTAAATGATCATGTATTTGGGGATGTATGTCAGGATATTCCATTCTATTCCATAAGTACACAGGTCTGTTTTTACTCCAATACTATGCTGTTTTAATTACTACCATTTTGCAGTACAGTTTGAAGTTGGGAGAGGTGGTATCTCCCATCTTCTTTGTACCAAGGGTTGCTTTAGCTATCCATGGGGGTTTATTATTCCATAGAAATTTCAGGATTATTTGATCAATTTCTTTGAAGAATGTCATGGGTATCCATAGAGGGACCGCATTGAATTTGTATAAAGCCCTAGGGAGTATTGCCATTTTGAAAATGTTAATTCTCCCAATCCATGAACAAGGAATATGTCTCCACTTCCTCGTGTCCTCTTTTATTTCTTGAAGTAGCATTTTGTACTTTTCTTTGTATAGGTTCCTTACATTTTTAGTTAAACTAATTCCTAGGCATCTGATTTTCTGTGACACAATTGTAAATAGGATCATTTTCTTAATATCCTTTTCTTCTCTTTCATTTTTTGTATATAGGAAAGTCATTGACTTTTGGATATTGATTTTGTACCCTGCCACTCTACTTGTATTACTTGTCACTTGTCTTCCGTTGTTCATTGATTTGCTTGAGCAGGCACCAGTAACATCTCCATATGTTCTGTTACAAGCAAGTGTAACCCAGGGGCATCTGCTTGCTCCAAGAAAGGAAAAACCTCAAACCATTACTTCAGGTACTCGGAATGAGGTCCATAATTATTACTGTTTTTTTTTGACATATCAAACAAAACACGGGTAGCTTGCCAGGCTGTCTACGGCCATACCACCCTGAATGCACCCGATCTCGTCTGCCACTCTACTATTGATTAGTATCTATTGTTTCTAGGAGCTTTTGGGTAGAGAGTTTAGGGTTTTCTAGGTATAGTATCATGTCATCTGCAAAAAGTGGTAGCTTGACTTCTTCTTTGCCTATCTGGATGCCCTTAATGTCCCTTTATTCTCTGATTGCTATGGCAAGTACTTCAAATACTGTATTAAATAGAAGTACTGTATTAAATAGAGGTGAGAGTGGCCAACCTTATCCCCAATGTTAGGGGGAAGGCTTTCATTTTTCCCCATTGAGAATGTTGCTTGCTGTAGGCATTTGGTAGATGGCTTTGACTATATTAAGGAACGTTCCTTCAATTCCCATTTTATGGAGAATTTTTATCATGAATGGGTGTTGGATCTTGTCAAATGTTTTCTCTACCTCAATTGATATGATCATATGCTTTTTATTGTTCTCTTATTGATGCGATGTATTATGTTTATTGACTTGCAAATGTTGAACCATCCTTGAATTCCAGAGATGAATCCTACTTGGTCATAATGTATAATCTTTTTGATGAGTCTTTGGATTTTGTTTGCTAATATTTTGTTGACTATTTTGGGATCTGTGTATATCAGGGAGATTGGTCTGTAGTTTTCTTTTTTTTTGTGATGAATTTCCATATATTTGGTTATTGTAAATAGTTCGGCAATGAAATAGTGGTACACATGTCTTTTCTGAACTGTGTATTTTTATTGAGGCATTATAATTTGCAATAATTGACATATAATTTTTTGATACACTACCAGGGTGTCACTAAGCTTCACTCTGTTTCTAAGACACATCTCCACAACTTTGAGAACCTCAGTTCAGTTGGCAGAAACTCAGGCTTTGTTTTGATGAATCAACTTCTACATTTTTCTATTCCATAGTTTCTAAGTTTTAGAAAATAATTAGTTGATACCATTTGCTACCGTGATGACCCTAGTCATGCTCTGAGTCTATTTCTGACACTGTTCAGGGCACAAGATTTCTGGAATTTAAAGCAGGGTTTGTAAAGCAAATCTTTTAACTCATGTTCACTCTCCCATCCCAGGATAGGCTATATTAGCCTATTAATTATTCTACTCCAAGAACATAGAATGTTTCCATGTACTTGTGATTTTATTTCTTTTAATGGTGATTAAAAGAAATAAATAACGAGGCGCCCAGGAGGGATGGTGGGTTCTAGCCCTGGCCCACCATCCCAGCAGAGCCTCGCAACAAGCCAGACGACCCCCCCCCACTCCATGAGGGCCTCCATTTTCCACATCCGGACTCTCTCTCGTCAGACCTCCACCCAGCAGACCAGCCTATCAGCGCCCGGCTCATCGAGTTCCACCCTGCAGCAGTCTTTCTTAAATCTGGCTCAGGTATGCCGGTCCAGAGACTCGCAGACATGGGGCAGAGCTGCTACTGGCTCTCCCTGTGACCAGCTGCTCACGAGGCGCCCAGGAGGGATGGTGGGTTCTAGCCCTGGCCCACCATCCCAGCAGAGCCTCGCAACAAGCCAGACGACCCCCCACTCCATGAGGGCCTCCATTTTCCACATCCGACTTCTCTCTCGTCAGACCTCCACCCAGCAGACCAGCCTATCAGCGCCCGGCTCGGCGCGCAAGCGGCCGCGCAGTTTATCAATAAATGCTGGACTTAGAGATGCCTACAAGAGTATGCTACCTGCATGGCAGAGCCTGGCAAGCTACCCGTGTTGTATTTGATATATATGCCAAGTACCAGTAACAATTATAGACCTCATTCCGAATGGATTGAGGCTCTTTATGTTCCTGGAGCAAGCAGATGCCTTGGGCTCTACTAACATGAGACAGGACATATGGAGATGTTACTGGGGCCTGCTTGAGCAAATCAATGATGAATGGGAAGACAGTGATACAGTGACAGTGAATGGTGATTAATAATTCTCAATCTTTCACCATCTTCAATGTGATTAGTGGTATTTGAATTTTTGACACAATTGTAATAGGATTTTTTTGGTTCATTTCTGCATCATTGTTTGTGTACATAACTATAACTGATTTCTGTGTATTAATTTTTCTATTATATAACATGGTTCAATAGTATTAATTTTATGTAAGATTTCTCTATTCTATGTAACATGGTCAATAGTGCTATTTTTTTTTTGCTTTTAGGGTCACACCCAGCGATGCTTAGGGGTTACTCCTGGCTCTGCACTTAGGAATTATTCCTGGCGGTGTTCAGGGGACCATATGGTATGCCGGGGATCAAACCTGGGTCGGCTACGTGCAAGGCAAAAGCCCTATCCACTGTGGTGTTGCTCCGCCCAATAGTGCAAACTTTTATGTAAGAAAGTTACATACCACCAATGTGCCCAACCCTCTGCAACTATTCCCTGCATCATCTGTTTCTCTGCTCTATTCTTCCAACTGCTGCCTCTGCTGTTTGGTAACCTAAATTTTTTAAGCCAAAGTAAAGGGCTAGTCATCATTAAATGCTGTCTAATCTCTTGCTTTCCCATCCTGTATTCCACAGATGAGTAAGATCATTTGGTATCTATGTTCCCCCTCCCAGCATATTTTGCTTAGTACACACAAAAACAGAATGTTTTTTCATTTCTCCTTGGTATGACTAAGTCTTGGTGTTAATTGGGAAAGAGCTTGATATAAAACTTCATGCCTGCATTTTTAACTCTTTTGTTTTAACTTCCCAGTTAGTTGGTTCCCAGTTAAGATTTTCTCCTTTTCATTCATCTTCAATATTATTTTTTTGTAGTTTTCCTATATATTTCTACAAATTTAAATATATTTACTATGAGCTTTTATGAACTGGAAACATTACTATTTCTATGTTTGATAAATAGAGTTTGCAAAATCTTTCTGCATGCCATTAAATCTCATATTTTTCCAGAGTTCTCTACCTAATTTATGAGAAATCACACTGAAGATACTCTTCCCATGCCTTTCTTTTTGTTATATCATCTTAATACAGAGATTTTATTGCTGCTGCTACTCCATCTTATATCTTTAAGAAATCCACTTGCCTTATAAGTACCTATTGATGTGACTTTCAGAGTCCAGCCATGTCTGTGTTACTGTGACACTCACTTTTACTTAACTAGAGAGGGAAAGTTTATTTCTTCAAGCGCTCAATTTTCATTCTTCTTTCTTTCTCTTGGATGTCTCCCAGTTTGTGCTTTATTTCCAGGAATAGAGTTATTACTAGCCTCCAGTATAGGCATTTTTCATGCTGGTCTGCTGATTTATTGTCCCTTCAATTCTCTCCATAGCACATTTGATAAAAATAATAATTGCAATCAATCAGTCTTAGGGTATGTGCCAGGATTGGCCAGTTGTTTTACATTCAACATTGTTAGCTTTGCCAGTAATTCTGCAAATTTTTTGAATATTTCTCTCCTAGACTAGCAGCAAGGAAATTAGATTCCAAGGTCAACTGGCCTATCAGAAAATAAGAAAATATAGAAGGAGGATTGCAACCTACATCTCTTGACTCCAAATGTTAGAATTTCCCAGCTTACTATGAGGTATGCTATCAGGAACTTTTAAGTTATTTAGTGGCTATTACATTAGTACATGAAGGTACTCATAGCAGCTGTGTTAGTGAAATTCTAAAAAGTATATATAATTAATAATTGTCAATAGTGTTGCTCATTGTTCATAAACAACTAAAAACTCAATGATATGCAAGTTTTCAGACAATAGACAAAAATAAACTGTGCTCAATGGGAGAAAAGAAACCAATGAAGTTAGCCCTAAAAGCAGTGTCACTTTAAGTCTGGAAGAATTTGTTGCAGTGGGGCTTCGAGGGGGAAACAAAGAAAAACTGCAGTTTTATAGGCATATGAGCATGGTTAAGTGGCCTGAATGATAGGTCACTAAAATTGTCACAGAGAATGCAGAAGAGAAAGTGATTCAGACATACTCCAAAGGTCCCCTTGAATTTACCATTTTACATGTATAGCATGAGACTCTCTGAAGTCAAGCAGACAACAAATACTTGACAAGAAATGTGTGTAAAGGAGGTAATAACTAGCAATTCTATCTCACGGAGTTGTCAATAGACAGAGGGTAGAGATATTGTTGGGCAGCCAGGACATTACATAGAGATATGAGAAATTTCCTGCTATAATAAGAATTTTACTCTAGCAAAACAGAAAACAGGACAAAAAGCAAATGAAATTTCTGACAGTACAAACATTCACATGCTTTACAGAAAAACACAAAAGACCTAGAAGCCAACAACCTAAAGAAAAGAAACTAAGTCCAGATATCCAATAATGTAGGCATTTAAAGAACCTAAAAAGTCATCTGAAGTGAAAGAAAAGTCAGTCAGTAGAAATAAATCTAGAAATGAAAGAGACTGTGAAATCAGCAAGTGGATTCTAAAACTATTATATTTTCGAGAATTAAACAAATCACAGCGATGCATGAGTCAGTAAATAACTATCACTATCTTCCCGTTTATCATCAATTTGCTCTAGCGGGCTCCAGTAACATCTCCATATGTCCTGTCTCATGCTAGTAGAGCCCAAGGGTATCTGCTCGCTCCAGGAACATAAAGAGCCTCAAACCATTATATTAGGTCATGGGAATGACCTAACATAATTGTTACTGGTATTTGGCATATCAAGTACAACATGGGCAGCTTGCCAGGCTTGCCATGCGGGTGGCATACTCTTGTAGTCACCTCTAAATACAGCATTTATTGATGAACCACACGCCATAAGTGGCTGTGCGAGCCGGGCTGTGATACGCTCATCTGCTGGATGGAGTTCTGACGAGAGGGAGGTCCGGATGTGGAAAATGGAGGGAGGCCCTCATGGAGTGGGGATCGTCTGGCTTGTTGTGAGGCTCTGCTGGGGTGGCAGGCCAGGGCTAGAACCCGCCATCCCACCCGGTGCCTCGTGACTGGCTGGGCACAGGGAGAGCTGGTAGCAGCTCTGCTCCATGTCTGTGAGTCTCTGGATCAGCATACCTGGGCCGGATTGAAAAAAAAACTGCTGCAAGGTGGGTGTCGATGATCTGGGCTGTGATAGGCTCGCCTGATAGATGGAGTTCTGACGAGAGGGAGGTCTGGATATGGAAAATGGCGGCCCTCATGGAGGGGGCGGTCGCCTGGCTGTTGCAAGGCTCTGGTTCTTGAATTACATCTACCTTCCCAACACTAATCTGAAGTTGTTCACCATTCTTTGCAAATGCCTCCCATTCTGAATCAGTCTGCTGGCAGGATGGACACCAAGGAGCATAAAATTTCAGCATCCACTCGCCTCCATCACCATTGTCCAGTTAGAAGCCGCCATGGGCTGCACCAGGCTGCGCTCCTCCGGCACCATGGTCTGCTCCAAGTTGGCCACCGCCGCTGTGGACACCCAGACAGCCAGGAGCGCCATCGACAGCCCACCTGCCATGTTGAACCGGCTAATAACAAACATAAAAATAAGTCATAGAGTGAAAACTTAAATAGATTGAATGACATATTACTTAATGGACTTTATAACAGAACATGAGATTTGAAAGCCTGAAAGTGACAAGTGACAGCACATAGAGGAAAATGTCATAAGAAAAAAAATTAATAGATTCTCAGTGACACTAAGAACATAGGAATAAGCCCAATATATATAAACCCAGAAAGAGTAGTATGTAGTGGTCTAAATGTTATTTTTTTTCAAATTAAAATTTTTAAATTTTGTATTATGGGCTACACTGAGTAAGCAAAGTTCAGGGCTCACTCCTGGCTTGGCACTCAGGAAAAGGTCCTGGCAGTGCTAGGGGGACTGTATATGACGCCGTGGATGGAGCCTGGAAACAGAGTTGACTGCATGTAAGGCAACTGCCTTAAACCCTGTAAATGTTACTTAAAGAAATAATTTTGTCTCTGGCCCCTGTAAAATGTCATTTGAAGAAATAGATTTTGGGAAATTTTTGACCCTCACAAGAGCAACCATATGCATACAAGGTAAAAAGCCACCAAAGCACATCAGAGTCAAATGACTAAAATCGGTTAATATGGAGAAAAGTTTTTAAAGTACCCAGAGGAAAAGATATAGTAAATACATGTCTTAAATTTAGGAGGGCTACTGAATTGGCAATGGAACATCGTCTTTAACATGCTAAAAGAAGTGATCCCAACTAAATTTCTATGTCCAGAAAAACTATACTGAATATTGGCCACTCTGAGACTTTTAGTTTTTGATGATGAATAAAGATTAAGAACAAAAGAGGAGGTAAGTGAAACTCACTACTGTTTCAGATGGATGAGTGGTAGATATGTAAGTGACCTCGATTGCAAGGTGAGCTGTGACCCTGAAAAGTTTTAGATAGAGGTGAATCCATAGAACTACAGCTGACTGGGGAAGGAATCTCAGGAGAAGCAGTCTGACAGAGTCTGCTCCACTCATTGCCACATCTACTTGTCTAATAACAGATTGTGGTAGTTGAAAGAATGGCAAGTCTCTGTGCCCCTTATAGACTATTGAGTTTCTAAAGAAATCAAAACACAAAAGGAAGACAAAAGAATCAGAGGAATGTTGAGTCTCTGATATATCTTATGACAGTGAACAATAAATGTAGACCTATTCCTGGTCAGATAAACATTGGAATTGTATTAGAGTCCTATTTGTTTCATTTTCTTTAACTTAATATATCATATCTATTTAGCAACAAAAATTAGAGGTAAAAACTGAAGCTTGGAACAAAGTTCTAAGAGAAGAAGGAAACACACACACCTAGATTCAAATATAGTAGAAATTTTGTAATCATAAGACCAGGAACTTAATGACTATGATTTAATGCTAAAGAAAATGATGGGACAAGTGGACATCATGCAAAATTGAAAGGTAATCTAAAGATTTTGAGGGACCAGCAAAAATGGATATATTCTCTATAAACCCATGCTATAGAAATTCCTGGAGGAAGCTCTTTGTTCTAAAGTCAAGTGATACCAGACGAAATCATCACTCTAAATGGTAAATATGTGGGTAAGCATGAAATGTTTTTTTTACTAACTATATGCTATTTGAATAAAAAGGGCACAAACCAATGACAAGAGATAAACCATCACATACAAAGAATTAATGTATGAGAAAGGAGTTGAGAGCAGAGGATGGAGGAATGAAAGTCTTTACAACAAATGGTGCTAGAAATACTGGGGAAAAGCCATATACAGAGAGTATATGGGATGCATATCGTGGTTCATGGAATGCAGGGGGTTCAACGGGGAAAGCTTATTTCTGCTCTGCCGGGTGTATCTGTTGTTTTTTACTAACTATATGCTATTGGAATAAAAAGGGGCACAAACCAATGACAAGAGATAAACCGTCACATACAAAGAATTAATGTATGAGAAAGGAGTTGAGAGCAGAGCATGGAGGAAACCCCACACCTTGCTGGTAGCGATCTTCACAATCCACACTCCACAGCAACTAAGATCTCCACCCAGCAGATTAATCCAGTCTCCAGTCTAGAAGGACCCACCCTGCAGAGACCCGCCCTTCAGAGGAGAGTATTTCAAGCCCAAGAATGCTTGAGCCTAAGACACAGATACACCCAGCAGAGCAGAAACCAGCTTTCCCCATTGCAAGCGGACACCTGCGGCCGCTTGATTTACCTCCAAATTACCATGAATATTCTACCCACCCTCTGATAGAGCCCTACAAAGTAATGAGAATATAGCGCCCACCACGGCAGAGCCTGGCAAGCTGTCCGATGCGTGTTCGATATGCCAAAACCAGTAACAGAAATGTTTATTTTCCTGACCCTGAAAGAGCCCTTAATACAGCAGCAGTAAGAAAGGCTAACAAGCAGTGCCTGATAAAATTTCACGGCCATCTAGGCTGCCAAACGAAGAAAGATTAAAATGACTGTCGGTACTTTCAATGCAGGTACGCTGGCATTGGAAGCATATATTGAGGATCTGATGGTGAAAGCGCAAAAAGATCAAGTACGACATCATTGGTCTGACTGAAATAAGGAGGCGTCAGTTGCATCATGCTGTATTTGACACTGGAGAAGAATTGTTCCTTGGAACATGCGACATAAGAGGTGTCAGTGGCGTTGGTGTCCTTGTCAACAAAGAACATGGCCATCAACATTGATTCATTTGAATGCCTAACAAACCGAATAGGACGATTACACTTGAAGAGATGTGGCCCACTGCCAGCAATTTCTATCTGCATTGTCTACACACCAACATCCACACACAAAGGAGATGAAATTGAGAAATTCTACATGGAACTGGAGGAGTTCTATTAAAAAGATCACACTTTCTACAAGACCATAGTCGGTGATTTTAATTCCAAGATAGGACCGAGAAGATCAGCTGAAGAACTCCACATCGGGACCCATGGCCTAGAATGGAACGAACAGGGTGAGAGACTATCTGAGTTCATCATGTCCACCAAGACCATTCATGGGCACTCACAGTTCCAGAAGGCCGAGCGAAACGTTGGACATGGGAATCTCCTGGAGGACAGTTTCACAATGAAATTGACCACATCATCTTCAATCGATGGTTTTGTCTAACCAATGTTGCTGTCGTCCCCAAAAACCAAACAGGATCAGACCACCGTCTCCTTCGTGCAAAATTCTACTTCCCGCAACGGGGAGAAAAGGCTGCAAAGTTTAAGAAGAGAACTCCCAGAACGACTACCAACTGGGAACTCTTTAGCACCATTGCAGCAACATGGGAAGATACCATCATTGACGACATCGATGAGAATACAACCGACTGGTTCAGCACCTCCATGATTGTGCGAAGAATGCCGAGAGAGAGAAAGACACAAAAGGATGACTGTCTTCAGAAACTCGAGCTCATTTGCCAAAGTGGCAAGGCACGAGCCTCAGGAGACCAAATGCTAAGGTCCAAGCTTGCTAAACGGTTCAGAGAAGCAATAAAAGAAGACCTCAAAGACAGAAGAGCAGAAATACTGGAAGATGCAGCAGAAGCCGGGAAAAGCATTCGCACCGCCCACCTGTCCTTTGCCAACTATAAGACCAAGATGACTGCCCTCCGACGCCCTAGATGGATCAATCACATCTTCCAGAAGGCAATGGAGAAGATTATCTATGACTTCTACTCAAATCTCTTTGATAGCCACATCCACCTGCCCACATACCAAATTCCACAGGATGGATATGTCATTCCCAATGTTTTCCCTTCTGAAATCCGACATGCCATCTCGTCAGTAAAGAAGGGAAAAGCTCCAGGCCCAGACAAAGTCAGACCCGAACACCTGAAGAATCTGCAGTCAGTACTCATCAATACACTAGCTTGGCTCTTCACACGCTACCTGTCTGAATGCAAGGTGCCCTCCCAATGGAAAACCAGCAGGACAGTTCTGCTGTTCAAGAAGGGAGACATTCACAACATCGGCAACTATCTCCCCATCTGCCTGTTGTCCGTCATCTACAAGCTGTTTACACGAGTCATCCTGAATAGGATTGGCAGAACACTAGATGAAGTACAACCATACAAGCAAGCTGGCTTCTGGAAAGGATTCAGCACAATCGACCATATCCACACAGTAACCAAGCTCATCGAGGTTTGTAGGGAGTACAAGATGTCGCTCTGTCTCAGTTTCATTGATTTACAGAAAGCCTTTGATTCTGTGGAGACAGAAGCAGTCATCAAAGCCCTAGTCAAACAGGGTGTTCAAACCCAATACATCAAGATCCTTTGTGAGCTGTATTACGGATTCACCACCAGGGTCTTACCATTCTACAATGAAGTGATCATTGATGTCAAAAGAGGGGTTTGACAGGGTGATACCATTTTACCAAAACTCTTCAGCGCCGCCCTCGAGAACATCATCGCGACAATTAGAATGGGAAGGAATGGGAGTGAAGATAGATGGTCGACAACTACACCACCTCCGCTTCGCTGATGACATCATTCTAATAACACCAAACATTAGCCAAGCGGCACAAAAGCTGACTTCGACCGAGAATGTGGTAAGATAGGTCTACAGCTGAATCTAAAGAAAACAATGTTCATGAAGAAAGAACTAGTTCCTGAGGCCCCATTCACTCTCAATGGAACAGACATCTCTGAATGCAGCAGTTATGTGTACCTAGGTCGAGAAATCAACATGATGAATGACCTAAAACCTGAGCTGAGCAAAGGAAGAGAGCGGCATGGAATGCCTTCAAAGGCATGGAAGAAATAGCTAAAAGGACAAAGAACCTCCGGCTCCAGGCACATCTCTTTGACACCACCGTTCTCCCTGCATGAACATATGCCTCAGAGACCTGGGCCCCTACGAAAGCAGGATGAGAATGCTATTCGAAGTCTCCCAGAGAGGAATCAAAAGAGCTATGCTTGAAATATCGTGCTTCACTCAAGTGAGAGACGGAATCAGCGTTCTGACCTTCATCGCTATTCCAGAATCAGGGACGCTGTCTCATTTGCCAAGGCATCGAAAATCAGATGGGCTGGACATGTAATGCGATTTGGAGACAACCAGTGGACTAGAGCCATTACTGACTGGATCCCACGGGATGTCAAAAGATCACATGGCCGCTCACCTACAAGATGGTCAGACTTCCTTGTCAAGACCCTGAAGGAACGGTTTGAGGCTCTTCATATTCCTAAGTCAACCAGATGCCATTGGGCACATTGGCACGTGATAGGGTCCAATGGAAATGTTACTGGCTCCTGCTCGAGCAAATCGATGAATAACGGGATTCAAGCGATCAAGTGATGGGATGCACACAGCCTCAGACCAGGCAATATGTTACTCAAAGTGAGTTAAATATAACTCTGAGACCAGATTCTCTGACTTGGCGTCCCTGAAATTCACTCCTCTTCTGTATGAGCCTTCTGTATGAGTCTGCTGTATGAACAGCTTGTAGATGACGGACAACTGGCAGATGGGGCAATAGTTGCCAATGTCGTGAATGTCTCCCTTCTTGAACAGTAGAAGTGTCCTCCTCGTTTTCCATTGGGAGGTTTTCCATTGGAAGTAAGCTGTAAAACCTGCTAGTTTTCCATTGGAAGTAAGCTGGTTTCATTTGGAAGTAAAAGCCTGCTGGTTTTCCATTGGAAGTAAGCACAAAATAAAAAGATAATGAGGAATTACTTGTATTTGTTAGATTGTCCTATAATCAAGTTTGCTAGGAGTAGTGAATGCTGGAGTAGATATGGAGAAGAGGAACTATATATACTGTTGTTTGGGATTCTAGCCTTTACAGAAAATACTATAAATATTTCTATAATTTATAAATGACTTGTATCGCTTGTCTTCCCATTGATCATCGATTTGTTTGAGTGGGCACCAGTAAATATATCTTAAAAATTTGAATTTTAAAATGAAAAATGTAATTCCTGTAATTCACCCTGTGGACATCCTGCTGGTGATTCTTGGGGTTTGGGCATAGTAAATGCCTGGTGAGTTTTAGCTGCTCTTGTAACACCTGTTGGTTTAGGAGAGCCCACATCTTTTCTCCTTGGGCAGTGGGCTGAAGGCCCAGCCTTCATGTCTGGTTTCGGGAGACCAGTGGCTGCTGTCTACTCATGTTACTCGGATGAGTGTTCCCTATGTGTGTGTTTTTTAAATACACAAAACCACCAATATTTCAAGGCAGCCCCTGGTTTGGTTTCTTCACAGACATACACTGTGTTATCAGTACAGTGAACTTTCCACTATCAGTGTGGATTGTTGGGCTGCCAAAGCATTTTAAAGCTAGGAGAAAGGATGCTTTCTATTTTCACATCATGTACAACTGCCGGTGTAAAACGCATCAGTGACTGTATTTGCACTAGAGAGTGATAGTCACAGTAAACCTGCCTGGCAGGTGTTTGATAGAGAATATTGTCTTCAGTATAAGCAAAGAAAGATTAGGTGCTGAATGAATGTGTTCGCCTGTCAATACATTACTTTTTAATTTTTGGGTCACACCCAGTGATGCTCAGGGGTTACTCTTGGCTCTACCCAGGAATTACTCCTGGTGGTGCTAAGGGAACCATATGGGATGCCGGGGATCAAAACCAGGTGGGCCTCACACAAGGCAAATGCCCTATCCACTGTGCTATTGCTCTGGGCCCAGTTCTGTTCAAATGTTTACATGGTTATCCAGGGGTCTGATGATGATGAACCATGTGGCCACAAAGAGACCATGCACAACGGGAGGGGTCGGCTTTTCTCTTGGGTGGAGCAGAGCCTGGCAAGCTACCCATGTCATATTTGATATGCCAAATACCAGCAACAATTATAGACTTTATTCCCACCACCTGAATGAATGGTTTGAGGCTTGTCGTGTTCCTGGAGCAAGCAGATGCCCTTGGACTACACTAGCATTCAACAGGATGCATGGAGATGTTACTGGTGCCCGCTCAAGCAAATTGATGAGCAACAGGAAGACAAGTGATATAAGTGATTATTGAAATAATTGTTTACTGACCTGGGGTTCTACCCTGTAGCCATAGGAGCTAGGGAGAAGCCCCCTGATGGTTCTGCCCCAGTAAGAGGAAACCTTTTCTCATATTATTATTTCATGATTACCTCTTGTACCCTGCCACCTACCCCTTAAGGTGCTGTAGGTGTGGCTGTGGTGCCCGGCTGCATTGGCAGGTGGCATACAAGAGACAGGCTTGTCTACACCCAGGGCTCTATCCCGTGGGCCCTGGATGGTTGATGGTCTGACATAGAAAAAGACTGGACCCCCTGGATGAACCCAGAGCCACGGCAGAGCCTGGCAAGCTACCCGTGGTGTATTCGATATGCAAAAAAACAGTAACAATAATGGATCTCATTCCCAAAGAATGGAGATGTTACTGGCTCCCGCTTGAGCAAATCCATGAACAATGGGAAGAACAATGGGAAGAAAAGTTACAAGTGACAACTATGGAAAATACAGATAAGTGTTACATCAATGTGCAGGCCAAGAGCAAGGGATTGTAGAGAAATAGTAAATATGGAATGAATCACTCATTAGAGAAACAAAGAGCAGTGCAACTGAGATATATATCCTCTTTCCTTTAACTCTCAGTACTTTGTATGAAGAATATTGATGGGTAGTTGATTTTCTATTTCGGTTTTAGGTTACAGAATTTTCAGGTGGAATTGACTCATGGACATGGTGGTTGATGGGTTATCTTTATCTCTTCATAAAGAGATCATATAGCTGAGATCTGTGGTGAGGAAAAACTGATCATGTTATGTCAACTCCTGGTTTTGTTAGCAAAGGAATTTAAACATGGCTGAAAGGATGATTACATAGCTGGGTAGTTAAAGGGTGGAATTAAGCTGGCTGTTTGCTTTAACACTCAGCAACCTTCAAGGTTTTAGCAAAACTTCAAGTTTTCCATGCTGTGATCTGTACCACATTTGGCAAAGCTGTCTTCTGAAACCCCCTTGGTGGTTGACTGGCTTTGCTCTTTTTGACAAGTGAGAGATATGAATAGAAGCAGATCAGATCGGGTGGAAAACAGGAAAGGAGTAGGTAAGAGAAAGGCTCTTTGCTTTCTGCTCCTGGAGTCTCTAGCAGGGAGAGATGGCAATAAGGGGGGATGTAAGGGGACTTCACTACATCTGATAGTGTACTCAGGCCATGGTGCAATTATGGCTTTCTGGGTTTTAAGAGCTTGGTAGTTGTGGCTGTTGTAGGCGAGACAGTAGAGACAGTAGCTATTTCTCTCAACAGCCGCAATTTGCATTGAATGTGCTAGGTAAGATCTGTTAAACTCTGGGGGTAGTCGCAGCTTTCCTCCAGTTACTAAATTGGGGATTATTTCTTTTCTCATTTTGGGCTACTCTGTCTTCAAGTGCTCTTGTACCCATCACTTGATCACTTGATCACTTGAATCCCGTTATTCATCGATTTGCTCAAGCAGGTGCCAGTAACATTTCTATTGGACCCTATCACGTGCCAATGTAGCCCAATGGCATCTGGTTAATCAGGAATATGAAGAGCTTCAAACCGTTCCTTCAGGGTCTTGACAAGAAAGTCTGACCATCTTGTAGGTGGGCAGCCACGTGATCTTTTGACATCCCGTTGGATCCAGTTAGTAGCGGCTCTAGTCCAGCCATCATCTCCAAATCGCATTACATGTCGAGCCCATCTGATTTTCGATGCCTTGGCAAATGAGACAGCATCCTGATTCTGGAATAGTGACAGAGGTCAGAACTCCAGATTCCTTCTCTCACTTGAGTGAGGCGTGATATTCCAAGCATAGCTCTTTTGATTCCTCTCTGGGAGACCTGAATAGCATTCTCATCCTGCTTTCATAGGGCCCAGGTCTCTGAGGCCTATGTTAATGCAGGGAGAACAGTGGAGTCAAAGAGATGTGCCCGGAGCCGGAGGTTCTTTGTCCTTTTAGCTATTTCTTCGATGCCTTTGAAGGCATTCCATGCCGCTCTCTTCCTCCTGCCCAGCTCAGGTTTTAGGTCGTTCAGTTCATCATGTTGATTTCTCGACCTAGGTACACATAACTGCTACATTCTTGCACCCTTATGACTGTTATCCTTTTCCCTACTCTACCCCCTATTTGTAATCACTAGTGTGGTTTTGATTTTCCTGATAAAACCTGAAAACCTGTCTGAAAGAAGAGATATGAGAGATTCAAACAGAATCAAGATCCTTCTATAGAGTTTCTGACATCTCCAAGGCAGAATGAAACAATTTGTGAGGTCCCTTCACACTGTTTCTCTGACTGTGTCTCCTCTACACCAGCTCCCCCACTGCCATCTCACTCTATTCAAATCGCAACACATGCCCAGCGTTCAAAATGCTAATGCTGGGATGTGTTTAGTAGGCATTGAGATGGTTTTTAACCTTCAATATTTCTGCCCTTCTAGGTCTAATAATCCAGAACATTGGTTTTTCACTCTGTAGAGCACTGTAAGATGGTGTAGATTTTTGGAAAGGAGATTGTAATTTTTTCTTTTTTGCTTTTTGGGTCACACCCAGCGATGCTCAGGGGTTACTCCTGCCTGCCTCTGCACTCAGGAACTACTCCTGGCAGTGCTAGAGGGACCATATGGGATGCTGGGGATCAAACCGGGCCGGCACAGGCCATCTGCGTGCAAGGCAAATGCCCTATCTGCTGAACTATCTCTCTGGTCACTGTAATTTCTTAAATGTACAGGAATTTGTATACTGGAAAAAGTCTAATATTTCAAAACATATTTTCATTATTTTTACACTTATGTGTAAAAATACTCTTAAGATTTGTAAAAACAAATGTATACACTACTGAATTCTTTCATAATTGAAATTTTAGAATTCAACATGAACTTACTTGTTATAACAGGAGGTAAATTGGTAATTAGGGTAGAGATGGGACAACTCTGACAATAGTTGAGAATAATCGCTCTCTGGACAAGAGCTGAGTACTGAAAGAGATATGCACGTTAACATTGCAGTACTTATATTGCAAACCATAATGCCCACAGGAAAGAGAGAGAGAGCAAGAGGAGGAAAGAGAGAAAGAGACAGAGAGAAAGAGACAGACAGAGAGAGCAAGAGAGAAAGAGAGAGAAAAGAAAGAGAGTAAGTCCCTATTATGCCATAGAGGCAAGCTGGGGAGGAGGATAGTGGGAGAGAAAAAACTGGAACATTGTGGAAAATGTACATGGGTAAAGATTTTAGTGATAGAACATTGTATGACTGAAACCCAACCATGAGCAACTTTGTAACTATGTATCTCACAGTGATTCAATAAAAAATTTTAAATTTGTAAAAAGTATATGTTAGTGAAATTTTTTAATAATTTTGCTTTCATAAATCAACATGAAGTTGTGATGACAAGTGATAAATTGGTAGATAGAGATCCTTTATGTTTAGAAAGAGATATTTATCTGAAAGGGTTGGACACCAGGATATGAGAGCTCTGACGTTCAAATATGGCATATTTTTAAATTCAAGTGCTTCCATGTCAAAGTTCTAAAGCCTATAGTGTTTGGAGGATACTTTTCTGGGACCACTTTTTGATTAACAAGATTTTGCTAACTTAAACTATAGTGTAACTAAATCACTTGATTTAATATGCTTAGGTCAAATGGGAATATCATAACAAAAGAGCTTTTGTTGGCACGATAATTAATTTCAAGAACAAGTGCATTTTTGGTTTCCTTTTGGACAGGGAAATCTTAATTCTACCATGAGATCCCAGGGAGAAAACTTTGAGAATCGCAATGAAATATGATTCTGAGATGAGCTTATAAGATAAGCTCCCCGACACTCACAATGCAAGTGCTGCCTTTTGATGATGTGAGATTAGCTAACGTGGTTATTTGTCATAAAGTGGTTAGTGACAGTGTGTCGTGGTTGAAGGAGAACTAAAGTTTACAGGTGGCCTACATCAATTAATTGCTGAACCAGATAGCTCATATCTCCTTCACTTTCACACATGAGCATTAATTTAGAAGCCTCACAAAAAGCTATATTTGAATAGATAATTAACTAAAGCAGATGTTAAGAGAGAGGTTTGACCTTGAGGACCAGGGTTTGAATCTCAGACCCTGGGATAATTAATGATTATCTGTGTGACCTTGATAGAATCACCTTCTCTAGCCTGAATTTCCTCCTCTGTAAAGTGGGATCACTTTATAGAGATCAGGGATATTTTCACTGCAGGGATCCCAGGCTTGGATGAGATTTGAAATTGATGATACATACAGTGTACACAGTAAGCAACCACTCTCCATTCTGGCACATACGATTTAAATCAACCTCCATTGTGGGGAAAAGGGGACTCACACATTGTTGGTGGGAATGTCGACTTGTACACCCTTTCTGGGAAACAATATGGACATTCCTCCAAAGATTAGAAATTGAGCTCCCTTTTGACCCAGCCATACCACTCCAGGGAATATACCCTGGGAAGCCAAAAACACACAGTGGAAACACAATCCGCACTTTTATTTTCATCACAGCACTATTCACAATAGCCAGAACCTGGAAACAACCAGTATGCCCGAGAACTGATGACTGGATAAAGAAACTGTGGTATATCTACACAATGGAATACTATGCAGCTGTTAGGAAAAATGAAGTTATGAAATTTGCCTATAAATGGATGGACATGGAAAGGATGATGTTGAGTGAAATTAGTCAGAAGGAAAGAGAGAGATATAGAATAACTGCATTTATTTGCATGACATAAATATGTCATAAATATAAATATGTATATATATATATATATATATATATATATATATATATACATATTATGACACCAAATCCATTGTCAGGCGAAATGTGGATCAGGAGGTCTTACCAAAAGTGGAAATTACCGCAAATGTGTGGGAGTCAGAGGTTAGGTAAGACAGAGAAGGGAACATATATGAATAAATGTCGAAAGGGCTAATACTGAGTATTAAATACAGGCAAAAAATGCACATAATGGCCTCTAAGTGTATGTAGTGTAACCCACAATGTGTAAGAGAAGGAAAAGAGAGAGAGGGAGAGAGAAAAGAGATAAAGAACTTGCCATTTAGGCAGGCTATGGGAGGGGGAGGGAATTGGGGACATTGGTGGTGGGAAATGGACACTAGTGGAGTGCTGGAACACTATGTGACCGAAACCTCTAAACATGAACAACGTTGTAATTGTATATCTCATTGTGGTATAATAAAATATTTGATAAAAAATGAAAAAAAAATAAATCAACCTCCATTTTCCTTAAAATGAGAATTAGTCAAATTGATGCTTGCACCCATCTGTCACTGACAGTTTCACTTGTATTTAGTATGATCTCAGTAAGTGCTATGCTCAGTCACTCCAAAATCCTTTTCATTTATGAAATGGAGATAGTTCTGTCCCAGATTTAGTAGGCTGTTATTAATGAATTGAGATCAGGATGGCAACAATACTTTGTGTGGGCGAAGTGATAGTACAGCAGGTAGGGCATTTGTCTTGAATGCTGTGAACCTGGTTTTAAGTCCAGGCACCCATGTAGTCCTCCAAGCCTATCAGGAGTAATCTCTGATTGCAGAGCCAGGAATAAGCCATGAGCATGACCAGGTGTGTTCCCAAACAAAAAACTGCTCTGTGCAAAAAAGTGAGTTGAAATATATGTATGAAGTATATGTATGTATGTATGAGTGTGTGTGTGTGTGTATATATATATATATATATATATATATATATATATATATATATATATATAAAGTTTTTTGAGCTTTATCTTCTTCAAAGTTTACTTGATCTGTTTCAAGATTAAGTGTCACCCCAACTTTAAGTTCTGATTTATTTACAAGTCATATATTTTTTCACAGGAAAGGGTGTGCACACTTTGAAATTCATTGTTGCTTACAGTATTTCCTTCTTTGCCCGGAGAAGTGCTCAGTTTAGTAGTTAAGGTGACAGTTTCTCACCATTTGTTTCCCCAGAGAACGGAAGAGCCAGAAACTTGGAGTTCTGAGCTGACAGAGGGGATGTGCTGGCAATCTTCAACCTGAATTTCTTTCTTGGACAGGAGCAGCTGATTTATGCTGCCGGGTTAGACCTGTTCACTCAGCACGAAACCACCCCTCAGAGGCTGCATTTTATCTGGTGATTTTCCAAGCAATTCAAGTCCTATATGGAAAAAAAGGTGGACTATGGATACAAATATAGAGACAGAAATAGCACTTTTCCTTTAGTAGAGTGCAAGCAGGTTGCTCATCAGAACCCAAGGGAATGAATTTTGTGGATACTAACCGGACTCTTTGTCTTGTAAATGATTATCATAAAGCAGATGATATGTCCCCTTTAAAAGTCATTCATGGGGCCAGAGCGAAAGCCCAGCAGGTAGGGCGTTTGCCTTGCATGCAGCCGGCCCATGCTGGCCAGGGTTCCATCTCCGGCAATCCAGATGGTCCCCGAGCACCTCCAGGAGTAATTCCTGAGTGCAGAGCCAGGGAAAACACCTGAGCATTGCCGGGTGTGACCCAAAAAGCAAAAAAAAATTAATAAAAGCCACAATGTGTGTGTGTGTGAGGAGAGAGAGAGAGAGAGAGAGAGAGAGAGAGAAGAAAAGGAATAGTGCATGCTATAGAGGCAGGCTGGGGAAGGGGAGGGAAATGGGGGGCATTGGTGGTGGGAATAGGGCACTGGTGGAGGGACGGGTGCTGGGAAAATGTATGACTGAAACCCAGTTATGAACATCCTTTTAATTATATATCGCACGGTGGTATAATAAGAAATTAAAAAAAAATAAGTCATATTTGCACACTTGGTAGTTACAGAATTCCAAAATTAAATTTTAATCTCTTCTTTTTCTCTGGCCTCTAGTTCAGGACCTCCTTTTTCATCCTGCCCATTGCCACATCATGTCCATGCACCTTCATGCGTTCCCACGTACTGTCTCGTGCCCACCTTGCTTTCAGAGGGATGATTTTCAGATACAGAAATAAGCGGGTCACTTGTAGCTGCTCCCCCATCCACTACGGTTCATCACATGCATGTTTCCTGGTAGCATTCATAAGAAACATAAGCTTGTGTAGCCTGAGAATATGACTCAGGTGATAGGGTCCTTGGTGCAAGATCCCGACCACTGCTGTGCATGGCCTGGGGAGTTTTTGAGGACTTCAGGCGTGAGTCCTAGGAGTGGTCCCTGTTCTTTTTTCATTTTAAAGAAGTGCAGGATTGGTATTGTTCGTCCTCTCTTAATAGGGCACTTAGGACTTTCAGTTTTGCTTTTTCTGCTCTTAGATTTTCATCTCCTTTCATGCTTAACCACCTAATTCTTAGTTTGCAATAATGTCTTTATGATCTCTAAGATGATTTGCACATTCTTCCTTTAGAGCTCTTTGTATTTGTTTTACTCTATTTCTCATTGGCATGGTATTCATCTTTCTAGAACCAGCTTCCTGATGCAGTGAAACTTACCTATCCCTTCCTCTCGTCCCCAGGCATTTCAACTCTCCTGTCTTTCATAGCACCTGGTACTGAGGCATCTAAGATTGCACTTGATTCTTAAACTGGAATATTTGTGCACATGTCTTTCTTTCTTATTATATGTTTCTTGATGGAGGTACTCCCCTCAAGGAATTAACAAGTTACAGATTGAGTCATTTTACTTCCTGGCTTGGTGCATCAGTAGATTCTAATGGCTTAACGTTTAAAGCACAGAGTCAGACTGACCTGGATGGGAAGGCCACACTGTTGTATAGCCTTAGGTGGTATAGTTGGAAAAAGTCACCTAACTATTCTTCATTTTAGTTTTTACAGCTATAAAATGCACATAACCTATTATGTGCAAATCTAATACAAATTAAACAAATTTCATTTATATATACCTTTAAGAACAGTGGTCCAGTAGCTCTGTACTCAGTGGATCATTTTTATTATTATTGCTACGTATCTCAAATATTGTGAAGATTATGAAAGATTGCTCATTTATGGGAAGGGTTTAACAAACTAGCTGGCTTAAGAGTCTAAGTGAAATAGAGATTTGAGGCTTTTATCATGATTACTTTTATAATGAAGGAGTTTTTAGTAGATGATTCTCTTCTTTCTTTTGCCCACCAGGCACCATTCCTGGGAATTTTACCAGCACTGAGACTCATTTTGTCCTCCGTTTATCATAATACATCCCCCTAAAACCAGCTTATGTGGAATTGCTTTAGGAAAATAGCATTTAGCTCTTTTCTTCCCTCTTCCTTTTCTGCTTTTCTCCCAAATGAATCATTTTCAGTCACTTTTCTCTTGGTATCCTGGACCCTTGTTCCTGAACTTATTTTCACCTTGCTTCTCCTACTCCCAGTTAAGATCTTCCACTTAGTTTGGTGATGTTGGTCTTAAAAAAGAAAGACATATCCCCAGCCGTTGTCTCTTTTTTGCTGAAGAGACACTCTGATAACTTCCTGTTATCTTACAGGTAGAGACCCCACATCATCACAGTATAGCAAAGTGCATTGTCAGTAAAAGTCCACACCTTAGCTGCTCAAAGGTGCCCAGGACTGGAATGAGTGAGGCCAACCAGGAGGAAACTCTTGTATTGGATAGGGCAGTATCTTGTCTAGGAAGAATGACTTGCAATATAGGAAAATGCCTGCAAATTACTTTTGGGGAAAAGTCGGCATTCTTGGATCTTCTGATACCCACCAGTGCTCAAGGCTAACTCCTGGTTCTGCCCAGAGATTGTTCCTGGCTATGTGTGGGGGAACCATATGGGGGTTCTAGGGATGGGACAGAAGCAAGTGTCTTACCCACTGAACTATCTTTCTGGCCCTTTCTGATAGTTTAGGAGAAATTGCAAATCTTTATGTAAAAATTTGCCAATGGCAGCTATTTTAATTTCAGTTAAATGAAACTGAAATCCACACTATTTGGGTTAAATAACCTGTTGGTCAGATTTAAAACACAGGTAGAGGTTATACAGTCTTGGAAACAATTTTCATCTAAAAAAGTGGATCCAGTATTTGTGGATTTGTTACTTTCTTTAAACTTTTGCTCTTCCTTTACCTTATTGACTCTGCTCTTGTTTTCCCCTATTTTAAGAATTGACTTACCATTACTTCTCAACATTACAAGAAGTAGAGCTTAATACCTCTGTCCATATGTTTGTAGGGTTCACAACACCACCACCAGATTTCCAGATCGAGCCACCCACCAAAAAGTCCCTTCCATCCTATGCTCTCAAAAGTCCTTTTTCCTTTTGGTAACATCATAGTTTTCAGAGTATTGGCATTAATTTTGTTGGGTTTTGCTGGTTCATTTTTGCTAGTTATTTATAGTCCATATTTTTTGTGAAGCCATCCGGTAATTGTCTTTTATTTCCTTACATATTTCCTAGCGTAATCACTTCAAGTTCCATGAACCATTTTGTTCCAAGTGGCAACATTTCATCTCTTTTAATACCAGAGTAGTATTCCATTGTGTTCACATATCACAGCTTCTTTATTCAGTCATCTCTTTGTGAGCTTTTAGGTTGATTTTATGCTCTGACTATTGACAGCAATGCTGATATGAACATAGGAGTGAAAATATTTTTGTCAGAGTTTTCATGTCCTTTGGATAAATGCCTAGAAGTGGTATATTGGATAATATGGTATTTCCATTTTTAGTTTTTTAAGGAACCTCTGTATCATTTTCCATAGTGGCTGGAATTTACATTCCCACCAACAGTGTATCAGGGTTTATTTTCCTCCACCTTTGGGCCAATATGTTGTGTCCAATTTTTTTGATATAGTCCATTCTACCCAGTGTGAGATGATAGCCCATTGTGGTTTTTATTTATGTTTTTCTAATAATCAACAATGTTGAGTATTATTTCATCTGTCTGTGAGCCATCTGTGTATATAACTGACTTTTGATCAGCATTATCAATGCATTCAACTGCTGGGAGATACATTCCTGGTATATCAGAGACAAGTTTACTAACATTGTACTTATGTAATCTCTGCAGTGGGGGTTTCCATCTTTTTTATTTTGTTTTGGCACCACACTCAATTGTGCTTAGGGTTTGCTCCTGATCTATGCTCAGGGATCACTCCTGGTGTGGCTTGGGGGATCTTTTATATTTTATAGAATAAAGAGATGATCCTGATTCTATTAGGCCAATTGGGTAAAGGTTCAGTTCAGTTTGCTCTTGTTTCTATTCAGAGAAAATATATTGGTTTCTCAGCAGTAATTTCTAACCCTTTTGTATCTTTGATGTGTTTACATATTGTTGGAATCTCATGGCATCTTTATGAATAATACATTTCTCCTTTTGACAGATAAGGACTATCATTTCCATCTAAGTGAAGTGATTTAAGATCACATAACTTGGGGATGGGGTAGGGGGCAAAAAATCATATAAATTGAGAATTGCAGGAAGAGAGACTAGAAATCTATTTTAAGCTGACCTTAATCTGGAGTTCATCCTGAATGCTACCTCTTCAAGCCAGGCAGTTGGTTAATGAACTCCAAAAACCCTTTTCTTTTTTAACATGCTCTGCTTATATGATATATTAGCAATATCCTGTATACATCATCTATTCTACTACTAAGAGCTGGCTATCCCTTTATAGCTCTGTGGCCACTGGCATGACATAGAGGGGAGAAGGAGATTAAGTAGCAGGGCCAATTAGTTTCAGATTGGTTGGGTAAATGTTTCACAACATCTTTTAGTGTGTTCCCTCTCCTTTGATGAATGGCTCTTGCCTCTCTTTGACAGATTGATCTTGAGGGCTGGGTATTTTTCTCTCACCACATTAGCTGCCAGTTTTCCAGGTTATCCCTTGAGGACTAAGATGAGGTGAGAGGGTAAGTTGTTTGTAAGTATGACTTGACTGAGCAATGCAACCAGGCTGAACGTTCAGAAAGCCCGTCTGTGCTTGGAGCCTGCTTTCATGTCTTAGAAATCCTGATTTATTTCAGGACAGGGAAAATCCAAGCTGGCCTGCAGAGTGGAAATTAAAATCTTAAAACTATGTATGAAAATCGAATATTGCAAACAGCCTGGTTTAAACATCACCCTGCCTCGTTGATCAAATGTAGAGTTCTTGAAAAGAAACAGGTCGATTTATGACTAGGTGTAGAACTGGGGAAAGGCTGGGTGAATAAATTTATGGGTGACTTCAAGGAATTCCACTGACTACACTTTAGTCTGCTTTGTACCCTCTAGTTTCTGCTTTGGAGACTTCCAAGCCTGCAATTGCTTAAAGATTGAAAAAATATTTTGGTTTGGCTCTATTCTGTTAAGGTTTGAATTTTGGAGCGCAAAAGAAAGAATATATATATAATTTATATATATAATTTATTTGAACACATTTATCATATCATATATAAGCTTAGATGCATATGTTTCTGTTCCTCTATATTTATGTTTTTATTCTTCTATATTGATTTCCTTATGGGAAGGACCTTTACTTTAACCATATCTGTGTTCAGACCTAATACAGGTTCTGGAAAATATGAGACCGTTGATAGAATTCCTACTGATAACTATTATTTAGTTAACTTTGGGTACTTTATGATGTTGGAATCTTGCATTAGCTACGGAGACAAATGCAGAGTATGGAGATTTAACTTTAGAACTTGATCACTTGATCACTTGAATTCTGTTATTCATCGATTTGCTCGAGCGGGCACCAGTTACATTTCCATTGGATCCTATCACGTGCCAATATAGCCCAATGGCAGCTGGTTGATTCAGGAATATGAAGAGCCTCAAACCATTCCTTCAGGGTCTTGAAGATGATGAGAATTGAGATGTTCCTTCAGTTACTAGAGTTAGAAGGGAAGAAGGATCGACCTCCACAACTTTAGAACTTAGGAAAATATAATCAGAGAGGTAAAGAACAAAATCAGCTAGCTGACCACATTTTTTTTTTTTGGTAATCTGTAATACCTATGTCTGGAGGTCCTTAAGAGATGTCACAGAAGTGTGAGGCAAAGGCAAGGAAGGCAGGCAAGGAGTATTAGTGTCTTGCGTCATCAAAGAGTAAGGTGATGCCGAACTGTGACCTGGGGCAGCAGATGGGCTGAGCACAGTAGTGCGGTTACCATCACACATTTCAAGTCAGTACATTCTCATGGGTCAAGTATTTTAATGTAAATTATCTCATTAAATTCATCCAAGTGTTATGTTGGCATCACTGTTGCCCTTTTGGAAAATGCTGTTCCTTTTTGCTGAATGCTCTTTCTTCCATTTTCCATCTGTGTAACACTCGTCATCTTTCAGGAACCAACTCCAATGATGCTTCTTCCTTTTCCTTAGTGTAGTCAGGTGTATCTACTCTTTTTGATTATAAACAGTCGCTCCTCAAATGCAGAACTTTTTGTGTGGATTAAAATGGAAAGTTCTTTTTGCCTGTGAGGCTGTGGGCCTTTCAGTGTGCTGAAATGGCATCATATAAATAGCATTTGCTACCATTCCAGGTGCTCAGTTGAAACTCTAGGAGCTGTTTCTACTATTTTCAACTTTACATTCATTCCCAAAGACTCCTTCACACTTAATCCTAAATAATCTGGGGCCTCTCACCAGCACTGCCAACCCTTTCCTGTCTGCTGAGAGCCAGCTGACAGTCTCCTCTCTAGGTTCACTATCTCTGCCTTAGGGCTCACACCTCTCCTACTTACAGCTGTCCGGACTGTGACAGGCTGGTCTGCTGGGTGGAGTTCTGACGAGGGGGAAGTCTGGATGTGGAAAATGGAGGCCCTCATGGAGTGGGGGGGTCGTCTGGCTTGTTGCGAGGCTCTGCTGAGGTGGCAGGCCAGGGCTAGAACCTGCCATCCCATTGCAACTGGAATCACACCCACAGACCTTAAGCCCCATGCAGGACTATTGATGCAGTTCCCCCTCCACCCCTTCTGCTGTGTCATCTTGAACCGACTCACTGCTCTCTAAATACAGGGGTCTTGACTTGGTAGGGGGTTTCTGTCTGAAGCTGTTTCTCTGATTAGGTTGTTCTTGCTGTCACTTGACCCAAGTCTGCTGCGGCCCCTTCTCTAGGTCTTAGGCTCAGTGTGCCCCCCCACCCACAGAGTGAGCTTTCCACACACACACACACACACACACACACACACACACACAGACAGAGAGAGAGAATAATAATTTCCCTATAGCTCATTCATCTTCCTGTCCTTTGGTGGAGTGAATTTCCATCTTGTTCAGCCAGCTCTGAATGTATCAGCCATCAGAGCTGTCGTCATCAGAAGGGAGAGGGCATAGTTGGAACAAGTGGGCTGGGTAGTGAACTAGCGTTGGGAGGCAGAGCTGGAGAGGTAATGCCCCTTTGTTACTGTCCACTGGAGCCTGGCTCTCTCCCATGAGATCACAAAACAAGCCAACCTGGTTTCCAACCTGATGATTTCCTGTGCATGAAATGTTGCCCCCACCTTAGCCCCTCCTGCGGTGCCCTGCCCCTGCCTTCATGGAAGGAACATGGTATAGGACAGTGCAGTCATCTCATTTATGCTTTCTGTCTGACTCTGAGATCCTGTGTGAAACTTATGTAAAACCCACATTGAATTAAAAAGGTGTGCTCTTCCCATTCCACCACTGTTTGCTCACTTGGTAAATAACCCTGGGGAGAATTCCTTATGAATTGATGATGGGTGAAGCATGATCGATGATCCTAAGGGATCAGGAGAATTTATTCTGTTTTAAATTTATTTATATCTGTTACGTTTTCTTTTTGGTTTTAGTTTTTCGTTTTAAATTAAAAAAACGGTGGTTTGAAAGTTATTGATCGTTGAGTTTTAGGCATATAATAGTTTAACACTGATCCGCCACCAGTGTCGGTGTCCCTCCACTAGTGTTTCCATATTCTCTCCATACCCCCAACCACTACCCCATCCCTGCATGTGAACTTGACAGGCACATTCTAAAGCCCCAGTGGTGCAGCTTAGATCTCATGTTTCCAGTTTTCTTGGGTCTGTGTTTTGGATATATGACTATACCACTCACCCATATCACTAGAATAACTGAAGGCCTGATGTCTGTTCACTCATTTCTATCTGTTCTTTAACCCTCCGTGTCCCTGGACATATTTCCTTCTCTGTCCAATAGGAGAATTTAATGTGTTGTTTGTTTGCTGTCTACTTCAGTGTTTTAAGTACACTTTCCTATAATCTACCTGTAATAGACAGTAGGATGAGGTTATTTTCCTGATGACTGTCTCTGAGAATATTATTGAAGAATTGCTTTTCCTTGGGGTCAATTCTGTTGCCTACACACACACACACACACACACACACACACACACACGTACTTCCCCATTGCTTTCCCTACAGGTTTTTCTCTCATATGCATATTTCTTGGTTAATTTTGCTTCCATTTTGCTAGAAAGCCTCTTTTAGATGTTAGAGGTAATTAATAGCTCACACTCTAGAAGAATATTTTCAAAGTGAGCTGTATTTCCCGGGGCTGGGGAGTTGCAAAGATGTAGGAGAGTGGTATAGTAGCTTCAGGAGGAGGCTTCTTTTAAAGAAATTAGGTTTCCAGGGGGTCTATTGAGTAATTTTTCTCTGAAAAGAGGATGGTATGTCTAATAAGTCTGGAAACCACTGCTCTAGAGAATTAGGATGTCTAGATTTGAATTCCAAATCATTCCTTTTCTAGTTCTGCAAATTAGAACTAGTTGTATAATCTGTGTCTCAGCTGCCATATTTGTGAAATGATCTATTTCACAAGACTACTATGAAGATTCTATAACTTAATATGATTATAAAGGGCTTAAAGTTAAAGTGAAACACATGAAGATTATAAAGAGCTTCTCTCTACAATCAAATTGCTTTGGACTTCCATAATCATCCATACAGCTTTCATTCACTCCTTAAATAAAAATTTTTTAAGGTTACTATGTCTTAGACATTGTACAAGGCACTGGAAGCAGGAGCTCACAGACGACTAGTATGCAGTATTTTCAATCTTTTGTCTTTGCTTTATAGTCATATTCAGGCTATAATGTCTGTGAAGGTAGAAATTTCCAGTTACTGGAAAGACTCCATACAATAATTTCTCAGTGTATCTACAGTGTAGTAAGTTTAATGTTCCTATGGTTTAAATAAGTAACATAAAGCTATATGTCCTGGAGGATTTATATTTTACCATCACTTGATCATCATCCATTATATCATAGAAAATAAACATTATTTATGCTATTACTTGTTAATAGAGTCACATGTCTTGGTACATCTACACAATGGAATAGTATACAGCTGTTAGGAAAAATGAAGTTATGAAATTTGCCTATAAATGGATGAACACGGAGAGGATCATGCTGAATGAAATCAGCCAGAAGGAAAAGAACAGATATAGAATGACTGCATTTATTTGTGGGATGTAAAAAAATATGACTCACAGACATGGGGCAGAGCTGCTACTGGCTCTCCCTGTGCCCAGCCACTCACGAGGTGCCCAGGGAGGGATGGTGGGTTCTAGCCCTGGCCTGCCACCCCAGCAGAGCCTTGCAACAAGCCAGATGACCCCCACTCCATGAGGGCCTCCATTTTCCACATCCGGACTTCTCTCTCATCAGAACTCCACCCAGCAGACCAGCCTATCACAGCCCGGCTCGCTCGGCCACTTGCGGCAGCATGGTTCATCAATAAATGCTGGACTTAGAGATGACTACAAGAGTATGCTACCTGCACAGCAGAGCCTGGCAAGCTACCTGTGTTGTATTTGATATGCCAAATACCAGTAACAATTATAGACCTCATTCGGAATGGATTGAGGCTCTTTATGTTCCTGGAGCAAGCAGGTGCCCTTGGGCTCTACTAGAATGAGACAGGACATATGGAGATGTTACTGGGGCCCGCTTGAGCAAATCGATGATGAATGGGAAGACAGTGATACAGTGACAGTGAAAAAATATATATAGTATGATACCAATATCCAACGCCAGGAAAAACATGAATCAGGAGGTCTTGGCAATCGGTGGAATCAACCGCAAATGTGTGGGAATCAGAGGTTAGTTAAGATGGAGAAGGGTAACAGTGTGCTAATAATCATTGGAAATGATAATACCAGCCTAGAACTGAGCATTGAATATAGGCAAAGGGATATATATGATAACCTCTAAATGTATTGCAAGCCACAGTGTGTAAGAGAAGAGGGAGAGAAACAGAGAGACAGAGACAAGAGAAAGAGAGAAAAGAGAGAGAGAGAGAAGAGGTAAAGAGTTTGCCATAAAGACAGGCTGGGGGGAGGGGAAGGGAATTGGGGACATTGGTGGTGGGAAATGGGCACTGGTGGAGAAATGGGTGCTGAAACACTGTATGACTGAAACCCAAACATGAACATCTTTGTAATTGTATATCTCATGGTGGAATAATAAAATATTAAAAATTAGAGTCACATGTCTTTTTATCAATATGAGTGAGACATTAATTCATTATTAGAAAAGTAAAAAAAAAACTTAACAAGCTAGGAATGAATAGATCTTTATTAGTCTACTAGAGGCAATAAATGTCATGGGTGAATAAAATACTCAAAGCTACATGTTTTTTTATAGATAACATTTAGTACCATGAAGCTCAGTTCATGTAAAACATGCCAAAGATACAACCACCACGGTGAATGCTGCCACCCTGTCATTCAATGCCAACATCACAATAATCACTATAATGAGCATCATGACTCCTGAATCTCACCACACCAAGGTCTCCACTCCCACATGTGCTCCACTGTCATCGTCACCATGAAGATGTGTATGTAATAACAGTCCACAAAATCACTAGCAAACATTTTCAAAATTGCCCAGAAGGCCTTATGTTCTATGGATTATTTATTTTTTTCCTTATTTATTTTTGCTTTTTAGGTCACACCCGACAATGCCCAGGGGTTACTCCTGGCTCTACACTCAGGATTTACTCCTAGTGGTGCTCAGGGGACCATATGAGATGTTGAGGAATTGAACCCAGGTCGGCTGCATGCAAGGTAAATGCCCTAACTGCTGTGCTATGGCTTTGGCCCCAGTATGAATTATTTTGTGGGTAACAAAAGTAAGTTGCAAGCACCAAAGTAAGCTTCCTGTTTGTTTGTTTGTTTGTTTTTGGCCACACCCAGAGTGCTCAGGGCTTACCCCTCACTCACTCTGTGCTCAAGGCTCATTCCCTGTAGTGCTCAGAGGGCCATGTGTGATGCTGGGTGTTGAATTTACATCTGCCACGTGTAAGATAAGCACCTTTCTTTGGCCCTCAAACAAAATTCCTTAAACACTATTCCATTTTAAAAATAAAATAATTCAATGATTTTTTTTGGGGAGGGCACTCATTTTGCCCTTCTAGATCCACGTATTATATTATTCTTCTTTTGTACCCCAAGGGACTGACCTCCATAGACGGTATCATCTGCCTCCCTTGATTCTCTGAACTTTGAGCAAAATTCAGCCAGGAGAAGTCACTGTCAGGAGTCTGAAAGGTGGAAGAAGGAAAAGACTAGGTGGGATATTTAGTTTAAGCTCATCTACAGAGTTTTTAGTGACTGCTTCTCCCAAGGAATTGTCTCCCTTCCAGCTCTTCTATTTTCAGAACGTTGTTCCTATTTTTTTTTCCTTCTAACATTGAATGTTAACAGCTCTCAGCTGTTGATAAACCTTGAGCACTTGAGCACTTGAATCCCGTTATTCATCGACTTGCTCGAGTGGGCAAAGTAATGTTTCTATTAGACCCTATCACTTGCCAATGTAGCCCAATGGCATCTGGTTGATTCAGGAATATGAAGAGCCTCAAACCGTTCCCTTCAGGGTCTTGACAAGGAAGTTTGACCATCTTGTAGGTAGGTGGCCATGTGGTCTTTTGACATCCCATGGCATCCAGTCAGTAATGGCTCTAGTCCAGCGGTTGTCTCCAAATCACATTACATGTCCAGCCCATCTGATTTTCGATGCCTTAGCAAACGAGACAGCATCCCTGATTCTGGAATAGCGATGGAGGACAGAACTCCGGATTCCTTCTCTCACTTCAGTGAGGCATGATATTCCAAGCATAGCTCTTTCGATTCCTCTCTGGGAGACCTGAATAGCATTCTCATCCTGCTTTCCTGGACCCAGGTCTCTGAGGCGTATGTTAATGCAGGGAGAACGGTGGAGTCAAAGAGATGTGCCTGGAGCCGGAGGTTCTTTGTCCTTTTAGCTATTTCTTCGTTGCCTTTGAAGGCATTCCATGCTGCTCTCTTCCTCCTGCACAGCTCAGGTTTTACGTCGTTCATCATGTTGATTTCTTGACCTAGGTACACATAACTGCTGCATTCAGAGATGTCTGTTCCATTGAGAATCAATGGGGCCCTCTGGACCTAGTTCATTTTTCATGAACATTGTTTTCTTTAGATTCAGCTGTAGACCTATCTTTCCACATTCTCGGTCGAAGTCAGCCAGCATTTGTGCCTCTTGGCTAATGTTTGGTGTTATTAGAAGGATGTCATCAGTGAAGCCGGAGGTGGTGTAGTTGCCAACTATCTATCTTCACTCCCATTCCTTCCCATTCTAATTGTCGCATGATGTTCTCGAGGTGGCGCTGAAGAGTTTTGGTGAAATGGTATCACCCTGTCGAACCCCTCTTTTGACATTAATGATCACTTCTTTGTAGAATGGTGAGATCCTGGTGGTGAATCTGTAATACAGCTCACGAAGGATCTTGATGTATTGGGTTTGAACACCCTGTTTGGCTAGGGGCTTCGATGACTGCTTCAGTCTCCACAGAATCAAAGGCTTTCTGTAAATCAATGAACGTGAGACAGAGCGGCACCGTGTACTCCCTACAAACCTCAATGAGCTTGGTTACTGTGTGGATATGGTCGATTGTCGGGGAACGGCTGCTGGGGTCCCCGACAGTGTCGGGACAGAGGTTCTCTTCTATGTCCGGGGGACGCCCGGAGAACAGATGAAAACTCACAAGTCCGGCGCAGTTCCAAAAAAGGCTTTTAATAGTACAAAAGCTCTTCCACAGCACTCCAATATAATGAACAAACTCTAGCTCTGGTCCAAACTTAGACCATACAAAAGAACCTAAGTCTTCCACCAAAGAGAGAGGATCTCACCCGAGCTGAGTCCTGTCCAGAGGGAGCAAAAAGGCCAAAGAGCAAAAGGCCAAAAGAGAAAAGCAAAAGGCCGAGGATCCTAAAGCCACAGGAGCCAAAAGCTGAAAGCTAAAAGGCCCAAAAGGTGAAAAGTCAAGTGGCCTCAAGTCAGCCCCCTTATATACACCAAAGTAATCCAATTTGTGACAGGGAGGGTCATGTCAACAAAGAACTCTAAACAGAGTGTAGTGCCATACCCTATTGCAGGTATCAACAAAGGTTATGCCAAGGTCTAATTCTTTCTACCAAGATTATCTCTTATGTAAAACACTGGAGAAAGAGAGATCTGATATAAAGTAATACATCTTAACTTCATGAGCTTCATGTAATCTAGATGGTACCCACAAGGTCCTTCTTATTATTATCTGCACCAGGGTGATTCTGAGTATCTTGTTCTTGTGTACTGAAAGGGTCACACTCGCTGGCTTAGAGCAAACTAGTATGATCCTTCCTATAGTCTTCCTATAGTCTCAACGCAGCCAGGGTGGTAGTCTCCTGATAAATTCTAACTGTCCCACGCTGGGTGCAGTGGGTATAAAGAGGGGCTGTGCCCAATCTAGAAAACATAGAAGTCTTAGCAGATGTATAAGTCAGAAGTTATTCAATCAAGGTGACTTCTGTAACTGCCACACCCTCTAGCAGTGTTTACATAGAAGAGAAGTCTCATTAGAATGAACCTTGACTTAAGTAGATTAAGCTGGGAGTGGGCAAAACAACAAAACTCCCAGAATAGCTAAACCTGTCCTCCAACAGTCGATTGTGCTGAATCCTTTCCGGACGCCTGCTTGCTCGCATGGTTGTCCTTCATCTCTAGTGTTCTGCTAATCCTGTTCAGGATGACTCGTGTAAACAGCTTGTAGATGATGGACAACAGGCAGATGGGGCGATAGTTGCTGATGTCGTGAATGCCTCCCTTCCTGAACAGTAGAACTGTCCTGCTGGTTTTCCATTGGGAGGGCACCTTGCATTCAGACAGGTAGCGTGTGAAGAGCCGAGCTAGTGTATTGATGAGTACCGACAGCAGATTCTTTAGGTGTTCGGGTCTGACTTTATCTGGGCCTGGTGCTGTTCCCTTCTTTACCGACGAGATGGCATGTCAGATTTCAGAAGGGAGAACGTTGGGAATGACATATCCATCCTGTGGAACTTGGTATGTGGGCAGGTGGATGGGGCTATCAAAGAGATTTGAGAAGTCCTGGATAATCTTCTCTATTGCCTTTCTGGAAGATGTGATAGCTCCATCAGGGCATCGGAGGGCAGTCATCTTGGTCTAATAGTTGGCAAAGGACAGGGCGGTGATCGAATGCTTTTCCCGGCTGCTGCTGCATATTCCAGTATTTCTGCTCTTCTGTCTTTGAGGTCTTCTTTTATTGCTTCTCTGCACCATTTAGCAAGCTTGGACGTTAGCATTTGGTCTCCTGAGGCTCGCACCTTGCCACGCTGGCGAATGAGCTCAAGGCGAATTGCTCACAGACAGCAATTTTAAGAGATTATTTTTGGTTATGCACTTAGGAATTACTCCCGGTGGTTCTCAAGGGACCATATGGGATGCCTGGGATTGAACTAAGGTCGACTCATGCAAGACAAACGCCCCTACCCACTGTACTCTCTCTGCCCTGAAACAAGATATTTTAAAAGTGCTCATCTTCCTGACTTACTCAGTAAATATGCCCTTATCTATTTTACCAATTTCAGCTTATCTATTTTACCAATGTAATATTTTAGCAAATATGGTGGCAGCTGAAAACCTAGGATTGTTACTGACATATACCTGGGACATCTCAAATATAACTTAACTCAGTAGGAGAGAGGGAAACAATAGTTCCCAAGAGTAAACCTAAATTCCCATTAATGATTTATTAAATATGATATAAGCCAAGGTCTCTGTGTTAATTTTTAACCTATTTATTAAATACAGAAATGTGGCGGCTTCTATGTGCCAAGGGTTTCTACCTCTCTATAAGGGATCTTACAAAAGCCAACAGCTTTCACTACTCCTGCCCGGGAAAGGTCTTTGGTGGGACTCCTCTCAGCTTTAAACACTCATGGCAGAAAGAAAGAATCACAGTTTACAAGCAAGACCACAAGTAAGCAAGGCAGGATACACAGAGAAGAGAGTGGGACATCTGAGAGCACTTTTGCTCAAGACACAGCATTTGGAAGGTTGGAATCTCCCAAGTACTGCTGGAGGCTGGGATTGAAAATAGAATGGGGCAAGAAGAAACTGGAATTCTCAGAGCCTTCTGTTGATTCTTGTAGTGAGGCTGGATTTGGAGATGGAACAGGGTGAGAAGAAGCTGGAATCCTCGGAGCCTTGAGCTGATGCTGGTTATGAGGCACAAGGCCATGGGAAGACCATGAACTTCAGAGTCAAGGAACTGAATGTTCTGTTCCAAAATTTCATACCGCTAGAGAAGCAGCTTAACCATCAGTCATCAACCATCCTAACACTCTCTCCTCCAAACAGGATAAACCCACAGACTCCCGTAAACGAAACAAAATCACGTCACATTTTCAAATGCTTGACACACATCTTCCCTCGGGATGAAGCCCAGAGAGCAGCCATTTGCTCTAACCTTGACTAGGTTCTTCTGATACCTGATAGACCTTTTCCTTTTGACAAGAGACTCCAAGAGATTAGTAACTCACACAACTCAAATCCCAGGGGCTTAGCTCCAGTTTATTATAAAAGGATGTTTTCCTTCCCTTTCTGCCACAGCTTAGTTCTGGGCTTCCTACACACAATGCCTTAGGCAAAAGAGAAAGAAATCTAGATAGGAAAACCATCACTGACCTGCTCCAGGGGAGAGAGTGAGGAGACTAGTCCCCAAATGCTGGTACATTTGCACAACTGCAGTCAGTGACACAAAGCTATAATTGTTTTCAACTTTTGTTCAATACTTAATGCTGCAGTGAGAAGAATGAAATTCTAGGTTTTTCTTTTTCATCATTCAGTGTTTTTGTTTCACTTTTCTTTCTCATCATAATATCTAGATTTATTTTTTGCAAAGGGTGGCAATCACAATGAAAAGGATAATCATAGTACTCTAGGGCACGTCACCACAGAACTGCTTTAACATCTCGGACAGCAGGCAGCAGAGGCCATGAGAAAATGCTTCCAGACAAGGAAATGATTCATGTCAATCAACTGCAGAGGCCCCCTTCAAACTCCCCAGATATGAAACAGCATGGCAGTATCAGAGTGATAGCACAGTGAGTCAGGTGTTTAGCTTACCCATAGCCAATGCCGGTTCGATCCCTGGCACCCCATGTAGGCCCCTGAATCTTCTAGGAGTGATCCCTGAATGCAGAGCCTGGAATAAACCCTAAGTACTGCTGGGTGTGGTCCTGAAACCAAAGAAGAAAATGAATGAATTAATGAATGAATGAAAGAATGAATGAATGAAAATAAAACTGCATGATAAATCACTCCATCAAAATATCAGGAGGAACCTCCATCACAAACCAAAGTAAAACAAAACCCTAGTTAAAAAACCATATATGCACATCCACGTTCACATGATAAAGACAGGAAGTGCCAAAGAGAAAAAGATGAGCTCTAGGGCAGGGGACAGGGTGAGGCAAATGAGACACTTGCCCTGGGAGCAAAGGCAAAGGTGTGGGTGTGCAAAACCCAGCTATCAAATGAGATTGTAAAGTAATACTTCAAAGGAGAAAATATCAGAAGTTCTATTTGCTTTCACTTTTTATTATACATTTAGTCTATGAAACACTTTCAAGAAACTCACTGTTGGAATAAAGTCACAGGAAGTTGCTGAATAGACACTCCTCTTAAGAAGATACGCAGGGCCTGAGAGTACAGCCCGTAAGGCACCTTGTACACAGCTCACCAGGGTTCTACCCGCAGCCTGCATACGGTCCCCTGAGCACAGACAGGAGTGATTCCTCAACACAAAGCCAGGAGAAAGTCCTGAGCACATCTGGGTGTGGGCCAACCAACCCCCCCAAACCAAAGAAAACAATATACAGATGAACAACAGGCAAGTTAAAAAATTCTTACTTATTATCAGGGAAAGACAAACATGAGAGAGAGAGAGAGAGAGAGAGAGATCATCTATATGACAATCATCCACATCAAAAAGGCCAGAAACAGTAAGTGCTAGACCAGGTGAGGAGCAAAAGTATCCCTCATAATCTGTCAGAGAGAATGTAGACTGATTTGTTCTCTATGGGAAACAGCATGGATATTTCTCAAAAAATTAAAAATACATCTTCCGTTTGATCCAGCAACTCCACTATGGGTATCTATAGAAAACACACACAAAAACTAGTTTGAAACTATATATGCAATATATGTACATTGTGGACTCGGACACATGGGGGCAGAGCTGTTACCAGCTCTCTCTGCTCAGCTGATCATGAGGTGCCCAAGAGGGAAGGCGGGTTCTAGCCCTGGCCCGCCATCTCAGCAGAGCCTCTCAAGAAGCAAGAGGAACCCCTATACCATGAGGGCTGCCATTTTCAACATCTGGACTCTACAGCTCGTCAGAGCTCCACCCAAGAGAAAAGCCGATCTCTCCCTGTTGTGGTTCATCAGTAAATGCATGAGATGAGACCCTACTACTGAGAGTATGCCACTTGCACAGAAGAGCCTGACAAGCTACCCATGTCGTATTTGATATGCCAAAAACCAGTAACAATTATAGACCTCATTCCCATGACCTGAAGGAATGGTCTGAGGTTCTTCATATCCCTGGAGCGAGCAGATGCCCTTGAGCTATACTACCACAAGGTATGGAGATGTTACTGATACCCACAGGAGCAAATCGATGAACAACACAATGACAAGTGATACAAGTGATGTACATTGCAGTACTATCTATAATAACCAGGACCTGGGAACAACCCAAATGCACAAGAGCTGCATAAATAAAGAGTTGGTATCTCTACACAGAGGAATACTACTCTGCTATTAGAAAAAGATAAATCCTTGGGGCCAGAGTGATAGTCCAGTGGGTAGGGCATTTGCCTTGCATGCGGCTGACCCAGGTTCGATCCCCGTCATCCCATATGGAGTAATTCCTGAGTACAGAGCCAGGAGTAACCCCTGAGCATTGCCAGGTGTGACCCAAAAAGCAAAAAAAAAAAAAGAAAAGAAAAGAAAAGTAAAGAAAAAGATAAAGCCTTGCCTTTTGCTTAAAATGGATGGACTTTGAAGAGGTTAGGTTAGGTGAAATAAGTCAGAAGGAGAAAACAAGTAAGGGTACACAGAAGCAGAGCAAGGGAACAGACAATGTATAATGAAAGCAAACCTTTAGTTTCTGACCACAGAACTGAGGTTAGCAAGATGGAGGATGAAGTGGAGTGGGTTTAAAAGGTCCAGTGAACAATAGTGGAACAATATTGGCACTTCCATGATGGGTGTGGTATAGTAACATCATACCACTAAAACATGTTCATATTCTTGTAAGCCAAAGTTCCCTCAATGAAAAATAAGTTTAAGGGAAAAAAAGTGCTAGAATGTTTACCTCCCAAATCAAAAAGCAAGCTTAGCCCTGAATTTAGAAAATAAAAGATGGAAGAAATAGCAAGAAAAACTTAGCAAAAATCATATGGGACAAAATAATTATAAGAAGCACAAATGTTTGAAATCTCTCTTTAAATGAGACAGTAACATCTAAAAGAAAATTCTTTGATTTAAATTTTTGGAATAAGATTGAGAATAAAAACTATTCATTGCTTGAGGTTGGAGAGATGGTACAGTGAGATTTCAGTCAATTTGAGTTTAACCCCTGGTACCCCATTTGGTTCCCCAACGGTCACCCCATCACTCCCACCAGGACTGTTGTTAGGAGTAAGCCCTGAGCACCACCACATGTGGCCCAAACACTGAACAATAAATTCATCTCTCTTGAGTTCCAAATCATGCAGGGGGGATTAGCCTAAAAACAACTGAAATACATGAGATAACATCTGCCACCAACAAACTGTTTAAAGAATTCTCAGCAGAATATTAAGCAATCATTAAAAATAATGACTATGAAAATAAAATCATGTTTTTAAAATGACAGACAACATGCAAAAGCAAGAAATATAAGCATATAAAACAATAATAACCATAATACAATAATAATGCATAGGACAAAAGATGAAGTGTAATGAATTTCTAATAATGTATTTTAGGGACATAAATTTGTAATTATTTTCCTTCCTTGCTTACTTCTGTAATTCCTTCTTTCCTTCCACATATCTTTACTTCCTTCTTTAGTTTCAAAGAATTGTATATAGAACTTTATATTTTGAGTGTTTGTATTATATCTACCATATTATATTATAATGCATTGTTCAGAGCCAGGCAATAACAGGTAGCATACTAAACAAAGATCACTGAAATGTATTTAATGATACAACTGTTCTTGGAGATGTGGGCAGGGTCAGGAAAGGAACAAAAGATCATAAAATAGCTAAAGGATCAGGAAATAATATAGTATCTAAAGTTTATCAACCCCAAAATAAAATATCTGTTTCAGGCACTAAAAAAGTGTATGAAATCAAGGCACAAGGGACTGGTTCCAGAGTTGAGTGGAGTTACAAGTTCTAGTTCTGTCATGAAACACTAACCAAGTGTTTGACCCTGGGCAACAGCCTTGCCCTGTCTTAGCCTGTTTTTTCTTAATTTAAAGTGAAATGATTGTGACAACTGATAGAAATCAGAGTTAACTCTAAAATCACTGATTCTGTAGAAGCTTGTCTTCTAATTGGAGGTTATATCCTCAGAGAGAACTATGTCCAATTTGAAAGGTAACTATAAAAATGACCTTCTGCAAACCTGTTCAGTACATACATGCTCCATGGTTGACTCGGTGCCCGTGCTAGCTGCTACCATCTCTTCATGTCCAGAAGCCCCTTGCAGCCTCTGTTAGAGGGGACATGTTTGTGTGGAAACATGACTTGCAGGCTTTGAACCAAACCCAAAGGGATGTTTCAGGTTTGTTCTTGGCAAAGTTTTCCTTTCACTGCTCCCCTAATGAAGGATTGGAAGGCCAAGCGAGGCCTCACATGGCTCTTCTTGGCTGTTGCCTCTCTCTTTGAACAATGGCTGGATGCGTTCTGTAGGAAGAAAAGGAAACATATGTATTGAATTTCCCCCAAGTTCACTGTGGCCCAAGAGTAGATAGGAGATTTGTGTGTGTGTGTGTGTGTATGTGTGTGTGTTTGGGGTGTACATAAGGAAGAAGGCTTTAGTAAAGCACACTAAGGGGGCTTAGTTGAACCTAGGGTCCTCTATAAAGTAATGAAGTGAGGACCAGAGGTCTAGAACAAGTTGTGAACCATTCACAGTGGGACAAGCTTTTATGGGGAATTTTGGAAACAGAGGCATATGTGGAGTATGTTATAATGGAAAAATAGGGAAGGGAAGGTCATAGATCAAGAAGAGGCATCCAAAATTTCTGGAGGGTCCTTAAGAATATGAATGTCAAAGGATTCTTCCTAAGGAAAGCGGATGGGACTTTTCCCTGTGCTTGTGCCATAGGATTTGACATTTGGGATTTAATTAAGTTGAATCAGCTGAGCATTAAGCAGTGTATGAATCAATGGTCTCTTGCCAGGACTCATCCTATGGAGATCACGACGGCATTGCTCTCTCTATGCAGAGCAGATGCACTTGCAGATGGCAACATGGAAAGTAAGAAAGGGTCTGTGTGGAGAGTAGGCATGCTTGTTTGTGTGCTTGTAGATATTGTTTTTTCATTTGCAAAGTTATCTCTTCCTCCTCCTCCTCCTCCTCTTCCTCCTTCTCCTCTCTCTCTGACCTATCTCGTAAACCCTTCTATGCTCCTTCTATACCTCTTCTAATGCCCCTTCTATTCAGATTCTAGAACTGAATCAATATAAGCATCCCATTACTAATAATTGCTAATTATTAGTAATTACTAAATTACTAATAATGGAATGCTTATAGTGATTCAGTTCTATCTTATTTCTTCTTATCTGCTAGAAGGTTTGGCAGGACAAAGGCCTGTAAAGTTTCACAGATTGATTAACTATTTAATTCAATGCCCTGCTCATACAGATGAGAACTCCCCCTCAGTCAAATTCAAGTTCAATGAATTAATAGACTGGGCAAAGACCATGCCTGATTTCCTGATTTATCTTTGTACTCCAGATGTCCAGCCCAATATCTGATACACATTTAATAGTATATATATATGTATATACTTTGTATATTTGTGTGTATATATATTTTGTGACTTTGTGTATATATGAAGTATATATAAAGTATATATATATACAAACATGCATATATAATATATACAAATATACATATATGTATATATACTTTGTATTGAATTGATGTAGAATTCTGGAGAGCACAGATATCATTAATGGAAAGGTCATTAATGGAAAGGGCAATAAATAGGTATCCTGAGTTTTGAACTCTATAGTCAGTTTAAATAATAAGATGCTGAAAGACTTAAAAAAAATGACAAATAACATTACTTAAATTTTAGTCTTGGCAGATAGTTCTTATCTATTTTTCCTTTTAACCGGATATCCCTCTTTATTATCCTGTCCAGATTATGCAGCACTTAAAAATATGTGGTTGAATTAGCACTGCACAAAACATTTCCTTTCTTTTTGATAAATATTCCAGATTTGGAAAAACACCTCTAAGTACCAAGTTCACAATAGGATTTATCTGAGAGTACATCGGTAAAGGATTTTTATGTCCCCAGGGTGGCTGTTTATGGAAAATATGGATGATTTCAAATGCTTAGAAGTGTCTCAAGTGAGCAGCATTAGATTTGCAGTTTAGAGGTACTGGAAGTACAAGAGGGCATGCAAATAAATAAGTAAACATATAAAAGAATGATGAATCATCATGCTATATTTCCTCCTGTACACCAGAGGGCTCTGCAAATTGTGAAGGCCTGGTGTTTTCTTTGCTGCTTTAGGGAAGATTTAGTCAAAACATAGATGGACCAAAGCAAGAGTACAGTGGGTAGAGCATGTACCTTGCACAAATTCAATCCCTGAAACTCCATATGGTGTCTGCCCCTCACTAGCCTGCCAGGAGTAATCCCTGAGTTCAGAGCCAAGAGTAAGTCCTGAGTACAGTATAGCTTGGTGTGGCCTAAAGACTAAAAACAAAAAACAAAAGAGATAGACAATCCCTTTCTATAAAGGTCTAGGCAGTAAATATTTCAGACTATGCAAGCCATATGATATTTGTTGTAACTGATCTATTATGCTATTGTAGTACTTAAGCAGTGTTAGACTCAATGTGAATAAATAAACATGAATATGTTCTAATAAAGCTTCCTTTCGACACTAATATTTGACTTCACATGATGTTTATGTATCATGAAATCGTATAGTTTTAAAAATCTTAGACTTTTAAAAAAATGACAATTATTCTTATCTCACAGATTATAGAAAAGTAGGTAGAACAAGTCACTTGATCACTTGATTACTTGAATCCCGTTATTCATCGATTTGCTCGGCGGGCGCCAGTAACATTTCCATTGGACCCTATTACGTGCCAATGTAGCCCAATGGCATCTGGTTGATTCAGGAATATGAAGAGCCTCCAACAGTTCCTTCAGGGTCTTGACAAGGAAGTCTGACCATCTTGTAGGTGGGCGGCCACGTGATCTTTGACATCCCGTGGGATCCAGTCGGTAATGGCTCTAGTTCAGCGGTTGTCTCCAAAATGCATTACATGTCCAGCCCATCTGATTTTCGATGCCTTGGCAAACGAGACAGCGTCTCTGATTCTGGAATAGCGACGGAGGTCAGAACTCCGATTCCCTTCTCTACTTGTGTGAGTGTGATATTCCAAGCATAGCTCTTTTGATTCCTCTCTGGGAGACCGGATAGCATTCTCATCCTGCTTTCATAGGGCCCAGGTCTCTGAGGCGTATGTTAATGCAGGGAGAACGGTGGAGTCAAAGAGATGTGCCTGGAGCTGGAGGTTCTTTGTCCTTTTAGCTATTTCTTCTATGCCTTTGAAGGCATTCCATGCTACTCTCTTCCTCCTGCGCAGCTCAGGTTTTAGGTTGTTCATCATGTTGACTTCTCGACCTAGGTACACATAACTGCTGCATTCAGAGATGATTGTTCCATTGAGAGTGAATGGGGCCTCTGGAACTAGTTCATTTTTCAGCTGTAGACTTATCTTTCCACATTCTCGGTCGAAGTCAGCCAGCATTTGTGCTGCTTGGTTAATATTTGGTGTTATGTCAAGATAACAAATGTTTGGTCAAGGTCCTTCATGAGCTGTATTACGGATTCACCACCATGATCTCACCATTCTACAAAGAAGTGATCATTGATGTCAAAAGAGGGTTCTACAGGGTGATACCATTTCACCAAAACTCTTCAGCACCACCCTTGGGAACATCATGCGACAATTAGAATGGGAAGGAATGGGAGTGAAAATAGATGGTCGGCAACTATACCACCTCTGCTTTGCTGATGACAGGTAGAACAAGTACCAGAGAAATATGACAAGGCTTAGCACACTTTCCCTGCATGCAGCTTACCCTGCTTAGATCTTGACACCACATGTGGTCCCAGGCACAGCTAGGAGTAGCCCATGAGCACAGAGCCAGGAATAATTCCTTAGAACTGCTGCATATGGCCCAAAAATAAAAAAAAGCAACCAAATAAAGCAGGTAGGCCTGTGTTTAAAAATCTAATATAACCATATTAGATTAGGAGGTTCTTGGTTGTTGATTCCAGAATAATTAAATGAGTAATAACAATAACAATTACTTCTATTTACCAAAGACCCCTATGTGGCAAAATTATGTACATTTAACCAATAATGGTCTAAATGATGTTTTGCTTTATAGACTGGCCTATTTTTCAGATGAGGAAACAAACCCTTGGAGAGGTTTCTTTTGGTCAGTATCACAGTATTAATCAGTAGAGAAACTGAGATTCAGATTTATATCTGTCTTAGTAGAAAACTGTGTCCCTTAGCATCATACTACTCTCTAACTTAATAGTGTGATTTTAGACACATCTTCCCCTGATAAAATTGTGATTTAGCTTTGCAGACTTCAGAGCAAGAACATTCTATGGAAAGTATGGATATTCAAGTCTTCTTAATAGTTGTGCAATTGCTATGCAACTTTGGGAAAAGTCTTAAATTTTCCAAGTCCTAATGTTTTCTTCTATAAGACATAGGGAGGGAGACTGGCAGAGGTTTTCATGGGTGTTAGTAATTCTGTCCATCTGGGACATTGGCAATATCCGAATGAATTTTTTTTTGCCTCTACTTTGTCTCACATGACTGTGTGTGTTGGTGTGTGTGTGTATGTGTGTGTGTGCTTGTGTGTGTGTGTGTGTGTGTAGATTAGCGTTTATGAAACATGAAGCAGTACCATAGCCCAGAGTGATTCGATCCATATTTCCAGTTATGCCAACGTTAAAAATCCTTGCACCAAGAGACCAGTAAGGCTCCTTCCATCTTTGAAAATCTGATTTTTCTATTCATTTGACTGGACTATTTAATTAAAATCCAAATTAGTTCTCTGTGGATTGCAGATTCTTTGTGTTTATGTGCATATAAAACAGGAGAATTAAACCATATAATTTCAGACATTCTTTCCAGCTAATGCTCAAGCGATGATTAACAGGGGAATATTAAAACTAAATGTTATGCCATTAGATCCGAGATAGCACAAATCATTTTCTATTCTATTGTCTCAATCACCAGAGCTGCTCAACTCCCATATCCCTGGAGGGCAAGCTTGCAAACTTGCCATTATTGGTGAACTAAACCCAGCCTGCGAATGTGTTTTGTTTGGCGTATGATGTAATAGAACTCTGCAAATTATAACATTGGATATTTCCAGTAAACATCCACATTTCTAGCTTTTCTAGAAGTCAGAAGACTGAGCAACATGGGCTTTATTTTTTGAATAGCAGTGGTGAGAAGAGCCTGGATTCTCTAATTTCACCCAAGTTCTAACTGCGCTGGTTTGCTTCACGCCTTGTCAAGGTTATTAACTGTCCTCCTGGCTAACTGCTTTCCTCTCAAGCACTAGAGGGAAAATCTTGCTCCTCCTGCCCCCAGAACTCTCTATCCATTCATTTAACCCTCTGAAATGCACAGAACCACATAGTAGGAGTTATGGAACTGTAGACAAGTAAAGTAAATGTTATCTTGCAGTTGGGCCTAAGCAAATGAGAGGTTAAGAGTGATCTAGAGAGACACTCTTTGCAGTAGTTTCTGAACAAAAGTCTTCAGGGTTCTAATGACCAGTATGAGGCAATGATGTTCATGACTGCCAACTAGCTAATGTGTTTCCTGGCTGCATTACTAGGACTGCAGTTCTCTGAGGAGGAGGAACTTCTCCTCTTCACTTAATTTCTTGGCATTGTTCTCTCAAGGAGATGGGTGATGGGTTGATGAAAACACTGGATTGTCTTGATGTAAGGAGATTTGCAAAAGCTCTAAGAAATTTACTTGAGAGGAAAGAGGACTCCAGGGGTTGGATCTTACAGAGTAGTTTTCTGAGGAGGGGCTGGTATCAAATTAGCCCAGTGACCTTCAGTATATTCCTTAGATTTTATTCCAGTCTTCAGGTTTTTCACTGCCATGACAAGGGGATCTTCCTTATACTTAGAATTTCTTTCTCCAAAGCAAAATGAATATTGAAACAAAATATCATCAACGAAATTTAAAAGGAGTGGTCTGGAGCAATAGTACAGAAGGTGGGGTGTTTGACTTCACTGCAGTCTATCCAGGTTCGATCCCTGTCAATGTTTGTATTTGCTCGATCATATGTTTCATATCTGTCATATCTGAGAGGGTTAATATTTTAAAAGATTAAAGAACTCGATTCAATAGTAAACAATGATAACAACTGTTGCAGGACTCCTCTAAGGGCCGCTGCATCTGCTCTAAATTGCTGCCTGCAAATCACTTCGTAGATAAGGGGGTAGTCTAAATGTGGCAGTTTATCTGACCATGTATGCTGTACTAGCTGGTATAAATATTCTCCCATGCTACCACAATCATCATGGGACTAGCTAGATCTTACCAGCATATTTGCCTGGCCACGTAGGACCCCCTAAGTAATTAGACCAGAGAGAAATGCTGTTTGCTTCCAAGCAAACAAAGCATGGCTCCCTGATATACTCAAAGGCAACTAAAATACAAAACTACAATGAAGTAGAAGAGACTTGTGAAGGCTTGGAGAAATATAAACTACAATGAAGTAGAAGAGACTTGTGAAGGCTTGGAGAAATATTTAACTGGCATTGGTATTAGTCTTTGGTACAGAGACATGCCATGTCAGAAACCCCCCTTCTCTACCCTATAAAGGCATTTCCAGGCAGATCTTGGCTCAAAACATTAGCATACAAAAGGGCCTAGGTGAGGTGCAGGGAGGGATTACCTAAGGGCATTTGACCCTCCCTGCTTTCCATAACAGTGGGAGGAAGGTCTGAGTTGCAGGGATATAAAACTAGCCTCCTGTTTTCCTTCTTGCACGCTTCTTTTTGGGCTCTCTCTTTGTGAGCGCTCACCCTTCTTGGGAGTCTTGTCTTTTCTCCTTTTACAGGGCCTTTACAAGTGGTGGCCACCATCTTGGCCTACACGTGGCTGGGGTTCTAGCCTGGAATCCTAAGCACTGGGCTTTTCCTTTTGCTGATTTGTATGCCTGAACCTGTGATAAGTAAAACCTTTTAAAGCTGCATCGGATTCCTGAGTTTTCATCCATTCCTCGCCGGCCCGAGGTAGAAGGGAACTTCGCTTCCCGCCACTGTCGAGGACCCTGGTGGAGCTCCCGACAATAACAGAAAACCCAAAAATACTGTACAAACTAAAATTATGTGTGCAGAGGATCTGATCAGGCATTTCCCCAAAGAAGACATCAAGATGGTTTTAAAAATAGAGAAGGAAATCAGATTCCAGATGGACTCATTTATGGTGAATCCCTCCAGATTTACTACCTAACCTGATTGCAGTTTTATCCTCTCATCAAAGTCTAATTGTAAAACCAATATGGAGGTTCCTGATGTCCACTAAATTAATCTGTATGCTAAGACCTGCTTCATTTATCTGAAATAATTTCCTTCTTTTTTAAAAGAACTTACCCTGCACTTTTCTGATTACCAAACCTTCCATTTTGTTTAATTTTTGTAATAACTTTCTACTTGGTAGATGGGATGCTTCACAATTCATGGGTCACTTAAAAAAAAGCCAATGAGAAATTTGCAATTTTTTTAACAAAACGGTCCAACAGACCCAATAAAATTTGCTCAATTTCCAGGGAGCTGCAAATCAAAACCACAGAGATAAGTCAACTGTTAGAATGGCACTTATCAAAAAGACAATAAAAGCATGGAAAAGGAAACTTTGGTGTAGTGTTCGTGAGTATACGAATTGGTGCATCCCCTCATGGAAAACATATGGATATCCTAAAAAAAAAATAAGACTTCAATATGATCTAACAATTTCTGGGCTTTGGGGAATTCTTCTTTAGGAGGCTCTGCCCATAATTTTGAAGCTTCCCTGCCATCTATTATTTGTGTTTTGGGCCACACTCTGGAATGCTCAGGGGTTACTTCTGGGTCTTGGGGACCATATAGAATGCTGGGGATTGAACCCATGTCAGCTGTGTGCAAGGCAAGTAACTTACTTGCTGTCCTATCTTTTTGTTTCCTTCTCTACCTTCTTTTCCTCCTCCTTCCCTTAACCTAAATAAAATCTTTTCTGAAAAAAAGAGCAAAACAAAATCAAAATAAAACACAACACAATGTCTTGGCTTTTATCCAAGGAAAGCAAAAAAAAGTCAAACTTAAAAAATATTTATGAACCGTCCAATTCATTGTCACATTACTTGTAACAGCCAAGCTGTGGAAGCAACGGGTATTTGTTGATGGATGAATTGATAAAGGACATGTTGGGCTGAAGAGTTAGTGCAGCCGGTAGGGCACTGCACTTTCCTTACATGAGGATGACCTGGGGTTGGTTCCCCAGAATCCCACCTGGTCCCCCCAGCACTGCCAGGGATGATCTCTGAGTGCAGAGCCAAGAGTCAAGTCCTGAGCACCACCAAGTGGCCTCCCAAAAATAAAATAAGTAGAAACAAAGTGGACATATATACATTTATATATAAATATATCGGTATACCTATATACATGTTCTTTTTATTATATCTATATATAATATATATCCAAATATACTATACCTAAGTACTATATATGTGTGTTACTATATACAAACCATAAACAGCATATATAATATATAGATGCATACACATAAATTTTCTTTTTTACTATATCCATTCCTGGAGCAAGCAGATGCCATGAGCTACACTGGCACATGACAGGGACAAATGGAAACGCTACTGGTGCCCGCTCAAGTAAATTTACAAATAATGGGATGTCAAGTGATTAAGTGATTATATCCACATATAATATATACTGTATATGCACACAATATATAATATATAATATATAATATATAATATATAATATATAATATATAATATAATGTGTAATGTGTAATATGTAATATATAATATATGTATAGTAATGGTTGTCAGTCATAAGAAGATTGAAATCTTGCTACTACAACAATATAGATGAAACTTGAAGGTATAAATCCTAAGTGAAAAGAGTATAAAGACAAGTAAAATATCCAATGAATGACCTAAACAAAGAATCTAAAGCAAACAAGTAAACAAAACCAGAATCATAGATTACAAAGGAAAGTTTGGGCTGCCAGGGATCTACTCAGCAGGAGAGTCGTTGGCATGCACCAGATCCTGAGAGAGTAGGGCAGCTGAAACAGAATGAAAGGTTAAAAAACTAGACTTTCAGTATAACGTAAGTAACTCAAGGTTATGTCACATTTAGCATGATGACTCTATTGCATGTTGAAAGGTAAGGAATTAAATCTTAAGAGATCTCATCAGCAAATCAAATTTTTGGAACTATTTATGGTGGCGGATGTTCACTAGGCTTTGCTGATGCCTAACTATTGTTCACAATTAGTTCACAATATGTACAAATCCCTTATATATAAATATCACTTGTATCACTTGTCTTTCCATTGTTCATCGATTTGCTCAAGCGGGCACCAGTAACATCTCTATACTTCCTGTTGCATGCTAGTGTAGCCCAAGGGCATCTGCTCACTCCAGGAACACAAAGAGCCTCAAACCATTCCTTCAGATCATGGGAATGAGGTCTATAATTGTTACTGATTTAATACCTTATACCTTACTTTAATACCTTATAGAGGGAGAGAGAGAGATTTTGGTCTGTTATGCATCACTAGAATCTTGCTCAGGAGTCACTGTGTAGAATGCATCAGAATGTCTCTGCTCACATGGCTGCGGTATCTGCAGCATCGCCTATTTCTCTTCCCTTTTCACCTAAGGTCACACTTGAGTATCCACGGAGCCTTTGGGACATTATATGAAAACTGTCTGATCTAGAGTTCTAAGATCTCTCCTAATTCTAAAGCCTTTATTTTCTGTAACCTGCGGTTTTAGGCTATGCCATAGAGAGAAATTTTATGAGACTAGCTTGCAGATAAAGTGTAAAATCAAGGGTAAATAAGGGTAGTAGGGAGACCTGCTCAGGGGCTACCGGAAAAGCATGAGCCATAGAAATGTACTCTGGACTTTTTCCGAGTAAGTCAGAGTCATATACCTCTCTTGACCATTGTCTCCAAGGAAAGGTAGTGGAAGCTTTAGTCTTCATTTTTATTTTTATTTTTTTCAGGAACTTTGAAAGGCTATCTCTTCGAGAAATGGAGGTTCTCTTTAATATGACTTCTGTCTTACAATTTTCAGGTGTAGCCCACTGCCAGAGGTGGGCCCAGGTTGGTTTAGACAGATGATTCCTCTCGTGATATCATTGGCCAGAAAATCAGGCCTCAACCAAGCAGTGTACATAATGGGGATTGTAGAGAATAGACTGTTTTTTTTCCTTTTGGGGTCATATCTGGCAATGCTCAGGAGTTAATCCTGGCTCTGCACTCAGGAATTACTCCTGGCAATGCTCATGAGACCATATGGGATGTTGGGAATTGAACCTGGGTCAGCCATGTTACAAGGCAGATGCCTTACCTCCTGTGCTTTTGCTCTGGCCCAATGGACTTAATTGTGCAACTTGAGCAATGAGAGGTGTAAGGAGGTATTTGTTGAGGTACATTTTAGAAAAAAAAGTTTCTTTGTTTATAAAAGAGAACTAAATGAAGAAATCATTTCTTAGGGGTATTGGAACGTGGACATCATAGGTGACTGAGAGACCCCAAGTTCCTGAAGTTGTTTCAGGACTGAACTGAATATAAAGGTGGCTCATGGCAGAATTGTGAGTCAAGAAACTTAAGGCACAGTGGGGCCATGGATCTGAATTAAATCTGAAACTTGCTGGCCTTCTGGACTTTCAGGCATGTGAGCACATACTTCACTTCTTTCATTTGTATTTAGTAAGGTTGGGTGTTTTGCTTCTTATAACATGGACTATTCCAATTAATATAGTAGCCCATCAAAAACAGGCAAAAAAAAGGCAAGATTTCCTTCCCATGGTGGGACCAGAAACATCTAATATCTCACCTCTGATTCTCCTGACTTTAGCTGCCTGCTTACTACCCCAACAGCTATAGCTATCTGAATGTGCTGATCTACCATAGTTACCTGCTTGAGATCAGCCCACCGACTTGTGTCTCACAGAACTTCTAGACTTCAGATGAAGACGAGCTTCAAGTATAATATCTGGCTTTGTGCTTTGCTGCTCAGAGTAATGTGGAGGTAGTCACAATGCTTAGAAGGCAAACTTAGGGAACCTAAAGCTATGGGAAGGATCTGACCAATAGTTCCTCTGTCCTTTCTTTCCATTTATTGACACAGCTAAGGAGATTCTTCCCTTTACAGAACCCATTTGGAAATACCGCATATTGGTATCTCATACAGTCTTAAAATGCATCACCTTCCATTGTTTCCCATCTTTTCTGCCTCAAAGCCCTGTATTCATCTTTAGCAACCTTGGTGTTGTGTTCCCTAAATAAGCACTAACATAAGCCCTTGCTTACAGACAGACATGGGGCAGAGCTGCTACTGGCTCTCACTGTGCCCAGCTACTCATGAGGTGCCGGGAGGGATGGCAGGTTCTAGCCCTGGCCCGCCACCCCACCAGAGCCTCACAACAAGCCAGATGACCCTCCACTCCATGAGGACCACCATTTTCCACATCCGGACTTTCTCCTCGTCAGAACTCCACCCAGCAGACCAGCCTATCACAGCCCAGCTCATCGAGATCCACCCTGCTCCAGTTTTTTTTAATCCAGCCCAGAGCATCACAACAAGCCAGACGACCCCCCCACTCCATGAGGACCTCCATTTTCCACATCCGGACCATCCCCTCATCAGAACTCTACCCAACAGACCAGCCTATCACAGCCCGGCTCGGGCGCTCGCAAGCGGCTGCGCAGTTCATCAATAAATGCTGGATTTTGAGATGACTACAAGAGTATGCTACCTGCAAGGCAGAGCCTGGCAAGCTACCTGTGTCGTATTTGATATGCCAGATATCAGTAACAATTATAGACCTCATTCCCATGACCTGATGGAATGGTTTGAGGCTCTTTATGTTCCTGGAGCAAGCAGGTGCCCTTGGGCTCTACTTGCATGAGACAGGTCATATGGAGATGTTACTGGTGCCTGCTTGAGCAAATCAAAGATGAATGGGAAGACAGTGACAGTGATAAGCCCTTTCTTATGGCTGTTTCTAGGTAAAGCAGCCAAAACAGAAAGGAAAATATTAATAAAGAAACAGATAGCTAATAGCTTAGGCTATTACCTAGTCTGGTTTTAATATTTAGAAAATCTGATCTTTTATGAAAATCAGCTATCTGGGTGGGATGTACATTATATCACACAGTGGTAAGAGTTCTGACACTAAACCTGCTCTAGTCATCACTGTGTGAGATCTTTTTCAAGTTCCTTAACACCTTTGTAGATGATGGACAACACCTTTAAGCTTCAGTCTTTTCATTCGTGTGCTCTCTTATGTAACAGAGCTATTGTGAAGAAAAGATCAAATGTTGCACATGAATATACTTACCTAGGATTTTTCAAAGTAAGCAAATTAGATATTTGACCTAGATAATTTGTTTTGGAGGGCATGCTAGCTTGTTTGCCAGCATCCCTGGCCTCTAACTACTGAATACAAGTAACTCCTGCCCAGTTGTAACTATTAAAACAAACTTTTTAATAGCTTTAATTAAAACTATTAAATGGCCAAGTAGATAGTACAGTGGATATGGCACTTGCCTTGCATGTTGCTGACCTGGGTTCAATCCCTGATACCCCGTATGTAGTTGCCAGGAATAATCTATGAATGCAGAGCCAGGAGTAAGCCCTGAGCACAGCTGGGTGTGGCCCAAAACATCCAAGATAAAAATGTATAAAGATAGAACAAATTTATATAAGTGAGCTCTCTGAAAACCACCAAATGGAACTCCTAGTCAAAACATAATTGTGAAAAATCATAAATCACTGTTATTTAAAGCTGCTAAATCTTAGATGATTTTCTATGTAGCAATAGAAAACTGAAACCAATTGGTAACAAGAAGTGTGATGCTGCCATAACAAAACCTCAACTATGTGGCATTGACTTTGGAACTGCTTGTTGGATAAGGCTGGAAAGATACTAGAGGAGCAGAAAGGAAACTGCTATTGAAGGCAAAGAAATGATAATTCTTGATATACTGTGGCAACTGTGGATCCTTATAGATAATGGATCAAATGAACTTGTTGGATCTGGCTAATGAGATACTTAGAGGAATAAAAATACCAAATGGTGTTTTTAATGACATGTAATGTGTTTTGAAAGGGATTAGAGAACTGTAACATTTACAAGGATAATTTGAAGAAAATTTAAGAGTAATGACTTGCTTGAGTAAAAAAGAAAATTCACTTAAGGCTTTTTTGTTTCTCTAAGGATAAAGCTCAAATAAAGGTATTTTTGTGATATTTTTTTGTTAAATACCACCTAATATTTAAAGTTTGAGTTAGTTCTCTTGCTGAATAAACGGGCTTCTAATAATCTTAGCGATTTTATCTCTAAGTCATCTGATTTATAAAATAGAAAGAGTTTTGCAAAGAACTTTGGATTTGGCTTTTGGGAATGTGGAGTGAATGTTCATAAGCTTAATGGGAAATCCACATAGTCTTAAAGAAAATTATATTGTCACTAGCATTAGTAACCTTAGTATTGAGTTTTGGTACTTTAAAAGAAAGAGATGGCATTATTGCTAATGGAAAGAGGCTTCAGGATAGTAGAAAACATATATGAAATATATATTTTTAGAAAGCCTTTTGAAAGGTACACAAAAATCTCAGAAGTTAGAGCGAAGAGATCAGAAGCACACTAAGACCACTTCATTGGAAGAACATTTTCCTAATGAAGAAACATTCTACCCCCTCCATAAAAAGTCTGATCACATAGGGCATCAAGATTTTGGAAATGTGTCTCATTCAGGGCTTCTGTGTATGCCATTATCTGATTACTGTGTTATGAATGAGGTTGTCTAGAATAGATTTCTTTTTAAAGTGCCAGGTATTCAACCCTTGTCTTCATGAATCTGAGGAGCCATATCCACTTTGAGAAAGTGAACCATTTTGTTCTGAGAACACATAAGCAGCATTGCAGGGAGGTCTTTGTGGAACGAGCTGAAGTCTCTTTGTTATGGCATATGGGTGAACCCTCTCCAAAAGTGGATCTTCTGGTTGATTTCAGTCCTTATATAACTTCATATCTGGATGACATTTTTCTTGAAACCACAGGGGAGACTCTGAGATAGAAGTCCTCGGTCAACTGCCCAAATAGTTTACTACCAGAATTGGGTGATAATAAATGTTAATTGTTGTTTTAGGCCATGAAGTTATAGAATAATTTGTTGTGGTGAAATGGACCACTTGCAAACATTGAGACCTACAGAGGTTGTACTTTTGGAGGTGAACATATTCTGTATGTAAGAAAATAATGGATAATATATAATAAGAGCACGAACTTTAATAAATTATTTAATAGTAATAAATTACTTCCAATATGTCCCTTTTTGGCTTTTTTTTGGAGAGGTCACTCCTGGCAATGCTCAGAGGTTATTCCTGGCTCAGAAATTACTCCTGGCAGTGCCGGGGATTGAACTAGTGTTGGTTTCATAGAAGACAAATGCCCTACCTACTGTGCTATCACTCCAACCCCTCATGTCCCTTTTGCAATATAATCTGATGCTCTTCCACTTAAAAATGAATCATTTTTACACTCCTCCTCCACTCTTCCTTTAATCTGTATATTACAGCAACTTGCTTTTACCAGTAGAATATGACAGAAGAAAGGTTGTTTCTCAGTCTAAGCTTTGTAAGACCTTGTTGCTTCTGCCTTTATCATTGTAGAATTCTGCCTTGAGATGCCTGCCATCTGTTGAAAATCTAGTCTCCTAGAAGAAGAAATGAGACACCCACATGAAGGAGAAATGACATATGCCAACCAATAGCCAAGACCATTTGCTGGCCTTTTGGAAGGAGGACCTCATTCTAGCCAGATCTCTAGGTAAATGCAGCTTCAGCAATGACAGGTTAGGCAAATCCACTCAAGGAACCCTCAAGCTAACCTATGAAACAAAAACACTATCATTTTGAGGCTTTAAATTAAGTCTAAATTTTTTTTTTAATTTCTGACAGAAATTTATCCCGAAGTATAGTTTTGCTCTCCTTGTTTTTCAACAGTATAAAAATCATAACTTCAAGTTCCGGTATACGACTCAAATGGCAAAGCACAGGCTTATCATATGTGAAACCCTGATTTCAATCCTGGATAACACATGCCATCTGCCCCCAACAGAGAGAGGTTTATCCCTGGTAGCCCCAAGCATAACTGGACCCACATACTACCAGTTATATCTTCTAAGGGAAAAAAAAACCTTAATTTTATGAAATAATGTATTTAAAAAACTGTGTTGATAAAGCCATGCAGCTTATTATTAGAAAGATAGTTTACTACCTAGTGGCATTTCCTAGTAGTGATCCTTATAGATGTAATTTAGAAAGGAAAGTAACGTTTTGGTAGACTAGGCTGCATACTTTGTGGACTTGCTTTTGCAGTGTTCTTTGGGCACCAAGAAAAGCTTTCCCAATTGCCAGTACTGACATATTTTGTAGAGAATTTTACTTAAAGTTTAAAATGAGTTTTGACTAGTTCAACCTATGTGTATTTGTGTCAAAGCAGAGAATCCTGGGATTATATGTCTTAATTTTATCTGGGGTGTGTATGTGAGGGGCACAGGCAGTGTCAGGGATTGAACCCAGGGCCTCACACATACAAGGCAAATGCTCTGCCATTGAACTGCATCTCAGCCATTTTGATTTGATTCTTACAGCATTTCTGGGAACTAGAAGGGGTACATATTGGTTTTTAAACTTTATGTCATAGATGTAGGCCAATTATATAATGTCTTTCAACTAAGGACAGCATTAAGTGTTTGACTATAGTTCCCTTTCTGCTATGAATATTATAGCTAAAAGGTGATTGCTCAATTATTTCCAGATATAGCATTAAGTGACTTGAGTGAACTCAGGGTACACTCTGCTATAATTCATCTAGCGGGAAACTTAGTGCCAAAAGAGTGTTGGCTTTAGCAAGTGGTTACTGAGTTGGTTGGTTGTCTGGGTCATTTGACTGGCAGTGGTAGATCCTGTTTCAACATCTGTCTGGAGAGGCAAACAAACAGAGTTTTAAACCCTGTGGATACATGTGTCCTGGCTGACTTAAGATTCTGACAGGAAGATAATCACTGGGGTTCAGTTACACTGTAACTAGAACAATATTCCACTGGATGTGGAATTCCTTGGAGAAGAGCAATGTGGCTGGTTAATTATGGACATCATCTTTATGATGCAAATCAGGAGGGCCCTACATCCAAGAAAGAACTTAGGGGAATGGGTGGTTTCAAAGGACTCTGAGTCAGGTCTGGAGAATGGGAAATCAAGGCCATTTGGTCATGTGTTCTGCAGAGAGACTAGTAATAAGGTATGGAGACCATCCTTATCTTCTCTTTGGCTCTTTTTCCCCAAAGTTCAAATATGTTTTAATGGATATGACTTACTTTCAAACACTACAGCTTTGCTGTGCTCTAAACACCCATTCTCCATGAAGTGCAGATGACTTATGCCTCAACTCTCAATACCTCATCTGTATAGCAGCAGGGATGCTAATGTTGTTTACAGAGTTACCATGAACAAAACATTTTAACAAAAAAGTTCAGAACATAAAATAACACATATAAACTGTGTTTTTGTTTAAAAATGAAGTCAATTGATAGACTGGAGTGATAGTACAGAGAATAGGGGTACTTGCTTTGCATGAGGCTAACCTGGGTGCAATCCCCAGTATCTCATCTGGTCCCCTGAGCCCACCAGTGTGGGCTCTGAGCACAAAGGCAGGAGTAAGCCCAGAGCACCACCTGGTGTAGTTCCCCCAAAAAATCAACAACAAAATAAATCAGTAGCAGAACTTTTAACAGTTGTGGAATATCAAATGAGACTCCACTCTAGTGGATGAGCTGACCCATGCATGATTCCTGTAATGCATGAACTGCCCTTTAACCCCTTTCATACACACTTACCACATAGAACCACACAGTAAACCCAAAGACACATGTTTTTATAAAACCCAGTGTTTGAAGAAGTAAATAACATAACTGCAAGGGAAAGAAAAATTTTAATACCAGACATAGAGCACATATACTTGGGAAATTTTTTTCTTTTGGGGTCACACCCAGCAATGCTCAGGGGTTAGTCCTTGCTGTGCACTCAGGAATTACTCCTGGCTATGCTTGGGGGACCATATGGGTTGCTGAGGATCAAACCCAAGTCAGCTGCATGCAAATGCCCTTCCCACGGTGCTATGGCTCCAGCCCCATAGAACTTGGGGAAATTCTACCTCCTCCAAATTAGGTACTTCCAGCAGGTTGGGCACTTTGAGTGCATGCAAACAGGCCAGGTTATTCCTTCCAATATGTCCCCTTGAGAAGTGAGCCCCTTCAGAAGTGATTACTGAGCACAGAGCTAGGAATACTTCCTGAGAACTCCTGGTACATCCCCCAAGAGGCAAAAATAAATTAGTTATTTCTAGGCGCCAGAGAGATAATATAGGGAGGAGTAAGGCATTTTCCTTATAGGCAGTTTACTACAGTTTATTTTCTTTATTTTATTATTTTAATATGTAAAATGAGGGGAGTTAATATTATTTTTAACCGAATCACCTTGAGATACACGGTTCCATAGCTGTTCAAGATTGAGTTTCAGTCACACAGTGTTCCAATACCTGTCCCTCTCCAGTGTACATTTCCCACTACCAATGTCTCGGTTTCCCTTCTACTCTTTTCCCCAGCCTGCCTCTATGGCAGGCACTTTTCTCTCTCTCTGTCTCTCTCTGTCTCTGTCTCTGTCTCTCTCTCTCTCTCTCTCTCTCTCTCTCCTTTTGGTTTCACCTCAGTTTAATCCCCAGCACCTCATATGGTCCCCAAACACTACCAGTGTGATCCTTGAGCACACTGTCAGAGTAAGCCCTGAGCTTTGCTTAGTGGGCCCTCCCCAACACAAAGAATAAAATGAGTTACATCTTCTTCAAAGGTACCATAACCAGAGCTAAACTAAAGCCTCAAGCAGGGATTAGATACTTGGTAGGCGTCTACATAACAAAGTTTAAATATGTAGCAAGTTTATAAAAACTCCTGTTTGTTCCAAAGACCAAGGAGAACATTTAAAAAGACGAACAAAATAGGTTAAATTACAAACAAGAATTCTACAGCAGGGTAAGCATGAATATTCTGTAACATGATGAAAAGAAAAAGAAACTCAAGCTCATTAGCAATTTAGGAATGTACGTGAAAGTCAAAATTTCTATGTTCTTGTGGCCACCAGCTCTGCAATGGCAGAGAGTTTAACAATATTAGTGTGTCCAGATGTGGAGGAAAGGAACTAACTACCAAACCTGTGGGATATCATGTAAGTTCATAGAATAACCCTGGAAAGAAGCTTGGCATTGCTGAAAACAAGAGTATATTCCACACTGATTCAGCAGTTCCAACCCCAAATATATTCCGTAAACAAACCTCTAACCAACTGCACATGGAAACCTTGTCAAACTGTCAAACTATTCACGTCATTCAGACTAACAGCATCACCAAACCCAAATGACTCCCTTGATAAAGTATCATGGATTCATACAACAATTTATTTTCAAGGAACACTAATAAGTCACCTGTGTCATCAACATGGGTGAAGTATAAAAATCACCCAAGCAAGCAAGTAAGCAACAAACCAACTAACCGAAAATCATTGTGGGCTAAAAGAGCAAGTCACAAGGGTTTAGATCTGTGTGATTCATTGATATATGGTAAAAACAGGGAAATAAAATGTTGTGCAGAGATAGAATAACAACAGAAAAGTGATTAACATCAAGTTTTAGTTTCTGGTATTTTTTTCTAGTGGAGATGAGATTATACCAGCAAACTCAAAATCTATGCACTTATATGTGTGATATGCTTCAAAAAACAGTTAAACAGAACAAAACAAGCACCACATTCTCCCTACTCCACAAACCACTATTGTTGAGTGACAAAAGCAAGAAACAGAGTGAGATTTATAATACCATATGATTTATATAAATTAAAGACATATATGCATCCAAACCAATATCACATATTTTAAAGTATACACAAATATTTAGAGACATATTTCAAACTTATTCTCCTGAGAACCTATGGCAAGAAGGGGACTAGGAATTAAATTAAGAAAGCAAGATGGTGCAGAGGCAAGAAAGTACCATGCTGGAATTAATTTCATTAAGTTATATAGGGTTATTCATTCACTTCCAAAGCTGGTCCCAAAAGGATTTGAGGAGGCAGAAAATGTTGACTAAAAACTTGTGCTTCCCAGATCCATATTGCACTTGTTGAATCACTTGATTTTCTTGATTCCTAGGGAGGCCCACAGGCATATTTTCTATTGTGAAAGAATGCAACTGATTTTGACAAGGAACAATTTATTTTCTGGAGGCTAAGCCAAGTCTTTGGCAACGGCAGACCTTACATTCCAGGAAGAAGCTGAGGACAGTGCATGCGCTGGGTGTGGCTGAGGCATTTCCACGCCTCATTCCAGTCCTGTAAACTTCTCCGGTGTGTCCTGGCTCGGTCAGGGCAGGAGGGAAGGAGAGAGCAGGTGCCCCATCTCTCAGCTAGTGGGGCACAATTGCTCATGCACAATGGACTTCTGTGCCAAGCCAGGTGGGATGGAGCCTCTGAGCTTCCCGGTCGGAGCCAGTACTTACTTCTGAGCCTCTGAGTGGCTCTCTCACTCTGGACAGCACACTTTATCCCAACGGCTCTGGATGAACTCTCAGCCTTTAAGCTGAATGGCAGAGCGGTATAGGATGACTTGAATTTTAGGATACCAACCAAGCACAAGTACCTGCTTACCCAATTTGATAAAAGGAAAGTCTGAGGAGTGAAGATTCCAGAAGAGAAGCAAGTCGATGCCCTGAAGAGCACAAGCAGATGTATCTACCTTAATCAGGAAAGAGGAATTCTCATTCCTGCTGCTCTCAGACAGAAATAACCCATGCAAAGCCAGTTTAAATAAACCAAGATACTTTTATAGACAGGGAATGAAGGGGGATTCATGTATGAACATCTTCAAAAATTGTTTAGTTAAAGGTTGGCAATGTCATAATTAGGCAAAAAGCTTTGCATCAAGTTCATTTTTTTTGCTAGGTTTTAGGCCATACCAGTGGTATTCAGGACTTTCTTCTGGGTCTGTGCCCAGAGATCCCGCCTGGCAGGGCTCAGAGCACCATATGGAATGCAAGGAAATAAACCCTGAAGAAGGATGCAAGACAGGAGCCCTACCTGCTGCACTCTGTCTCCAGCTCCCTTTGCGTTACATTTTAACGCAGTCTTTCTCAATGAGGGGGTCATATCACTGACCTCCCTGGGCCCCCCAAGATATTCCATTGAACCACAAGTTAAAATAGTCAGTGGAGGGCCAAGGCCAAGACTAGGTGAGGGTGCGTAGCCAGGAAACCAGGTTGAAAGGGGTGGGGGCACAGTCAGGAGATGTTTGATTAATACTACTCTAAAGAAAGCGATCAGCTTGCTGACGCTAATGCCCCAAAGATTTGTGTCCTGCTTTTAAGTGTTTGACTTGCCCAGATGTGATAATCCATACATGCATGTGTAATGATGACTAAGACAATGGTGTCCAAAAGAAGGAAGGGAAATATCAGTGTATTTTGGCAGAAGTGATGCCTGTTGCTATACCATTAGGCCTAAGTTTTCTTTGTACACCTCTAATGGCAACCATAGCCACGCCGGAAGGCTCAGACTCATCCCCCCACTCCGTCCCCACTTCTACTGTTGCCATTCAGTTCTGGACTTCTAGACTTGGGAGTTTCGTGTCTTCTAGACTTGGGAGCTTTTTCTAGTCTAAGGCAAACACAGCCAGAAGCAATACCCTATCCATATCTCGTAGCTTCATGGATCTGGAATCTGACAGCCAGTGGATCATGATCTCTGCCAGCAGGCTTCTCTAAAAGTCAGACCCCACTTTGAAACTTCCACCCAGGAGCAGGTTGCAAAGACATGAGCACTAAACCTAGGCTCCTTGCTCTCTGCTGTCTTCATTCCGGAAGGCCTCGCTTCTTCCTGGCTGCCAGACTTCCCCAGTACAACGAAGCTCCAGCTTTGTGCCATGCAGCTACAGCTGGCCCGCTAACACCCTTCACTGGCTTCCTTCAAGCTTCCTGGAATCAGTTTTCCACTCTATAGGTGAGGCATTTCTCAAATGGCCTTCCCTTAGAGTAGGTCTCAGAGTCTGTTTCTGTGGAAATTTAAAAGAACTAAATTGGGACTCCGGGGAAAAGCCTCAACCAGGATGGAGGATGTGGTCCCTGGAGGAGGGAATCAGAGAATGCAGTGACTCTGGCCCTTCCTTCTTGACTAATGGGACTCTGGGAGGCAAACTCTGTACTTCCCAGAAATCCCTGGCAGTCTGGGTCTGAACTGTGCACCTAACGATGACTTCTTTGCCCTGTTCTGCTCATCACACGCCCTGCTTCTGCACCTTGGGACGAGCTTCCAGAAAAGGCCAGATCCAAAACTCTGGCTTGAGCTTTTGTTTTCGAAGAAAGCCCAACCAAAACAGAGCACTTTGTGGGAATGAAGGTGTGAGCTGGGTTGGAACATGAACTTTGGGCCAAAGTGAAGGGAATCACTGGGATATTCCTTTCCCAGGCGGGAAAGGAAATGACCAAAGGCAGGCAGGTCATACTGGTTAGAACATTTCCGATGATTCTCTTGGAAGGTTCTTCATGGTATGCTGTGATGGAGAGCTCCAAAAAGGCGCCATTGTTTCTCTTCTTGGCCTCTTGAGAAGAAAATGCCCCACCTAAATAGGCAGATCTGAGACTCCTATAAAGCCTGTATACATGCTTATAACTTGGGTCTGAAATTTCCCAACATCTTCCAAGTTGCCTGGTCCTTAGCTTCAGGTTTAATTTCTCTATATTTTGCTAGGCCCACTCACTAGGCCAGGTAGGGTATACGCACTCTCCCTAGGGGAGAAGGACATGACTGTTGGAGTCTGGGCTAGTTGGAAAAGGGCACTTCATTACTGCACCCAGACTGTGCTCTTTCATTACTGCACCCAGACTGTGCTCTTTCATTACTGCACCCAGACTGTGTTCTTTCTGCAGTTCATGGCTCCTGTCAGAGTAGGAGGCAAAGTAGGTAACCATGAGAACCACCCTCTACACCAAGGCAGCCAGTGGAGCCTCCTGGGCCTCTGCACGGAAGGTCTCAGAAGTCAGTGGTGCTCTGTTCCAGAGGTTGTAATTGATGCCCATTGCGTATCAGAGTGGGGTCTTGAACAAGTTAGTTTGCAACAAGGGAGGGCTCAGTGCCCTTTCTTCCCACCTTCTCCCCCTCCACTGTCATGCAAGGCCGGGCATGGGGTATTCCCAGTAATGACTGCATCTGGGCTCTGTTTCAAAGCCTATTGTAGGAATTGCCCATTCCCTGCTTTTCCAGCTCACCTGATTCTGCTCAGACAATCTGCCTGCTCAGTGAAGCGTGAGCTCCAGGAAGGTTTGCTTTGCCTCAGCTCATTAGGGGAATCACTAGGGGTTTCCCCTAAACATTTGCTCATTGTTCGGGGCTTCCTCACGCCAGCTTCCCTAGATGGCTGGATCTTATCCACAACTGGGAGATCCTCCAGGATGACAAGGGGGAGGGAGGGAGGAGAGCGGCAATAGCAGCCACGGGAGGGAAGGACGTCGGGAAGCTGTGGTGAGAGCTGGTGTCATAGCTTCTCTGAAAGGTATTCCAGAGGGGAGGAGCAAGCACTGGGGGACGGGCTTGAGCTCTGGGGCTTCCCCATCCGCTCTCTGGGCCCCAACTTTCCATCTGTAAAATGAAGGGCATCTCAAAGGGTTCTCCCATGAAAGTATCCTTATGTTTTATTAGGGTCCTGGTTCAGACATGGCTCTGGTGGTGATATTCCAAACACTGTCCTTATTCAATACCGAATGACATTCTGGTTTTTCTTTCTTTCTTTCTTTCTTTCTTTCTTTCTTTCTTTCTTTCTTTCTTTCTTTCTTTCTTTCTTTCTTTCTTTCTTTCTTTCTTTCTTTCTTTCTTTCTTTCTTTCTTGCTTGCTTGCTTGCTTGCTTGCTTGCTTGCTTGCTTGCTTGCTTGCTTGCTTGCTTGCTTGCTTGCTTGCTTGCTTGCTTGATTTTTTTTCCCACAGCTGGCAGTACTCAGGATTTTCTACTGGCTCTTCGTTTCTGGCAGACTTGGGGGACCATATGAGGTGCCAGAGATCAAATATAGGTCAGCTACCTGCAAGGCAAATACCCTAACCTCTGTACTATTACTCCCTTAGAATGACTTTCCTAGATCAGAAATTAGATTATGGCTTCCTAGTAATTGCCAGGAAAAGTCTTAATTGGATGACACATAGCGGTCTTTCAAAAATGTGAACTCTATTCTTCTGGCCCCCTGTTACCTGCTCTTCTTCCATCACTGATGTTGCAGCACTTGTAAACACCCTGAGTATATCATTCTGCCTCTATAACTCTCATTAAAGAGAAACCTAAAATAACAATTGGATCTAGGAAAACTTGGGCCCAAACCTACTTCTTTCATTTGCTCTATCTGGACATGCTGTATTTTTTTTTCTGAGTTTCATCTCCATTGTTTCTAAAATATCATATGAGAATTGGTGATAAAATATATGAAGTGTCTACCCTCATTTTCAGTTCCTAATAGTCCTAAATTGCTAGAATTATTATAGCTGTTATTCTTTTGGTGAATTCCTACATCTCTTTAGATCTCATTGTGATGACCTCTGGGATTAGAGGACTTTGCTTTTCCTTAGAAGTGTGTTCTAAGTTCTTACCACTTAATATTTTTGTTTTATTTTATTTTAGTTTTTGGACCAGCTCTGGCTGTACTTGGGGTTACTCCTAACTGTGCTCAGGGACCACTCATGGCGGTGCTCAGAGGACCATAAGTAATGGTACTGGAGATCAAATCTGGGTTTGCTGTGTGCAAGGCAAGCACTTTACCTGCTGTACTATCTCTTTGATTCTAGCACTTAATATTTTTTACTTTCGTTCACTACATTTCAGGCTCCTTGAAGGGAAGAAGTGCGTTTTATTTGTCACCTCATATCTTGCACCTAGTGCAAGGTGGGTTGTGGAGTTAGGCACTTAGTGAATGTTAAATGAATGAGTATATGGCTGTTTTCACTTCTAGGTAGAAAGAACTTTCATTAACAAACCAGAGGAAGGAAAAGGTCAGAACGGGTAGGCTTGTTTAGTCTGCACTGTTGGATTAGTGAGGCACACCCTCCTTCTCTTGAGCCCTGCAGCCCAGCCCTAGTCTGAACTTTGGCAAATGTTGGAAGGTCATGGGGCATCCGGCTTTCTTATCTAGGTGGGGTGATAGACTAAGGATGCCTCCACACCCTCTGTTCAAATAGACGAGCTGGCTCTACTAGAGAGTACTTAAAAAACAAGACCAGCATTCCTCTATGGGACATTTGCAGGGTAAATAGGCCAATACGGCTCATCAGAAAGTCCTGGTGAAACTTGCCTGCATCTCTCAGGGGCAGGTCACAAGCAGATGGATGAATACTGGTACTCCTGGAGACTAGATCTTTTATCAGGCTCCAAGTGATAAATGTGTTCATGTGTCAAGAGGGGTGGCTCAGAGTAGAAGAAGGAACAAGGATTTTAGGACTAGAACATGAGTCGTGCCCTGGTGATTGGGTTGAAAGTGAACTTCTTTTAGTTCTATTGTGTATTTCTTCACAGAAGAAAGATCTTCCTGGTAGAAGGGATGGTAAATAAATAAAACATAAAAGTCCTTTTCCATTTCTGAAATGCACTCATGGTGTTACATTTTCTAAATACTAAGGATCATTCATGGTGTAAAGGGCAGGAAAAATTGTTATTATAATGTTGGATACTTTATCTTGCCCGTCTAGCTTTGCTGCCATTCTTTTCTGCCCTGGCCAGTGCCCCAGGAGAATGGCAGCACAGGATCCAGTGTGCTTCCAAGTCTTCTGGCTTCCCAACACTGGGGAACTTTAGACACTGGCTCTCACCTCCACTTGTCATTTGGCCATAGTCCAAGGGCTCTACTTTCATGAGTCTCTACTTGATTGTAAAAACAGATAAAAATTGGGGAATTGCACCTACTCTGTTCATCTCAGAGAGCTGTGTTTTAAACAAGATTATATTTATCCCAAATAGACAAATGATGGCATGAGACTTGAAGAATATTTATTGACTTAATTAGCTCAATTAATTTTTTAGTTTAATAGCAGTTTTAATGATAACAGGTAAATTTTGCTGATTGCCTAATATATCAGGGAGTCTAATATGCCCATGATGGTGGTTAGGATGATAATAGAATATTAAAATGCCATAGACCAGATGAGTTTACTAAAAGAAATGTATTTTCTCTCAGGAGGTTGAAAGTTTAGATGAAAGGGAGACTAGGGAAATTGCAAGCAGGGTCATTATCTGGCACTCTCCTTAGTTGCTGAAAGCTCCTTTCTATTAAGAAAGATGAACATAACACAGATTATGTGTTGTTATAATCTGACCTCTCCTGAGAGAGAGAGAGGAGAGAAAAGAGAGAGAGAGAAATGGGTTAGAGATCCCCAAGAGAGACCTCTCTGTTGTTTTATTTTTAAATAAAAACACAAATCCAGTGGACCGAGTTCCACCTTGTAACTTCAGCTAACTTTCGCTTCTTATTTAGAAGTTTCACCAACAAATTCAGTCACACTGGAGGTGGGGCTTCAACATATGGATTTGAGAGGATGTAGCCATTCAGTCTACAGCCAGTATTGCCTATACATCATGGCCTTAATACTCGTATAAGAATTTCATTAATTTAATCTCATATCTGAGTATACGAGAAATAAATTGATTCTAATGCTACCTATAAATAAACATACTAAAGTCAAATAACTTGCCACAGTTTCATAACTAGTACATTTTAAGGCTGGGTTTGGGGCTATACAATTGGATTTCAAAACTATTATCTCTAATCAACTTTTCTGACATGTGAATCATGTCAATTAGATTTAATAAAATCAATGGTCAAGAGGTCAGGTATGATGCACGATATAGATCTAGAAGAAAAACATATAACTAGTAGACAGAAGATGAAGTAGTTTCTGAACTTAGGGTGCTGATTTCAATACTCTTCCTTATTGTTACATATATTCATTAAAAATGTTTACTAGAATTTTCTAGGGACTCTTAGATTCATTTCCCATTTGAATTTTCAATGAATTTAAGTCCTACAATAAGTTTTGCAATCCTCTAATTTTATGGTTATTCCCATTTTACAGATAAAATGACCAAGAGGACTAGTACCTTGCTTATTGTTAGGAAATGCATGATTAAATTCAAATACCTTATTTTTACCCACAACCAAAAGGTATTTCAATGCTCAGTGATTATAACAACTATCCAGTCATTCATAGATATAATTCACCACTCTTTCATGCACACTTTTAATTTCCTAACATAAATTATGTATTATCAGAGGTTGATAAACTTTTTTCTGTCTAGGTTAGATAGTAAGTACTTAGGATCTTGGAACATGCAATCTTGCTAGGAGCTGCTCAGCTCTTACACTGCAGTATGTGAGGTCAGAGAGATAACACAGCAGGCAGGATATTTATCTTGCACGCAGCCAACTCTGTTCCATACCCTACTCCACATATTGTCCAACCAGCACTGCCAGGAGCAATGCTGAGTGAGACCCCCCACACACATACACACAAAAAGAAAACACGAGCCAAACAAAACAAAAATAAGACATTGTAGTATCAAAGTGCCAAAGATGGAGTAGATCCCTAAAGATAGATACCTAAAGATGATTTAAAAAAACTGAACACACAGTCTCATGGGAAGGAAAGGGACATATGATAAATTCAATTGACACTGATGGCAGTTTCTGTAGTGTATAGTGGAGGCACCAGAAAAAGAATAGGCAAATCTTCAGGGATGAAGGGAGTGGATTAGAGTGTGGGGGAGGGGTGAAGGCTTTCTGGAGAGGCAGTCACAAAGCAGAATATGAGGTGGGTGTAGAGGGAGCTAGCTTACTAAGGAATTTAAATTTGTCCTTTTGTTCATGGAAAACTATATCAGTGTTTTACACACAGAACACGGACTTTGGTTTAATTATTACTATTTCCTTTCCGTAATTTTGAGGTACTATCATCTCTTGAAAACACATCTGTCAGTATTTCCATTCTGGGGTTGCGAGGCTCAAATGAGGTGGTGAGTGTAAAGAATTTATAATGTCTCCTGACTTAATGCATGCTTACTAAATGGATGCAATACTTGGGTAGATTATTGTTTTGGAAATATTGCTCTGATATGGTAAATATATTAGAAGAATCCAATACTGGAGGCATAAAAACCAATTAGGATATAAAGACAAAATGAGAAAGCAGGTGGGACCCTCAACTCAGGAGGCGAAATGATGAGGAAGAGAGAAATGTGATCAGCATGAGGGTGAGGTCACAGTTAGCTGACGAAGTTTTACCTATCCAGTAACATAGTTTACCAAGTTAAGGAACATAGAAGGGAAGTGAGACTATTGCATTCCTTTAGAATACATTTATTAAGCAGGAATGTCTAGTAGTTTGTTGACTGCACACTTTAGCATATAGTTTGATCATCATGAATAATATCATGATGAAAGAACACCAGTGTGTAACTCCTGGAACAAAGTCATCAAGAGCCTAAAATATGTCCGGATAGTTTTGAGAAAAAGAATATTTCAGGGAGAGTTTAATATAAATAATTTGGTGTTTGAAAAAAGAGACAAAGCAAGAATGTCAAAGAGGGTCAGGAAATGAGAAAGGAGTCATAATTCAGAAACCAGTAGAAGAGGATTATTATAAGAAGAATTTAGGTTATCAGTGAAATTCAACAATGGGATCAACCTAGTGGATTATAAGGAGCCACAGGCAATTTGCATATAGATGTGGTTAGTAACTTTAACCAAGAGCCTGGTGGGGCACTTGGTCATGGATTGGAGCCCGAGTAGGATTAAAGGAGATGAAGGCAGTATATACAGAGAATTCCTTGGAAGAACTTGTTTGTGAAGCACATGGGAAATGAGCACAGAAGCCTTGAGAGGAACTTTCCTTGAGCCTTCTAGAGATTAAATATTCAAGAAGGAATACATCTCTAGAGGAGTGAGGTGAGCGCTAACTGGGAGAACAAATGGAAGAATTTGTCTTGAATAGGAAAAGAAGGTTCATTAACTTGGGACAGGATTCTCGGAGACAAGGCTAGACTTAGAAATTGACATTTAAAGCCTGAGATTTTGGAAGAAGAGTTTCCAAGTGCTTATCTGGTGTCCTGTATTTTCCTCTCTGCAAAGTCAGTCAGTTTTCTGCTAAGAGAAGGGAAGCTGAAATTAAAAGGGTAACACGGTAACATGACCAGCCAAGTATATGGGATTTTTGTTGCGGGATTTTTAGGTCCTGTGAACTTGGAGATTGTAGGTGTAGAATAACGTCAGTCCATCTAATTGTGTCATTTCTTAAAATGTGCTTAAGGGAGAAGAGGGGAGGAGGGCTGATGGTGATAATGATTTAAGGCCGAGGACATGAGTTCTAATAAAATTAAAGATGACACTGAGAGGATGAGGGTAAATGCAACGAAAATTACAAGTACAGTCACAGGCCATATAGTTTCAGAGAATTAGAAGGAAGTAAAGGCAGAACTGAATAATGATAATAATAAAGCCAAAGAACTAGAGACTTGTGATAAAATAAAAATGTATCTATGTGTGGTAGGCCTAAGAAAGGGAAAATTGGACTGATAGGAAATTGGAGTCAGAGATTTGTGTGATAGAGTTTAAGATGTCAGGGTGTAACATTTCTTTTTAATGATAAGATCCAGAATGTAGTCATAGAACACATTTGTAAATTGGGGCTATGGCAGTCGGTGGAGGAAATTGGGAGTGATAATAATAGCATATAGTTCACATCTGTGTGATACTTCATAGATTGCAAAGCATAGGTCTTGGCCATTGTCTCACTTGACCTCATCGTATGAGATGGATAGGGCAGGAAGATATCAACTATTATCTTAATTTTACATATGAAACAATTGAGGTTTAAAATATTAAGTATCTTACCAGACTGGTTAGGTGATGGAAATTCCAACTAATATGAAATTACTAGCATCTGGATCAAAAGTAAAAAAAAAAGTCAAGTTATTTCTGCCAATGCAGAGACTACACTGAAAAAAATGTGTGTGTGTGTGTGTGTGTGTGTGTGTGTGTTTTGTGCTGACTGAGTAGTCTAGGTGGTCTTGACTTGATGGAAAAACAGCATAGCAACAACGGTTCCTTTGGAAAGGTTGGTGGATTCAGAGCCATCAAAGGTTAACCTTTTCTTTTCTTTTCTTTTCTTTTCTTTTCTTTTCTTTTCTTTTCTTTTCTTTTTTTGCTTTATTTTTCTTTGCTTTTCTTTGAATTTCCCTTCTTTTTATATTAATATGTGGCTGCATGAGTGTTCGCCTGCCTGGCCAGCCATACAACCAGGAAGAGTACCTGAGGTGGAGGCAGACCAGTGTGAGGGGTCAAAATGTCCACTTATTTCTGCTTCTGCTTGGACTTCTGGGGGCTGTAGTTTTGCCTTCTGCCAAGTTCTGGGGCTGTGCCCCCGCCCGCCTCGAGCTTTGCCCGGCCAGCCACACAACCAGGAAGAATCACTTTTCTTAGCTTTTTTTGTGGGCTTTCATTTTTCTATTCTTTCCTAGACACCCAACAGAACATATTTTGCCTGCTTAGTCACCTGGAAATTTCACCAAAATTAGGTGATCCTGTTTCCTGATCCATTCTGCAAAGGTGCTCTCTTCTTCATATTGTAGATTGCATTCTCCCCATTGCCTCCTGTAACCCAGCTTACAGCCTGGGTGAAGATGGATGGAGATTAGATCCCGTGGGTGGAGGAGAATGCAGGAAGCAGCACTGAGCAAAATAATTCATCTAAATGGCAAAGTAGAGGTGGGTATCAGGAACTGGAGGCAGCCCAGACAGGGTGAGAGAAGAGATGCCCTTCCATTTCCAGCTCCCATTTCTTTTTGCCTCTTTGACTTGATGCTGGGGTATTCAAATCCCCAAATGGGTGTCAGATTCTATCTGAAGTCTGGTTAAATGCTGGGTCCTCAACCAGACACAGCATCATGGTCTATTAAAGTGATTAAGTCCCCACCCCACCCCCATTCTGTCAGACTGTTTCTAAATCTATTCCTCAGGAAATGCTGCTCAGTCAAACCACCATGGTATTCAGAACGACTATTGTTGACGTCTTTTTGCTTTGTGACCTTGTGTATTGCCACTGACTCTCTCTCTCTCTCTCTCTCCACCTCATCTTTTCATCATTTCTGCAACTGATCTGCTGAACAATCAATAATGACAAAGCCTCTCTTCCTGAGCTCCAAGAGTGGTGACTTCTTGGGTCTCTGTTGAGAAGGGTTCCAGGAATGCTCAGTTTAAAAATAGAATTCCCCCTCTCATACATAGGCCAGTGGTGCTCAAATTGCCATGTGTGTTTTAGCTACTCTGAGTTTGTCAAAATATATAGTGCTGCACCCCACACCCTTTTTTAAGAAAAAAAAACTGGCATATGGCCTGCGAATTTGCATTAAGACCATGGGTGAGGCAGATGTTATGTTAAGGGGGCACATTTTTGGGCCACTATTCTATCATTCATTTATGGTGGGGTCAGTGGGCTCGTTGCTTTTCTTGAAACAGTTGTAAGTCTTGTAAAAAAAACCTAATTGATAAAAATTCAGGCAGAGGGCCTTAAACTTACTCAAGGATGATTATGGGAGGTGGAAGATTCATTAAACATGTTATATATCTGGTCATTATAAAATAAAGAAGTCACAATACAATCAAAAAATTCTGTTTTTCTAATCCATATTTAACCAGTTGGTGGGACAGAAAGTGTGTGGGTGTTAAGGCAGAAAGATACACATGATAACCTCTAAATTATGTATTGCAATCCACAATATGTAAGAGAAAGGAGAGAGAGAGAAAGAGAAAGAGAGAGAGAGAGAGAGAGAAGAGATTTAAAAAAACCTGCCATAGAGGCAGGCTAGGGGAGAGGGGAGGGAATTGAGGACATTGGTGGTGGGAAGTGGGCACTGGTGGAGGGATGGTTGCTGGAACACTGTATGACCGAAACCCTAACATGAACATTTTTGTAATTGTATATCTCACAGTGGTATAATTAAATATTTAAAAAAGAGGTGTAAATTTAGATCCCAGAGCTCTAAAAATTATCGACAATTTGAACTAGACAGAGCTTCTCAGTTTAACTTTATACAGTCAATTCATCTTCTATATTTTGTTTATAATTATCTATTCCTAAGACATAGTATGTGTAAATATTATTTGAAAATTTTAAATGTTTCGATGTTTTTGGTTTTCGGCCCCCAGAAGTACTCAGAGATCACTCCTACTGGTGCTAAAAGGGGCCATGTGAAATTCTGGAGATAAAACCAGTTTTGGTCTTTTGCAAGGCAAGACCTTACCTGCTGTACTCTTTGGGCCCACACCGAATATTCTTTAAATGGGTGTACAATAGCTTTCAATAGACAAATATACAGGTTCTCTACAGAAGTGACTTGCTTATTTTCTTTCTCAAGTGTAGAGGAATTTAATCAATTCTAATTTAGCTTTAGGAAAATGCAAGTTTTAAGAGCACAGGAGACCCAAATTTAGACTCAGTTGCATGAGAAGATGCAGCCTTTGTATTTTCCAGTCACCTTCTTCCAACTATTCTGCCTAGAGAGAGGGTTTAAGTTGAATATGCTCTTGATTTTTATGTCTTTTGGATGACTTGACTTATTAGAGATGTTTAGTTCACTAAATGTCCCCTGCCGACCTTCTCCCTAGTATTCAGAGTCCTGGAAAATGGTGCTCTGTGATTCCCTGGCAATAATAAAGGATTCTTGCTGGTCCCAGGGGTGTAGTGGTGGGTCTGACTTGCTCTGCAATGGAGGTCAGTAGTGTGCAGCTCAGGCCATCACTCAGAGACCTATGCAGAGCTTAGTGTCCTGTTTTTCACCTTTGTTTGTTTTCCCTCTCTCCTTTCTTGGAGTCTTGAGTCCCTTTATGCTTGTTCAGGATCTCTGAAACTTGTCATGTTAGTGAGGATACTTCCGGATCATATCTGTGGGATGGGTAGCCAGGTATTAAATTATTTCTAAGGCACAGTAACCCTTGGAAACTTCAGTGTGCCTGCAGGATAAAAGGTTAGAAGTTCCATTATAGCAGTATTAGGTTCTTTTGTCACTTCTTACTGCCGGGCATAATTGCTGAGCTCCCAGAACTCCCAGTTCTTCATCATTCCCAATCAATTCATAGACTAAGTTGGAGAAAGGACTGGGGTTAGAAAAAAAAAAATGTTACTTGTACAAATTCTCAACAAACATGGACTTTCGCTGCTTTTTGTTGTCACATTTTGGGAGAGGTTGCTGTGTGTTCTAACTGGGGGTATGGAGGGGAGGTATAGAGGCGAAAATGGCTCAGGTTCAATTTGCCTCTTGCTCATAGTCCTGTGGGGCTCACACTCAGACTCACTCTTTGAGTAAATCAAAGGGGTGATGGGGTGTGGGGCCCGTCCTGGCATGATGCTTCAGTCAGCCTTCAGGGGCGTCAAAGCTTCTGTGTAATGGAAATAATTTCAGCAGCTTCCTAATGATAGCCACTTTCAAAATGAATGGTCTTCCAGATTGGGGAGATAACTCAAAGAGCTAGAGAGCTCAAAGCCCCAACCCTGAGACCAGGTACCACATGCCCCACCATCAAGCAACACTGAGTAACCCTCGGGGCCCTCAGCATCTCTGCCCCTTGAGCAGCACTGCATTGCCAGCAGAGCATAGAATTGCCCTGTCAGCTAACTCGAGTATCACTTAGTGTTGTCCTCATTGCTCTGTGCATTGCTTGGGTGATTCTCCCTGCCTTGAAAGAACTGATGATTAAAAGTACATCATTGGTAGAAGATGCTGAAGCTAGAAAACGTTTCACTAGAATTCAAAATACTCAGGAAAAAACAAGTTTCCACTTGAAAAATTATTGTAACATGAATTGTCACTTGTCTTGCAAAAATAATTTTAGAGTGAAAAGTGATTTCAAGTCAGTCCTTCTCTCACTTGAGTGAGGCGTGATATTCCAAGAATAACTCTTTTGATTCCTCTCTGGGAGACCCGAATAGCATTCTCATCCTGCTTTCGTAGGGCCCAGGTCTCTGAGGCGCATGTTAATGCAGGGAGAACAGTGGAGTCAAAGAGATGTGCCCAGAGCTGGAGGTTCTTTGTCCTTTTAGCTATTTCTTTGATGCCTTTGAAGGCATTCCATGCCGCTCTCTTCCTCCTGCGCAGCTCAGGTTTTAGGTCATTCATCATGTTGACTTCTTGACCTAGGTACATATACATGGCTGCATTCAGAGATGTCTGTTCCATTGAGAGTGAATGGGGCCTCTGGAACTAGTTCATTCTTCATGAACATAGTTTTCTTTAGATTCAGCTGTAGACCTATCTTTCCACATTCTTGGTCGAAGTCAGTCAGCATTTGTGCCGCTTGGCTAATGTTTGGTGTTATTAGAACGATGTCATCAGCGAAGCAGAGGTGGTGTAGTTGCCGACCATCTATCTTCACTCCCATTCCTTCCCATTCTAATTGTCACATGATGTTCTCAAGGGTGGCGCTGAAGAGTTTTGGTAAAATGGTATCACCGTGTCGAACACCTCTTTTGACATCAATGATCACTTCTTTGTAGAATGGTGAGATCCTGGTGGTGAATCCGTAATACAGCTCATAAAGGATCTTAATGTATTGGGTTTGAACACCCTGTTTGGCTAGTGCTTCGATGACTGCTTCAGTCTCCACTGAATCAAAGGCTTTCTTTAAATCAATGAACGTGAGACAGAGTGGCATCTTGTACTCCCTACAAACCTCAATGAGCTTGGTTACTGTGTGGATATGGTCGACTGTGCTGAATCCTTTCCGGAAGCCAGCTTGCTCGCATGGTTGTCCTTCATCTAGTGTTCTGCCAATCCTGTTCAGGATGACTTGTGTAAACAGCTTGTAGATGAGGATAACAGGCAGATGGGGCGATAGTTGCCTATGTCGTGAATGTCTCCCTTCTTGAACAGTAGAACTGTCCTGCTGGTTTTCCATTGGGAGGGCACCTTGTATTCGGACAGGTAGTGTGTGAAGAGCCGAGCTAGTGTATTGATGAGTACCGACGGCAGATTCTTCAGGTGTTCAGGTCTGACTTTGTCTGGGCCTGGTGTTGTTCCCTTCTTTACTGACGAAATGGCATGTCAGATTTCAGAAGGGAGAACGTTGGGAATGACATATCCATCCTGTGGAATTTGGTATGTGGGCAGGTGGTTGTGGCTATCAAGAGATCTGAGTAGAAGTCATGGATAATCTTCTCCATTGCCTTTTTGGAGGATGTGATTGATCTATCAGGGCGTCGGAGGGCAGTCATCTTGGTCTTACAGTTGGCGAAGGACAGGCGGGCGGTGCGAAAGCTTTTCCCGGCTTCTGATGCATCTTCCAGTATTTCTGCTCTCAAGCGCCTCAAACCATTCACTCAGGTCATGGGAATGAGGTCTATTATGGTTAGGATTTTTTTTTTTTTTGCTTTTTTGAGTCACACCCGGCAATGCTCAGGTGTTACTCCTAGCTCTGCACTCAGGATTTACTCCTGGCAGTATTCAGGGGACCATATGGGATGCCTGGAATCGAACCTGGGTCAGCCACATACAAGGCAGATGCCCTACCTGCTGTGCTATCACTCCGGCCCCTATGGTTACTGTTTTGGCATATTGAACATGACATGGGTAACTTGCCAGGCTCTGCCGTGAAAGAAGCATTGACTCAAAAAGGAGAGTTCAGGGGTATAGTTGCTGCCTTGCATGTGGCTAAACCCTGCTTTGATTATCATGGCACCACATGGTTACCGGAGCACCACCAGGTGCAACCTCTGGGCCCAGAGTCTGGAGTAGCCCTGGAGAACCAGCAGATGTGACCCTTCCCCACCTCTCCCCTTCAAAAAAGAAGCAGTGACTAAACATTTCACATAATAACTGAACAAAAGCAAACCAATGTAGGAAGTTCACTAGTTTCAAAACAGTCTAATTTTAATGATAATGATACTTAATCAAATTTCTGAGAGCAAAAGATAAAGAGAGCATTTTGGAAGCTAGCCAGATGGAAAATAGCACACTACAGAAAGGGCACCAGAGCTTTGAATAACAGTGGACTTTTCATCATCAAGAGGCCTGAAGACAATAGATAAATGTTTTAAAGTGACAAAAAAAAAGAAAATATTTTTTAAACTTAAGTGAAACATTTTTCTGATAAAACAAAACTAAGGAAATATGTTGCCACCCAAACTGCCCTTCCAAACATGAAAATGAAAGTTTTTCAGGATAAATGGAAATAGAACTGATGGAACTCAGATCCTTAGAAAGGAATAACTTTAGTGCAATATAGATCAGTATTAAATAATCTTTTCTCTTAGATTTCAAATATATATTATTGCATAAAATGAAATTTGTATTGTTTTGATGGGTTTATAAGATACATAAATATAAATGTGGGTAAATAAAACATTAAGGATGGGGCCGGAGCGATAGCCCAGCGGGTAGGGCGTTTGCCTTGAACACAGCCGGCCCATGCCCGGCCTGGGTTCGATCCCGGCATCCCATATGGTCCCCCGAGCACCGCCAGGGTAATTCCTGAGTGCAGAGCCAGGAGTAACCCCTGAGCATTGCCGGGTGTGACCCAAAAAGGAAAAAAAAAAAACCAAAACATTAAGGATAATGGGAATTGTTCAGTGTTTGCACAATTTCTATAATATATGTGAATCAGCGTATCTGCTCTAGGAAGGGTGAAGTGATCAGTAATGTTGTATATTATAATAATTGGTTTGGCAATTAAAAATAAACAAAAGAAGTGCAACTACTTCAACAAATGAATTAAAATTAAATTAGGAATCATCAGTGGTTATTGGCCCTTAGACAGCATGCCAGACGCCTAAGTATGAACTTCAGCATTGATTCAGAATAAAATTCTCACCACTGCCATTTAAAAAAAAATGTGTAAATAATTTCAGGAAAGTAAAAAAAAAATAGGAATAAAACAGGGGGATAACAGAAAACAAATTCAGACACAAAAATTGAGGTCCGGAGTGACAGCACAGTAGGTAGGTCATTTGCCTTGCACAAAAAGTGAAATTAAATTTTAATGGGTTAAGTATTCCACTTAGTAGGGTGATTTATTTTTTATTAGTTTTAGAAAAGCAACGCTGTCTCTATTGAAGCTTCAGATTAAAAAAAAACTGATTTTATGTAGATCAAAATATCTCAGAGGCTAGGAAAAGAGCTCCAAAGATTGAGTAAATGGCCAACTTGTGTAAGGCATGTACTCTGTCCCTGACTTTAGTTCCCTGCCACCTCTCAGCTCTGAACAATATATCACCATAAAAATGAGTTGAAAGGTATATGTGAATAGCAACTTTGAGAAGACTAGATTAGTTGTATTATTATTAGATTAACTATATTTCAAAGTAAAGACTGTTACCGAAGACCTTTTATAGTAAAAATACCAGTTCATCAGAAACACATAACATTAATTATGTATGTATTGAAGAATAAAGATTCAAAAACCAGGAAGTCATTATTGACAGACTAAAAAGGGAGGAAATGATATGGTATTAAGTAATTTTTAACACCCTTTATTCAACAATGGATGAATTATGCTAAAAAAGTTGAGGATCTTATGAAAAGTATAAGTCTCAGTAATATAAATGGGTAAAAACTAAAATATTAAAATATAGAAAATAAACCTGAAAGATCTGAACATGATCAGCGACCTTGTTCCAATCTAATGTACAGCCATATGTTATATTTAAAGAGTATTTCTGTATTATTTATAGTCCATTGTGATATATTTAACACATAGTATTTATAAATATGCATAATAAAATATATTAAAATTTAATTTAGTTTATATTATATACAGAATATATAGAAATCTATTTTTTCTCAAAATAGATTTGAGTTAGAGATAAATATTAAAATATCTGTTAGAAATCACAATTTAACAGATATAAATTATCTAGAGATCAAAAAGAAATCCCATACAGAAAATAAAAGAAACAAAAATGTAAAAGAAGGCATTGAAAAAAATCAAGGAATCTAAAGTTTGGTTCTTTGAAAACATAGATAAATTGATAAGCCTTTAACATTGCTGAATAATCTATAAAATGAAAATGATCAGCACAAAAATAAAATAAAGAACATCATTGAAAATCTGAGTGGAAAGTGAAGATAGTTATAAATAGTTTGGTACCAAAAAATTCAGCATGTTAATGAACTAATTCCTTAAAAAATCACAAAGCTCCCTTGTAAAGAAGTAGCTAACATGAATTTCTCTGTATCAAAGAATTGAATTTTTTTCAGAAATTTTCCCCCACATACAAAACAGCAGACTTAGACGGACTTGCTAGCGAAGTTCTATAAAATGTTTGTGGAAAAATGTAATACCAATTTGACATAGTTTTTTTTCACAAAGCATGAGAAAATGCTTCCTAATTCAAAAAGTCCATTATTATCATTGGCAAAACCAGGAAGACATTAATGGAAAATGCATTATTTCTTATGACTATAGACACAAAATTCCTTTAGAAAATTTTATTAAATATAATATAACACGATGTTCATTGATTTGCTCGAGCCGGCACCAGTAACATCTCCATATGTCTGTCACATGCTAGTGTAGCCAAAGGGCATCTGCTTGCTCTAACCATTCATTCAGGTCATGGGCATGAGGTCTATAATTGTTAATAGTTTTTGGCATATCAAATACTATATGGGTAGCTTGCCAGGCTCTGCTGTGCGGGTGGGACACTCTTGGTAGTAGGATCTCAGTTCGTGCATGTACTAATGAACCCCAAGAGGACAGATTTGCTTCTCTCTCTCTCTCTTTTGCTTTTTGGGTCACACCCAGCAATGCTCAGGGGTTACTCCTTGCTGTGCACTCAAGAATCACTCCTGGCGGTGCTTGGGGGACCATATGGGATGCCGGGGAATCGAACCTGGGCCAGCACAGGCCGGCCGTGCGCAAAGGCAAATGCCCTACCCGCTGGACTATCACTCCGGCCTCAGATTGGCTTTTCTCTTGGGTGGAGCTCTGATGAGCTGTGAAGTCTGGATGTTGAAAATGGCAGCCCTCATGGTGTGGGGGGTTCCTCTGGCTTCTTGCAAGGCTCTATTGGGATGGCCGGTCAGGGCTAGAACCCGACTTCCCTCCTGGACGCCTCATGATCAGCTGAGCACAGGGAGAGCTGATAACAGCTCTAACCCGTGTATCTGTGTCCCGTATAGTATAATATAATGTGATATGATATAGTACAGCATACATATAACATAACATAACATAACAACATAACATAACAACATAACATAACATAACAAACATAACATAACATAACATAACATAACATAACATAACATAACATAACATAACATAACATAACATAACATAACATAACATAACATAACATAACATAACATAACATAACATAACATAACATAACATAACATAACATAACATAACATAACAACATAACATAACATAACATAATTAGTATAATTAATATAACATAACATAATACAAAAATGAGGTTTATTTCAGGAATACCAGGTCGTTTTAACTTTTTTTTTGTTTGCTTCTTTTTATAAGCAGAGGTCATACCTGGCGATGCCCAGAAGTTACTCCTGGCTCTGCACTCAGGAGTTACTCCTGGTAGTGTTCTGGGGACCATATGGGATGCTGGAGATCAAACCTGGGTGAGCCGCATGCAAGGCAAATACCCTATCCGCTGGACTATCACTCTGGCCCAGTTGTTGTAACTTTGGAAAATTAACACATCTCTACTTATTGAAAGAATATACCACTAAAATATAATTTCACTAGATGCAAAAAAAAATGAAAAAAAATTTAAAAAAGCAACACTTTTTATGCTAAAAATTTACAGAAAAATAGCAATTGAAGGAATTTTCATGATTGCCCCAAGATGAAAGGCAAATTAAGGCTGATCTTTTTTGCTCTTTGTATTCCACATTATGGTGGAGTCTGTCTAGGAGAGACAAAAAAGAGAGGCAGAAGAAGGGTGAGATTGAAAGAAGGAATGAAGGGTAGGAAGGAAAAATAAACATAGGAAGGAAGCTGGAAGGAGGGAAGGGAGCGAGGAAGGAAGGAAAAGGGAAATGAAGGAGTGAAGAGGAAGGAAAGTGCAGGAATTGTGGTCCTGGTGCAGAAGAGCATGCTGATTGGAGGAGCAGGCCTGAGCATGCAGGGACATCATAAGAGACTTTGGCTTTTACAGTAAATTGCTTTTTCAGCATGTTAGCCAAGGTCATTAAGCGGGTAAAAAAAGTCTCTCCTACAAACGGAATTGGCACAATGGGCTAAACTTTCTTGCCAAAGAACATAGTAGGACACCGTCTTCACACTGTACACAAAAAATTAACTTGAAATTAGTCAAACCTAAATATAGGAGTGAAAACTATAAAACTCATATATGAGAATATAGGAATAAATGTTTATGACTGTAAGTTTATGACTGTAAGTTAAGTAAATATGTCATTGTAATTCAACCTTTAAAAAGATTAGCTCTAGGAATGATGTATGGCATAGAATGGCTTTTGTTTATCCATATAATTTAATGAATGCAGAAAATTGTATATTCTATGAAAATAGTACAAATATTGAGTTATAGAAAATGTGCATCGTCCAGAAAGAACACTGTATTCTTCTTAGTAGCTATTCCTTCCTCTATCCCTCAACCCTAGGATGCATTAACGCTATTTTTATCACATTGAGTTGATTCTGGAATTTCTTAATGTTGTATGTATCACTTATCAATAAATATTTAGAATGAATGACTGGGTTTTATGGTAGGTGACAACAGTTTAAGAAGCTGTTATGCATTTTCCCACAATAGATGGTTTTTGCATTTGTGCCAGCAGTTTTAGAGTTCTCCTTGCTTCCCCATCCCTGACATTGTCAGTCATTATGACTTTTACCAGTTAAATGAGTTAGTGAAGAGATCTCATTATATTTTTAATTTGTATTTCCCTGAAAAGTAATAGTGATGTTAGTATATTTTCAGGCATATACCGGGCATTGTCTTCCTTCGACAATTTCTGTTCTAGTATTTCACTGAAATGACAGTGTATGTCAGTTTGTGAGAATTTTCATATCAACGTGCTATAGATTAGGTGGTCTAGAAAATTAGCAGTTTTCTTTCACAGTTCTGGAGGTGAGAAGTCAGAGATAAAGATATTGGCAAGGTTATGTGCTCTGAGATCTCCTTCTTTACTTCTATACTTCAGTATAGCCACCTTCTGGTGTTTTATTTACTCTCCTATCTAGATGTGAATATTCTCTTCTTATAAGACTTTTAAATATTCAGTATATGAATTTTAGGAAAATACAGTTCATCTCATAAACTCCTCTGTGGTTTCTCTCACCTCCACCCTCAACCTCCATTTTCTTCTTGCATACAAAGTGCATTCTTCAAAAGTATGGTAACTGGAATTTGTACATCAAGGTGACAGTCCAGCGCGTAGGGCACTTGTCTTGCATGTGGGTGACCCGGGTTCGATCCCCGACATCCCATATGGCCCCGAGCACCACCAGCAGTAATTCCTGATTGCAGAGCCAGGAGTTATCCCTGAGCATCGCTGGGTGGACCCTAAGAGCTATATATATATATATATATATATATATATATATATATATATATATACATCTTTTATATTTATATTTATGAATATAAAATGTATATATTTATAAATATATATAAATTTATATGCATTTATATATAATATATAATTTATATACTATATAAATATATATTTATATATATAAATATATTTTATATATAAATATGTTTAAGAGCTAAATACTCATTTTCTTTTATCTGCTCCTTAGTAGTTGCTCTTGGAGATTATATTTTTCTCTTCCTTTCTTGGTCTTGTTTCCCTGGGTGATATTATACCCACACGGCAGAGCCTGGCAAGCTACCTGTGTTGTATTTGATATGCCAAATACCAGTAACAATTATAGCCCTCATTCCCATGACCTGATGGAATGGTTTGAGGCTTTTTATGTTCCTGGAGCAAGCAAGTTCCTTGGGCTCTACTTGCATGAGACAGGTCATATGGAGATGTTACTGGTGCCCGCTTGAGCAAATTGATGATGAATGGGAAGACAGTGATACAAGTGATATATATATATTCATATATATATATATATATTTATATCATCAAATAAATGGGAGATGATGCAAAGCTTTTGAGTTAGTTTTATTTCCCTTCCCTCAACCTCAAAGCATCTCCCAGTAAAAACCCTTCAGAAACAATAATAACAACTCAGTTGTGTGTATTAAAAGAGACTTTATTTCAAATTTAAAGTAATATTCGAGGCCACTAAATTTAGGGAACTGACACAACTGCTTAGTACCTGTAAACTTCAGAATGAACTGTTTAATACTTGTTTTACAAGTGGTGAAAAGAAAAATGAAAATGAGATGTGTGGAGAGGTCAAAGTTAAAGAACAAGGGTGTGGAGTCAGGGCAAGATTTAGGGATCGTTCTTACTCCTAATTAAGAGCTGTTAAGATCAGTCCTGTGAGCCTAACGAAAAATCTGTCATTCAGATTTACTATGGGACAGGGACTACTACTTGTTTCTTACAATTTCCCTTTCTGAATGGCATTGTTTATTGTGGGGTTTTTTCAGCTGTTGTATATTGAGTGTGTGGAGAACAGATAATTTGTCTTTTCTAGTACAAAGGTCTCCAGACAGATCCAGTTAAGCCACATCTGGTCCTAATAAAAAATCTCTCTTACATTGTACTTTAATGAAGAGAGTGCCCGTGACCCACCATAACTGCTTGTGTACCTTGAAAATCCATAGATTAAAATCCTAACTCCTCGTATCTCATACTATCATAGTCTTTGGAAACAGGGCCTATAAAGAAGATATGAGTTGATTTTCATTGGGTATCGCTGGTGTCCTTTGAAGGACTGTTGGACAAGAAAAGAGGGAAAACCTTGTGAAGACTAGAACATGAGTCCTGCCCACACGTTGGTCTCAGATTTCTTGTCTCCAGAACTGTTCAATAATCAATTCCTGTTGTTTAAACCATGTAGCCTATGATATTTGTTATGGGGTTCAAATAAAATAGTGTGTCCAGATAAATAACACTTTGTGCTTATCTCAGACTTTTGGAAATAGTTCCTTCAAGAGGTTGTATATATATTATATATATACAGAGTTAAATAAAGTTTTTGTTAGAAGGGCAGATTTTGTTAGCCATTTGAGCTATTAATTGATAGTTCTAGTTCTTGTATGTATTATTCATGCTTTTCTAGGATGTGCTGCTATAACAAGTGACTTCAGTCTGTCACTGTCAGTGGCTTCCAACTATGCTGTAGGTAGGACATGACTCTATTCAGTTTCATGTCTCTTCCTCAGTCCAGACCTGAGAATTCAAAACAGCTTCTATTAGACATATTATTCTTTTGTTTTCCTTGTTTTTTGCACCACACCCAGCAGTGTTCAGGACTAACTCCTGCCTCTGTGTTTGGGAATCACTCCTAGGATGGCCTGGGGACTCTATGGAATGCCAGGTTCCCACCCGCATTGGCTATGTGCAGATGTCTCATATCTGCTATACTGTTCAGCCCCATGCCATTCCTGTGATAAATGGAAAATAAGACCAAGTGCATAGATGCTTTACACTTTCCACTCAAATAAGCACATATAATAACTTCTGTTTTATATCTAATCAGTCAAAGCAATTCCTAGCGTCCAATCTGATATCAAGTAACTGCGGCTATGTATATATGTGGCCCACAATCAGTTGACAAAGGGTGGGGATATAAAATTCTCTTACAGGAAGGAAACACGAGATTGCTACCAACAATACAATCGAAATTCATAGCTTAATTGCACATCTTTCTCTCTTTGAGGTTAGCTGCATAGTAAATTACATGTGAGCAATCGTCATGTCTGTTATTTGGGAAAGAAAAACTTCTGATCACCATTACATCATCTTCCATTTTCCTTTCTTCTTGGTGGGAAATTTTCAACATTACAATATCATTGATGGAAAAAGTGGAACAGCACCCTTGGCTAATTAATGATAGATATATAGTAATGTATATACACGTGTATGTATCACTGTCTTCCCGTACATCATCGATTTGCTCGAGCGGGCACCAGGAACATCTCCATATGTCCTGTCTCATGCAAGTAGAGCCCAAGGGTACCTGCTTGCTCCAGGAACATAAAGAGCCTCAAACCATTTAATCAAATCATGGGAATGAAGTCTATAATTGTTACTGGTATTTGGCATCTCAAATACGACACGGGTAGCTTGCGAGGCTCTGCCGTGTGGGTAGCATACTCTTGTAGTCATCTCTAAATCCAGCATTTATTGATAAATCATGCTGTGCAAGCCGGACTGTGATAGGCTGGTCTGCTGGGTGGAGTTCTGATGAGGGGGAAGTCCAGATGTGGAAAATGAGGCCCTCATGGAATGGGGGGTCGTCTGGCTTGTTTATGTTGCGAGGCTCTGCTGGGCTGGTGGTGGGCCAAGGATAGAACCATCCCTCCCGGGCGCCTCGTGAGTGGCTCCATGTCTGTGAGTCTCAGACATATATATATATATATATATATATATATATATATATATATATATATATATATATATATATATATATATATAAGATAAATTAATCTTTGCTTTTCCTAAGACACTGATGTATTAGAGCTGATTATTATCACGCCTAGCATAACTCATTCACTCTGACAAAGTGACTAAGTTTGAGAAACACTTCCTTTGTGCTCTTCATCTTTAATCATCAGGGAGATGCAAATCAAAAACAACAATGAGGTACCATCTCACACCACAGAGACTGGCACATAACCAAAACATCAAGTCAACCGGTGCTGGCATGGATGTGGGGAAAAAGGGGCTCTCATCCACTGTTGGTGGGAGTGCCGGCTGGTCCAGCCCTTTTGGAAAACTATATGGGCATTCCTCCGAAAACTAGATATTGAGCTCTCATTTGATCCAGCAATAGCACTCCTGGGAATATACCGAGAGACTGAAAAACACATAGCAGAAACACTATTTGTACTTCTTTATTCATCTCTGCCCTATTCACTATAGCTAGAATCTGGAAACAACCTAAATGCCCAAGAACAGAGGACTGGCTAAAGAAACTGGTTCTTCTACACTATGGAATACTATGCAGCTGTCAGAAAAGATGAAATTATGAAATTTACCTGCAAATAGATGGACATGGAGACTATCATGCTGAGTGAAATTAGTCAGAAGGAAAAGGCAGATATAGAATGAGTGAATTCATTCACGATCACGATCTTCCGTTGATCATCTATTTGCTAGAGCGGGCACCAGTAATATCTCCATATGTCCTGTCTCATGCCAGGGGCATCGGCTTGCTACAGGAACATAAAGAGCCTCAAACCATTATATTAGGTCATGGGAATGACCTAATATAATTGTTACTGGAATTTGGCATATCAAATACAACACGAGAAGCTTGCCAGGCCTGCCAAGTGGGAGGCAAACTCTTTTACACACCTCCAAATAAAGCATTTATTGATGCAAGCGGCCACGTGAGCCAGACTGTGAAGGGCTGGTCTGCTGAGTGGAGTTCTGACGAGAGGGAAGTCCAAATGTGGAAAATGGCGGTGCCCGTGGAGTGAGGGGGTGGTCTGGCTTGTTGTGAGGCTCTGCCAAGATGGTGGGCCAGGGCTAGAACCCACCATGCCTCCCGACTGCCTCATGAACGGCTGTGCACAGGGAGAGCAAGGAACAGCTCTGCCCGATGTCTGAGAGTCTCTGGACCAGCATACCTGGGCCGGATTGAGGAAAAAACTACTGCAGGGTGGGTGTCGATGATCTGGGCTGTGATGGACTGGTCTGCTGGGTGGAGTTCTGACGAGAGGGAAGTCCAAATGTGGAAAATGGCGGCACCCGTGGAGTGAGGGGGGGGTGTGGTCTGGCTTGTTGTGAGGCTCTGCCGAGGTGGTGGGCATATATATATAATATATATATAATATATAATATTATATATAATATATATATAATATTATAAATTATATATTATATATTATATATTATATATATAATATATACTAGTGTTCTAATTGTTTGAAATGGCAACACCAGACAAGACCTGAGCACTGAATGTAGGCAAAGGGATATACATGATATCCTGTAAATGTATATATGTATATATGGCAAGTCACAATGTGTAAGAGGTGGGAGAATGGGAATGGGGGGGAGAGGAAGAGGAAGAGGAGGAGCTAGAGGGAGGAGGAGGAGGAGGAGGAGGTGCTATAGAGGCAGGCTGGGGGAGGGAATCTGTGCATGGTGGCGGTGGGAAATATGCACAGGGAGAGGGACTAGTGCTACAACATTGTATGACAGAAACCCAATCATGAACAGCTTTGTAAATGTCTATCTCAAGGTGTGAAAAAAACCATGCCCCCAAATGTACAAGTTATGAGTTTAAGAATTTATCACAGAGTTTAAAAATTTATCACAGGGTCACGGGAATATATGTGGCTCTGGGAATCGAACCCAGGTAGGCTACATGCATGGCGTGCACTTTACCTCCTTATATCTCTGCATTCATTAATACGACATAAATAGATACCAGTGTTTTACTAAATGTGGGAAATGGTAATGGCAGATTAAAACTCACCATTGAATATACACAAAGAGACTTAAGTGATAAACTCTAAATATCTGCAGGGCTAGCCACAATGTGTAAAAGAAGAGGGATAGAGATGCAGAGACAGAGAGAGAGAGAGACAGAGAGAGAAAGAGAGGAAACTGGGGTACCTGCTGTTGAGGCAGCCTGGGAGTGGGCAGGAGGGGTGGGGTACATTGATGGTGGAAATGGGGCACTGGTGGAGGGATGGGTGCTGGTATACTGTACTACCAAGAACCAATTATGAACACCTTTGTAATTGTATGTCTCATGGTGGTATAATAAAAAATTTTTAAAAAACACTATGATTTCTATGTAATGTGTACTTGACAACGGAGTACAATTTATCTCTCATTAATTTCATAGCTACTGCTCTTATTTCTGTGAAAATAATCTTTACTATTAACAAATTGCTTCTTTGTAGGAATGTCCTTAGTAGATAGTACTGAGGAAGGTTATTTATTTTTCCCGAGCTTTGGAGGGAAATTTCACCTTTTCTATTCATTTAGTGGTTGTTCCAGAGTTGAGATGTAGTGTAGGACTGCCCACAGGGAACAAGGAGGTGAAAGGTTCTCTATGTTAGTGAAAGAATCATTAAACTTTGTCAAGTCTGGGCCTTGTTGCTGGCTGGTGATTACCATAGCAACAGTGGAGAATGGGAGTAGCTAGTCTGAAGTTATAAGGGAGGTTTAAGTAGATGAAAAACAGGAATAAAAGAGGAAGGTTAGATGTATTTCACTCATGGATCTGGTCGTTAACTTGGTCATTGCTGAAGTAGACAAAGGCATCTATAAACTATGGACCATGTACCACATTTAGCATTTGTTCGAATTTTGTAAAAATCGAATTATATTGGAGCATAGTCACATCCATTTGTTTGCATATGGTCCATTACTTTCTGTATGCTATAGCAATAGATTTGAAATGCCATAAGAGAGACCTAATAGCATGTAAGCAATAGTCAATTTATAGTCTGTGTCTTTTCAGAGTAAGTCTGTGTGCCCCTGGTATATATTAACCACCCTTTAAAATATGTATTTTATTTAAATCGGTATATAAATATGTAAATAAACATCTTGCATATAAATGTAAATATATATATTCATAAATAAATGTATTTTTATGTCTGCTGATGCAGAATTAAAGATTGGAGAGTTATGTTTTTAACTCTGAATACACAGATATATGTCATCAAAGGCAGTTGTATAATTAGATTGGGGAGAGCATTTCCAGTGTCATTTTGAATGACATATGGAAACAAGAGACAACGTGAATATGAATAAACCTGCTATGAACATTTTACAATTTGTGCTACAAAAATATTCCACCAAAAACTTAGTAGAAGAAGCAGCATTTGGGACAGCGAGGAGGGAATTTATGCAGGGGACTCAGATGTGGCCTTTTAGCAATCACTTACCTCGAAATGACAAACTCCAGGTTTGGGGGGAATAGATTTTTTGGGGGTATAAGAAGCCATCAATAAGATTTCCATGATCATCTCATCTTGGCACAGACCCTATTCTAACCAAGTTATTAATATACACATTATTCTTCTTAAAGAAATAGAGAAATGCATTCCAGATTGCCAAAGAGAGGAATTCCTCATGATTTATACTGAAATGTTCCTAGAGCTTTTTCCCCCCAATCATCCATCTTCAAGAAATACTAAAGACAAATATTTCATGAATCCAGAGTTACTTCTGGTCAGCATCTGGAGATGATCTTGAGAATACAAATCTGTTATCATTTTTCACCATGGACCTCAACTGTCAGAACATGTAATAAACATAACCAGCCAGAGGGCTTGAGGGAGGCAGAAAGCATAGAGTTAACCACTGTAGCATGAGCCAGCCTAAGTAAAAAGTATGCTTGCCAAAACTTTCCCTAAATATACTTTCAATAGCTTCAAGCCCTTTTCCTGACCAAGTATTTGGAAGCAAAAGACACTTCTATTGCTAATATTCTCCAAGAGTGTCATATCTCACTAAAATGTCACAAAAGAGGCAACTGGTGCAGTAAAAGGGTTACACACAACATAGCTGATTAGATCTAAGTTTTATTCTTGACTTTTCCATTTTTATCAGTGTGACCATGCAAGTGTTGAGCCTTGCTGTACACAGGTTCCACATCAGTAAAATGGGACTGTCTTTAAAATGATAGTGTAGGTGAACTGATCAAGTACAAATATTACTTTAGGTCTCATTTCAAGTCATTTTCATATAACAACTACACACTCTCCACACACTTAAAATAGAAATATCTGTGATTGGTGAGAAGGAGCTACAGCATTCATCACTGCTGGTGAGAGTATAGAATTAGCACCATCCCTTGGCTGACTTTATTAAGCTGCACACAAACTAGTGCTCAGCAGCTCCGTTCCTAGAACATGTCCAAGATGAATGCTCACATATGCTCACATGAATTAGAAAGCTCAAATATACAAAATTTAGTCTTATTCAAGTGGAAATGAATTAAATGTCCATCAATAGACCAGTACATAATTTAGCTGAAATTTACTGGAAATGTCATATAATAATTAGACTCTGCAGGCTAAGAGGCAAAGTCAAGTTATAATGCATCTCATGTTTCTGTTCATTCTTAGCGGCAATGCAAAACAAAAGAAGAAACCTTCATAGGTTTCTGTTTCAGTAATTTCCCTGCTATGGCAGTGTGGAAGCAGCCACAGATGCCAGGAAAAAAATGAGCTTTGTGTGGTCCAACACACAGTAACCTGTGGTTAGAGATTTAAATTTAAAATAATTTTATGTGCCGTGAAACATTATTCTTTTGATATTTCTAAAGCATTTAAAAGTATGCAAATCATTCTTAGTTTACAGGCTCCTACAAAAATAGGAGGTGGACCACATTTGAATATAGTTTTCCAGGCCCTGGTCTAGCGGATACATAATTACATATTTTTACAGTAGAATACTCACCAACAGCAAAAAAAAAAAATCTTAAACTAGGAATATATCCAATAGTATGGATGACTCTCATGAACATAATAGCCAGTGAAAGGAACCAGGTGCAAAAAATTCTGAGATTATATTTTGGTGGATGATGAGAACAGGCGGGAAGGAATCTGTGGTGCTATGAGGTAGCAGTCTGGGTATTGGCTCAGGAGTAGCAGAAAAGGCAGAGCAAAGGGGAGTGTGGGGTGAATAGTAGTATCTGCTTTATTATTCAGCTCAACGTATGAAAATTCAACAAGCTATAAACTTAGTGTTGCACTTATCTAGGTGTTATACCTTAAGAGATGCTTGGGTAGACAACAAAATACCTCCAACCCATTCTCCTCCTTTAGCTCAGAACTTCTCAACTTCACACAAGCCAATAGACATGTTTCTATATCTCCTTGCCCACATTAATTATCTTAGCTGCTATTTCAGTGCCTAAATCACTAAGGGTTCCTTTGCTGTAGTCAAAAGAGCAGAGTCCTACTAGAGTCCTGTAGTTTGGAAAAAGGGGAGTGAGTTAAGTTCAAGTGTGTATTAATTTTGTAACAATAAGCAAGCATTTAATCTTTCTGATTTTTCTGTTACCTGGGAAATGGGAGAACAATTGCTTATTTTTTTTCCTACTTGATATCAAGGTGATTCTTGAGGATGAGCAATTGCTTTTTAGGCGCTATACTTCTAAACACCAACTGTTGGGGTGCTGCATAGGAGCCAACAACAGGCAACAACAAGTTGCCTGATCATGCTCGGGCCAACAACTGATGAACAAAATCAGTACAACCGAAAAGGCTTTTTACTTCTCAGCAATACTTAAACACAGTCTGCTATCCTCACACTGGCCAGCAGGCTCCCACAGACCCAGAGCTCCTCATCAGACACCCTGACCTGTGCTCAGATCAAGATGTCACCCACACATGTGCATGTGGGCCTCTTGACCAAGGAACCTCCTATTCTCCTGCCTGCCAAGAGTCCCCTTCCACTCTTCCAAGGCAAGAGTGGAAAAGCCTCAGATTTTCCTTCATGGCTGGACAGCCATCACCCAAGTTCAAAAGCTTTTTGGTGCAGAATCCAGGTGGCACACCTTTGGCTCGGTTATGCTAATTTAGGACTCATTCCTTTCTCCAAGACCAACTTTTATGCAAAAACATGTGGAGAAGGGGCTAGCATCAAAAACTATACTTAATATTCACATCATATAATTCAGTCTATATTTCCCATGCTTGACTGATACATCCGCCCCCCCACAAGGGCCTTTGATGGGTCTTCTCTGCTCCTCTAAGTGCTCTGCTCTGTTTATTGGGAGGTCTTACAGGCTTACCTTAGGACAAACTAGTATGACCTTTCCTTTGATTTCTGTAGAGCTAAGTAGATGGGTGGTCTCAACGTAGCCAGGGTGTTCTCTTCCTGGTACCAGTACCACACAGGGACCTTGGAGTGAAAGGAAATATGTCTAATCTAGATTGTTTTGGGGCCAATAGTAGAAATTATGACCATTATCTGGGTGGAATTAGAATCCAACTGTCTCATCTGTACCTTCTCCCCATGCTCCTTTTGTGTTTACACAAGAGAGAGATCTCTTTTAGCATAAAGCTCTAGCCTAAAGACATGTAATGGCTTAAAGAGCAAAGATCCAGAGGGTGTGGAGTCACACAACAACCATTGACATTCTTCTGTCTTTCTTTAAGTACTATGATTTACAAAGTTATTTATAGTTAAGTTTTAGATATACAATATTACAGCACTAGTCTCACTACTAGCACCTACTTCCGTCCTCTGTTCCCAGGTTCCTTTCCATTGACCCCTCCAGTCTGTCCTCTTGACAAGTGCCTTTTCAAGTCCAGTTTTTCAAGTTTGGGTCTCATGATTTCAGTGTTGTTGACTCTGTAGTTTGGATATTTGGCTCCATCATTCTATAAACCACTGATGTATCTGACATAGGCCCCGTTGTCTCTTCTCCTTCACTTTTCTTACCTTATCATTCCTATACTCTGGGGCCAAGGTTGATCTGCCCCTCCCCCTTTCAAACATTGCATCCTTTTCTTAACCACCTGCAGTGACCAAGCTTTAACACATGCACTTTTTCCTTCTCTTTCTTCTTATCCTCTGCTTTGAGAAATACTATCGTTTAATTTAGAAACATGCACTCATTTTAAATCTAGACCCTGCCACTTGTCTTCAACCTTTTCTGTGCCTGTTTACTTCACAGAAGAAGGTCTATTTCATTTTGTTCCTCTGGAGGCTATGGTAGCTAGCCTCCAGAATGACCCCAGTGATCCTATCCTTACATAGTCCTCTCCAGTACAAGATGAAGGTCAATCATCCATCGTATGGGGTAGTGACAGAAAGGCAGAACAAAGGGATGTATTGTCACCATACTTTCACATTACCAAGCTAAAGGGGTTTCATTGTGGGTTCCATGTTGGTTGATCTTTCCATTTGATCTTCATTTAGTGGAAGCCAGTGGCTGAATCAAACAGCCCCATGTAAAAGCCCACAGGTCTGGCTAGATCATCCCACAGGAATGATCCTAAAGGTGAAGTTTATCTCTGGATGTTAAAATTGACTGCACTCACTTCAGTGTTCCTGTGATATTCAGATGTACCCTGAATCAAAACTTCCAGCACACTGCCCTCGGTGAACTAAAGTGGTGAATAGTGTCTGATGTAGATGAGACATGCAGTAAAATATTAGCTGTCTTTATCATAATTCCCTCTCAAATGTCGCACTGCTACCTGAGCAAAACTCATTGCCTATATTTAGACTGCTGGGCTATGGCAGAATGTCAGTGAATCAAGTTTCACTGTCCTGCCTCCCAAAAGGAAAAAGACTTAGGAGGCTTCTGTCTGAGAGCATTGTCCAGATAGTATTTATAGCATACTGTTAGCATACTTTCAGCAATTTCTCTCAAATATTCACTGTTGCATTCTGATATTTACTGCAATCCAATTCTTCATTGTTCTCTTGCCTTCTTGATCTTCTCCATATTAATAATCCAGATTCTTCTTTTAGGATGTAAACTTTTACTCTTCCCATTGACTATAAGCTCCACAGTTTGTAAGTTTATAAGTTTATCCTCTGAATAAAATCATGAGTTTTCTACAAAAAGGTTGAAATGGAGTTACAATCTGCAGATAATGTCTTTGTTGAGGGTAAAGTCATTGGAAAGTAATGGGAAGAAAAGAGGGATTATTTGGGGAAATTCTACAGATTGTGGCTTAGATCTCACCTCTGAGAAGAAAAAGAGAAACAGTGAGACTGCTTGGGATAGCTTCAGACTATGATGCAGGTCTAATATTGTCATTGACCCAACAATGATCAGCAGAGCAAAGGGAACCTGAAAGAGAAGTTCAGGGTGCATCTGAAAGAGAAGACCCAATTCAGGACAAAATGTTCACACCCTAATACTTTTGCTATGTCAGTCTTTTGTGAGGACATCCCGAAATCATGAGCTTCAGCTTAAAACCTGAGATGGAACCTAAATGTGTAATGGGCAGATGGTCAGAGACTCTCAGCTCACTGCTCCTTGCAGCTAAGCAGCAATCTTCCTTTTCAATTTGGTGTGTGTGTGTGTGTGTGTGTGTGTGTGTGTGTGTGTGCCTGTGTGCACATACATGAATGTGTGTGTCTGAACACTTAGGTAACATGGTTTATAGTAGTGATGTTTTGACTTCTGACTTACATTGCTATTGCACCAGCACCACCAACAAACCCACCTTGTCCCTCACGTGATTCTGAGCTTATCACTCTGCTGCTTACTTCAGTTCTAGTTAATAGGAGTCTTCTCTGCAAAATTGAATTCAGAAACCACCACCTCATTTAACTTTTGAAGTCACTCTATTAAGACTTTCTACAATAGAGTGAGAGAGGGAGAGAGAGAGAGAGGAAGAGAGAGAGAGGAGAGGAGAAAGGGCATAGAGGCAGGTTGTTGAGCTGTGTGGGAGGGAAACGGTACATACTGGTGTTGGAAATTGAGCACTGGTGAAGAGATGATGAGTGTTGGAACACTGTATGACTGAAACCCAATCATGAACAGCTTTGTATTGGTCTATTGCATGGTGATTCAATAAAAAAAAGACTTTCTACTTTTTATTGATTCATTTGGTAGATTTAAAGATAATTGTCACTGTTCCTAAAACATTATCAGGATGTGAAAGCTTTTTGAATTTCTAATTCCCCAACTATAAAACATTGAATTTGTTCTACACTTGATTACTAGGGTCTCTTTATAACCCTATGAAGTCACATAGACTTCATGGAATAATTCTTAAATAAAAGAGAAATCCATATAAATTGAAAGACAAAGCATCAACTCTGAAGAGTTTCTGTTGTACATTTCCTTTAGAGCACTTTGGGGCCCAGGCAGAGTGGGACTCTCTGCTGAGCCATTGCCCATTTATGTTGAGATAAAACAGACCCTGGATAATTGGAAGCATGCTCCTCAAGATGAAACAGTACAAGCCCTCCAGTCTTTCCCCACCACTAGTAATCCCTGATGTTGACTAGACAGGCTGATACAATCCCCATTCCATATTAGACAAAAAGTAGAAATGATGGTTCATAGTATAAGTAAGAATTCTTTTGTTTTCAGGGTATGACCCTGAAAAGCAGTGTTCAGGTCTACTCATGGCTCAGTGCCTGGGGGTCACTCCGAGTAGTGCTTAGGGGACCATGCAGTGCTGGGGATAAAATGCAGGACAAGAATTAATTCTTATATACTTAATACTCACTATGTGCTAGTCTCCCCAATAGATTATTTTGTATGTTTTATTTTATTCTTTTTTTTAATGACTGTAAGAAACACAATTACTGAGCTGTTCATGTCGGGTTTCAGTCATACAATGTTCCAACACTCATCCTTCCACCAGTGTACATTTCCACCACCAGTGTACCCAGTTTTCACTCCCACCTCCCACCTCGCTTGTCTATGTGGCAGGCACTTTCCTTCTCTCTCTCTCCCTCTCTCTCTTCTCTCTCTCTCTCTGTCTCTCTCTGTCTCTCTCACTCTGTCTCTCTCCTTTTGGTCATTATGATTTGTATTACAGATACTGAAAGGTTATTATATTTATTCCTTTACCTAGTTTTAGTATGCAGTTCTTATCCAAAATAATAATTTCCAACTATCTTTGTCATAGTAGTCCCTTCTCTATCTCAATTGCCTTTTCCCCAGCATTAAAAGTCGGGCTTCTGACTCCGGACCACTCCTCCTGGCCCTTGTTTCTACTGTCCTTGGGTATTTGTTTCAGATTATGGTATTTTTTCTTTTGCATATCCCACAAATGAGTGCACTCCTTCTGTGTCTGTCTCTTTCCTTCTGATCCATTTCACTCAGCATGATACTCTCCATTTCCACCCATTTATTAGTGAATTTCATAGTTTCATTGTTCCTAAAAGATGCATAGTATTCCATTGTGTAGATGCGCCATGGTTTCTTTAACCAGTCAACTGTTCTCAGGCACTTGGGTTGATAATATATGCATATATAATAATATATAATATACATAATTTATATATAAATATAACCTCTATATATCTGATATATATGTCTGATAAAGAACATCACCCACTTGAAAGTGTACTGACTGGGGCCGGAGCGATAGCCCAGCGGGTTGGGTGTTTGCCTTGCACGTGGCCAGCCTGTGCCGGCCCGAGTTTGATCCCGGCATCCCATATGGTCCCCAGCACCGCCAGGAGTAATTCCTGAGTGCAGAACCAGGAGTAATCCCTGAGCATTGCCGGGTGTGACCCAAAAAGCAAAAAAAAAAAAGAAGGTGTACTGACTATTATTTGTCATTTCCTTTTTTTATATATACAATTTGGAATTAGTGAGGCAACTTCCTAAGAACATCCTATTGAAATTTTCATTAGCATCATGGTAAATCTATTGATTAATTTAGAGAGAATAATATACTTACTTAATTTATCTTTTCACAAATATAGTATATTTCTTCCTTAATTCAAGGTCATTTAAGGTATACTTTCTAGATATTTAACCTTTTGTTATTATTTATAATTCTTCATGCAGATTTATAGGACTGGAATTAATGTTGTTAATAAAATTTAGTTAATTTAAAATTCTAAAAATGAATATTAGAAATAACCATATTTTAAAATTATTTATGGAAAATTGGACATAGGTTCTTCTAAACTTCTATGTAGTTAAATAATGAAGTATAAACATTCTATTTACTTTTCCTCTAGACAGAAAAAAAATTTTTTGTTTTTTCTTTTTTATTTGCCCTTCTCTCTAAGGAATAATGTTCTATTTCTTAGAGAGCTGTAGGCTGTCTAGTACCTAAGACCAAGAAAACAAATAGTAGATAAATTTTGGGCTGAATATTTTGGGGAGTGATAAACTTCTACCTAAACTACTTTAAAGGCAAAATGGAAAACTGTTTTGTTTTGCTATCTTATAAACAGTACTCATTCAGCACATTAATATAACAATTTTTTTTTTTTGCAAAATCGAAAAGTTTATTGGAAAGTAGAAAAGAAAAGAAGCTCCCCAAGTGGGAAGGAACTTAGTATACGACTACGCTCTAACAATTATTTCTAATGAATTAAATATCATTATTTCCATTTTACAGATGAATACATTTAAACTAGGAATGGAACATTTATTAGTTTATTTTTTCATTGAATCACGGTGAGATACCCAATTACAAGGCTGTTCATGATTGGATTTCAGTCATACAATGTCCCAATATCCTTCCCTCCACCAGTTCACATTTCCCACCACAAATGTCCCCATTTTCTCTCCTGCCACCCCTGACCCAAGCCTGTTTCTATGGCAGGCACTTTCTCATGCTCCTTTTGGGTATCATTGTTTGCAATACAGATACTGAGAGGTTATCGTGTTTGCTTTTCCTCCCAAGCACTTGACATAGGCTTCCAGTTTGGACCGACCTCCTGGTCCTTGTTTCTATGTCATTGGGTATCGGTCTCATATTATATTTTTATACATACCATCAATATCACTTCTGGGCTCAAAAACACAGCAGAAATGCCATCTGCCATTCTATGTTTGTTACAACTCTATTTACAATAGCTAGAAACCGGAAACAACTCAAGTGCCCAAAAACGAATGATTGGTTAAAGAAACTTGATACAGTGAAATGAGTCAAAAGGAGTGACAATGACCAAAATACAAAGACAGCCTACAGATTGTAAAAGTTATTTACCCAATACCTCTCTGATAGGAGCATTGATATCCAAATATATAAGGCACTGGTAGAACTTTACAAGAAAAGAAAACATCAAGTCCCATTGAAAAATGGGGGGGGTGGGAAAAAATGAACAGAAGTTTCCTCAAAGAAGAAATGCAAATGGCCAAAAGCCACATGAAAAAAAATGCTCTGCATTGAAAGAGAGAGAAAGGGAAAGAAATAAAGAACCTGCCATGGAGGAGGGCTGGGGGAGGGGGAGGGAACTGGGGATGTTGGTGGTGGGAGATGGGCACTGGTGGCGGGATGGGTGCTGGAACACTGTATGACCAAAACCCAAATATGAACATCTTTGTAATTGTATATCTCATGGTGGTATAATAAAATACTTATAAAAATTAAAAAAAAAGATCATGCCAATGATGGGGAAAATTAAAAACAGGTGGAAATTATCACAAATGTGTGGGAGTCAGAGGTTAGGTAAGACAGAGTATAGAACAGGGTGCTAATAATTGTTGAAAGTGCTAATACCAACCTAGAACTGAGCATTAAATACAGGCAAAAAGATACACATGGTCACCTCTAAATGTATGTATTGTAATCCACATTGTGTAAGGGAAGAAAGAGAGAGAAAGAGAGAGAAAGAAAAAGAGATAAAGAATCTGCCATAGAGACAGGCTAGGGTAAGGGGGAGGGAATCAGGGACATTGGTGGTGGTAAATGACACTATTGGAGGGATGGGTGCTGGAACACTGTATGACCGAAACCCGAATATGAACATCTTATGAACATCTTTGTAATTGTATATCTCAGAGTGGTATAATAAAATATTTTTTAAAAATTAAAAAAAATGCTCTGCATTGCTAATCATCAGAGATGCAAATCAAAACAACAATAAGATATCATCTCGCACCACAGACGTGGGCACATATCAAAAACAAGTACATCCAGTAATGGCACAGTTGCAGGGAGAAAGGAATGTTCCTTCATTGTTGGTGGGAATGCCAATGAGTCCAACTGTTTTGGAAAGCAATATGGGAATTCCTCAAAGAGCTAGAAATTGAGCTAGCTGTATGACTCAGGAATGGAACATTTACTGTACAGAGTCACATTTCTCTAAGTATTAGAGCTGTATTTGAACCCATTCTGTCGAGATGGTTCCAGGCACATCAGCGCTTTCATTGTAATGTCCCTTACAGTAAAATGCAAGTAATGTCCCTGAATATCTGGTTCAAATAATATGTCCTGGAATGTTACTAACAGTATATAAATGGTCAAAATAGTTTTGGGAAGGGTGTTTGAGTAAATTAGTTTAATTCTTAACATGTTTTAATTTCAAATAATGACCTACTTCTCCCTACGGTCTAGTTCACACATTACTCAATTCTCATTATTAGGATACAGAGAAAAAATAATTTTTAGGGGTACTTAACAGTTCTTAAGAATAGCATATCATTCCCTCTTTTGCTTTGTTGTAGCCTGGCCCTGCAGCCAGCTACCCAGAGATGCATGTTTGAGACAGCCATGAGCAGCTGCTGTCAGTCCTCTGCTATTTGATAGATATTCTAGACCAAGGCTCATAGCTATAAATTTCACCGTCAGAGTGAATTTAAACAAATCCAAACCTCAGTTTTGTGTATCCTGGCAAATCTCTTGCTTTAGAGAGGAGGTAGTAGTGGGGCGTCCTATTAGCAGTGCCATCAAGCGCAATAATATGACTTTTCCCCCTTAAATGTCCCTAAGTGTATTTCATCAGAAATCTGGGACCTCCATCAGAGTGTAAATCTGTACCAGCAGTCCCTCCATGGCTTGCAGGCAATCAAAACCATCCTTTCATGATGCAAGGGGCACCAGCTGTATCAGTCAGCATCCCACTTAGAAACAGATGGCACTTTCAAAGTAGAGGACTTGAGGATGACTTTTTTAAAAAGAACCATTCACAGTGGTATAGTATGGATAAGAGAAACAGGGAATGGAGAATACCCTGGGGTAAGTAATAAGAAGTGATTGTAGAGTAGGCTTGGGGAGTTTGATAGGAGTTGATTGCTAGAACCTAGAGAAGATTATTTTAGGAATATGTTTGGATCTGTGGCTTTCGAATTGGGGACCTAGCCAATTTAGTTGATCTGCCATAGAGTCCAGAGAGTAAGTACCCAGCCTCACTTATATTTCGTCCCCTCATCTTTTTGCTTATCTTTATCTGAACCCAAGGGTATCCATAATCATGGGATTTCTCTCAAACTGCTTCTCTCAAAGTGTCCAAGAGCACAAAGTAGAGTGAATAAGGATAGAGAATGGTTATGAAGGTCCATTTGGAGATATTTGTTGCTGCCAAAATGCTTCTTTCAGTATCCTTCTCTTACCTTTGTCGAGATAAAAGTGTTACTCCCAAAATAGTCACAAAGTCCCATCGGGTACTCTAATGATTACATGGGAATCTAACTTTGGTAATATTTCCACTTGAAACTTGAAAATACCCTAGTCATCGCCAGGTTTGTAATTGTCACTTATCTTCCCATTGTTCATCAATTTACTCGAGCAGGCACCAGTAATATCTCCATACGTCCTGCCATGTGCTAGTGTAGCCCAAGGGCATCTGCTTGCACCAGGAACCACGAAGAGCCTCAAACCATTCCTTCAGATCATGGGAATGAGGTCCATAATTGTTACTGGTTTTTGGCATATCAGTACGACATGGGTAGCTTTCCAGGCTCTGCTGTGCGGGTGGTATACTCTCAGTAGTAGGGTCTCATCTCATGCATTTGCTGATGAACCAAAAAGGGAGAGATCAGCTTTTCTTTTGGGTGGAGCTCTGATGAGCTGTGGAGTCCAGATGTTGAAAATGGTTGCCCTCATGGTGTGGAGATTCCTCTGGCTTCTTGTGAGGCTCTATTGGGATGGTGGATCAGGGTTAAAACTTGCCTTCTCTCCTGGGCGCCTCTTGATCAGCTGAGCACAGGGAAGAGCCGGTAGCAGCTCTGCCCTGTAAAGAATTGACTAGCCAATGTATAAATGTGAAAGATCCTGGGAAGGATCTAGTCCTAACATCCATTATTGTTTTAAGACTGTTGTGGGGCCACAGAGTAGCTGTGCGTCAATGCAGCTGTGGATCTGGAGTGTCTCTCTTCTGGGGTTGCTGGCTATGGTGGCTAGGAGCTGGCAGCCACGCCCACCGACGTGGTGGTGGAGGAATGGGAGGAAAAGCCCAAATCCCCTGTCTAAGTCCAGCCAGTGTGCCCTCCCTCCCCCACCCCCACCCCCGCATGTGTGCAAAGCCTTGGAACTATGATGGACTTGGCCAGGTTTGTAATTAGTGGAGGATTGTGGAAATATGCAATGGGTAAAACAATTCAAATAAATATGTAGCTAGAAGCTTCAGTTTCCATGTAATAAATCATGAGAACTAAGTAAATAAACAGAAAAATGCTTTCTGTTTATTTTGTGCTATCTGCTAGATAGTTTTCTTCAAATATTAAAGTAACTTAAATCTTGTTCTTTTGAGTCTTTTTACTTTCTATATGAAAACAATGAACTAAAAGTAAAAGAAGTCATTTAAAATTCATTTATGATTGCATCAAAATAAATCAAAGCATCAGAAATCACCTCAATAAGGGAGATGAAAAATAGATATACTGAAAATTATAAACCTCTACTAAAAGAAAGATGACACAGGAAATGAAAATGTATTACATGATCATAAACTAAGATAACTAACATTGTTGAAATGAATGACCATCCTACCCAAAGCATTATATAGACCCATATCAAAATTCCAATATCACTGGGACCTGAGCAGTAGTATAGTGGACAGGGCACTTGTACTGCATGTAGTTGACAGGTTTGAGTTCTTGCACCCCATCTGGTCCCCAACCTTCATCAGGGAATGATCTCTGAGTCAAAAGCCAGGAGTAAGTCCAATGTGGCCGAAAACTCAAAAAAGTTTTTTTTAAAAATTTAAGGGGAAAACTTCACAAAATTCCAATAGTATTATCAAGGAAATAAAACAAATACTATTAATATCCTTAGAATAACCAAATAAATCTTAAGGAAAAAGAAGGCGGAGGTGCTATGGTTCGTGACTTTAAATACACTCTAAAACTATAGTGGAACTCACCCTATAGCCCTAGGTGCTATTGACATAAAATCAGATTTTCAGGTAAATGGAATATAATTGAAATCCCAGAAATAAATACTCACATGTAAGGACAACTGTTTATGATAAAGAAGTCTAGAGCATACAATGGATGAAAGACTGCTTGTTCAATGAGTAACTCACTAAATAATTTTAAAAGCAGTTTAGTAAACCATTTAATGATGTTTCCATACTCAGGAAAAAGAATGAAATTTGAATCACTATTTCACACCATGCACAAAGGTAAGTGGAAGTTGATTAAAGATTTAGATGTTAGATTTGAATCATAAATATCTAAGAAAACAGACAAAAAGACTCCAAGATATTGATTTTGGTGGTGTCTTACTGATTTAATTTCATTAGCAAGGGAAACAACAGAGATAGTTAACAAATGGCTCTACTTTAACAAAAAGAACGCTCTGACACAGAAAAGATGCTATCACTATAAAAAAAAAGACTACCTTGCTATAGAAGAAAATATTTACACACCATACCTCTGACAAAAAAGCTATTATCTAAAACATAGAAAAATTCACAGTACTTAGAAAAAATCCCATGCAAAAGTAGGGAGAGAACGGTACAGACATTTCTATAAAGATACACAGATGTTCAATAGACACATTAAAAATGCTCAACATAACTGATCATCAGGAAAGTGAAATCAAAGGCCTAGTGAAAATTCCTGTATATTCAAAATAAAAGCAAACAAGAAGCAACAAGTGCTAGAGGGGTTGTGGAGAGAAAGAATCCCTAATTCACTAATGGGGGTGTAAACTGGTCCAGCTCCCATGAGAAAATAGTAAGGAGAGTTTTCAAAATATTAAAAACAATGTGTCATATGGTTTGGCAATTCCACGACTAGATACATAGCTCATGACCATAATACTCTTTTGGATGGGGAATCCCAAGTGATACAGTGTGGATTCAGAGTCCATTCTTGGTGATACTTTGCCAACTGGGTTAGTAGTTCAGTGCTACGACCCAAGGATGTGGTGCTTCTCAGTTCTACGATACTGGGGACCATCCAAACTCCCTGACAGCAGTATGGGGTCCATAGGCACTACATGCGTTGATGCTCAAGAACCATCAGGGCTACACTCAGCAATGCTCAGTAGATCATGTGATGCTGGGATTGGAAATAGGGTCAACCATTCTACTGTCCACTGGTCCCACACAACTCTTTGTTAAATGACGTGTGGAAAAGGAACATTTAACAGATGAAGATTGTAATGAATAGAATACTAGAAATACCAATCTTTAGGTGAAAGCAAAAAAAACAAAATCCGTGAGGAACTCCAAGTAGTCAGAGAGAGACAAAAAAAGTAATTAGGAATAATTCCTTCCTTCCTTCCTTCCTTCCTTCCTTCCTTCCTTCCTTCCTTCCTTCCTTCCTTCCTTCCTTCCTTCCTTCCTTCCTTCCTTCCTTCCTTCCTTCCTTCCTTCCTTCCTTCCTTCCTTCCTTCCTTCCTTCCTTCCTTCCTTCCTTCCTTCCTTCCTTCCTTCCTTCCTTCCTTCCTTCCTTCCTTCCTTCCTTCCTTCCTTCCTTCCTTCCTTCCTTCCTTCCTTCCTTCCTTCCTTCCTTCCTTCCTTCCTTCCTTCCTTCCTTCCTTCTTAACTTCCTTCCTTCCTTCCTTCCTTCCTTCTTAACTTCCTTCCTTCCTTCCTTCTTAACTTCCTTCCTTCCTTCCTTCTTAACTTCCTTCCTTCCTTCTTCCTTCCTTCCTTCCTTCCTAACTTCCTAACTTCCTAACTTCCTTCCTAACTTCCTAACTTCCTTCCAACTCCCTAACTTCATACCTTCCTTCTCACTCCTGGATACTTATATTTCTTCTCCTAGAAGAGATTCATCCTTGATTTTTGTTGTAGGGCTGCTCATTCCTCAGAGCCAGGGCTTCCTATAACTTATCCTACAAATTCTTCCTACTCCAGGGAACATGACTGGATCCAGCAAGGGAATACAGAAGTAACACAGAGCAGGGAATCCTCAAAGCACTCTCTGTCTTCAAATTCATTTTATAATTTGGATTATTTTTTTCTTCTGAGACTATTCCACAAGATAGGCCTGCGAGAGTATTGGGGACACGGTGGGAAGTAGTGTGATAAGGAGAAACAGAAGAGCATGGAGGAAGATCTGGGTACAGATCCCAGCTACTCCCTATGTAGTCCTTGGCAGCTTTTCCCAAGCCTATGTGAGAAGGAGCAAATAGACATTAATCTTCACTGAACTGTAAAAATGTGGGGCAAGTGTGAGAAGTGCCTACTCTTAGGCACATCCTGAAGAACTCACCCTATAGCTCTATTCCATAAGAGATCTTTCTTTCTTCCTCTTCTCAAAGCCCAGATTTCAGTCCATTCATAGTTCAGCAGAGTTAATATTCTTTGTTTCCTTCAATGCAATTATGTAATGCCTTTATTTCCTTTCTTAAAAATAATGATTCATTTAGTCACAAATATTCATTTTTATGTATTATTTTGATGACTAACCTTGGAGGTACTTGGGAACCTGGTGATGCTTGAAGGGCACATAACAGTGCTGGGGAGTGCATGAGATCAAACCCAGGGCCTTGCCCAAACAAGCCATACTTTGTTCTACTTGAGTTGTACCCCTGACCCAATTGCTTAATATGCTAAGTTAAAGAATGCAGATAAAACTTATCACTACTCTGCATACATTTTCTAACTAGAACCCAAAGTGTGGTCTCCAGATGAGTTTTCAAGAACCCATTATTACAGGACCCAGATGAATAGCACAGGGGCTTAGAGCACCAGCTTTTGCAAGTATACAGTCATGAGTTCAAATCTCAGAGTTTCAATATACACCAAGCACAATTGGTAGATCTTTGAACCTGTCAATGGTTCTGTTTGAAATTACAGCACTACAAGTAAGTTTTGTCTGTACCACAGTAAAAAGAAATAGGGTGCAAACCCCAGAGAGCACCACAGTGAAAAGCAGTATGAGCACCTCTTCCTGGAAGTCAACTGGCAGAATCTGTGCAGTTCAGTGGGGTGTGTGGGTGTGTTGTTTTGTTTTTTGGGTGAATATCCCAGGTGTGCTCAAGATTGCTCCTGTCTCTGTGCTCAGATTTCACTCCTGGTGGTGCTCAGGTGTGAGGGTTTGAACCCAGGTCAATTGCCTACAAAGCAAGAACCTTACCCATTGTACTATTGCTTCAGCTTGAAATTCAATGTTTTGTTGGAGTCTTTAGAAAATCCTATCTTACACAGGTATGCAGTTGGGCACAAATTAATTTTCATAAATTCTTTTAGATAATCATGAATGATATTACTTGATATTTCACCATAACTTGGCAAGTTGTAGTTTCTTATAGCCTACACACAACATAAAATCTGAAGCCATACCAATGAGACTTTCACATTGTACTTCATTGAAAAACCACCTGTCTACTTGAATTGAGCTCTTATCCATACATAGTATTGTAACATCAATATATTGGTCATATGGAAAATATCAGTGCACCAAGTTATGCAGAACGTCACAATGTTGACTGATTTTATATTGCAATACCAGAAAAGCACATTCCTTATTATCACCACCAGTTTCATCAGGAAAGTCTGAGTTTGGGGCTTTTATCAGGCTCATGGTGGCAGATGCAAATTTTCTAGAATTCAGAGATTCTCTTGAAAGCTTGAATTAAATTTTTTGGCAACATATGCTGTGACTTTATTTTTTGAATGGTAGCTTCTTTTGTATTCATCTTTTAGAAGGCGTATGTCATGTCCCGAGTTTGAATAACTTTCACTTGCTTTGGGGAAGTCACAAAGGTATTTTTTAGTGCTTCAAAAAAGAATTCTTAATTGCAATTGGCCATTGTCTTATTTTTGTCCTGTAACTGTGAGCCCAAGGTATAAGAAGACAACTAGTAAAACAGCATGGCGCCTTTGCCTCGACTTCTACAAAGGCATCAACAATTTTACTTACATGGTTTTACACCATCAGTCAACACAGTGTCAGCACAAACTTCAACACCATGAAAAAAAAGCAATAAATTCTTTTTTATTATTATTATTAAAATAGTTTCTACCTTACAGAACTCTGGAAAGAATCCTGGCAATCCCAAGAGTCCATTAGCAATGAATTGGGAAGCATGCTCATAGTTTGTGTTTTAGAAGGTGAGCTAGCCTTCGCTACAGAGTAGATATCAAGCTTAATTTGAGAGCATTTCTCACTTTCCATTGACAATGCCCATGACTTCTTTGCCAGATGACATCTGCCGAATATGTAATTGGTGACTGCATCCAAGTAAACATGTGGAAAAGGAGAGCAATAGGGTGTGTGGGTTCTGAGGGAATTGCTTGTTTGCTGGTTGATGGGTGAGGGCCCTTCTTGATGGAGTTCAGTTCTATGAATGTATATTTTGGTCTTTGAATGATTACCACATAATGCTGTCATACAATTTATAGTGTGTCTGAAGGGCGTAACTTAAGAGACACAAACTTTGTACTCATTCTGATTTGGGTTCCAATCCAGCTCAGTTGCTGTTTGGAATGTGATCTTGTCCAAATTATTTTACTTTGCTAAACCTTAATAGTCCCTTCTGGAAAATGAGGCCACATGCTTATACATTGTGAGCTAGGTTCAAGCTTTTAACACTGTGGGTTGTAAACTGACGTGGGGTCATGCAACAAGTGTAGTGGGTGTCACACAAAATGGAGGCTAGTAAAAAATATTGTGAACCACTACATGCGAAACTTAACTCAAAAGCAAAAGCTCAGAATGAAACCAAGGTGTTTCTGGCTGCATTCACCACCCAATTGTATTTCTTGGTGGAAAGGGGTTCCAAGTGGGAAAAATTTAAGAAACCCTAGTTTAGGAATCTTAGGGTGTTATGTAGATTACTAATGGGACACATAGGTTCCCTCTCAAAGAATTTTCTTTCCTGTCTTCAGGGAATGCTACTATGAATGGCCTTGGCAGAAGGGGAAAAGGCTTTGCCCAGTCAGACATTCTGGGCATAACTGCTTCTGGTCATTGGTCTGAGATCTGTCTGCCACATCCCAACTTGGCAAAGTTCTGAAAGGGCATTTTCATGCGAGCACTGTTCATGTCCACTTGTGTCTTGTGTTGTGATGGTCTCACCATCTGTCCTCTTACTTCCTCTGTCTCTTTCCCCTCTTCTTCCTTAGGGGGTCATCTACAGAGTACTATTAAATGAAGTCTTATATTCAAAGACTTGCTATGGACTCTCATTTCTAGAAAACTCAGTCTGAAGCAGATACTTTAGTAATAGTTATAGCCAATCATTTATAACACTCATTCCCTCCCATGATATGTGAGACCTACTAGCTATGGGCCCTGTAGCTGAATGTCCTAATGGTTTAGAGGGAGGGTTTTGTTAGAGACTGGAGCACAAGGAAAGCTGAACTGATCTTCAGCATTATGAGGCAATAAGGAGAGTTTGTGGAGAGGGAGAAGTCCCTATAAGAGATAAGGAGAAAGAAGGCCAGAGAGATAATAGAGGGCTTAGGTTGCTTTTCTTGCATGCAGCTGACTCCATTTTGAATCCTTGATACCATGTATATGGTATCCTCTAGCACACTAATGTTCACTCCTGAGCACAGAGCGAGGATTAACTCCTGAACACCACTGGGCATGATCCAGCCCTCATCACCCTCAATTAAAGTAGAGTGAAGAGCAGGAAATGGGTCCTTCTTAGGAAGCTTGCCACTCGGGGGTGAGGAAGGCGGAGTGGGGGAGATGGTGGAGAGAAGTGGACACCAGTGAAGGTATTACTGTTGTAGCATTGTATGCCTAAAACTTAGTCCTGAATAATATTGTAAATTTATAATTCACAGTGATATTCAATAAGAGTAGACAGGAGATCCAGCATATCTAAAGAGGATTCTTATATAGTAAAGATACTAAAACTACCACACATAAGAGCTTATCCTATTTCTGCTACTTGTGCTTGTACTTTTTTTTTTTTTTTTGCTTTTTGGGTCACACCCGGCAATACTCAGGGGTTTCTCCTGGCTCTGCACTCAGTAATTACTCCTGGCAGTGCTCGGGGAACCATATGTGCTGCTGGGGATCAAACCCAGGCCCGCATGGGCTGGCCGTGTGCAAGGCAAATGCCCTACCCGCTGGGCTATGGCTCTGGCCCCTGTACTTGTACTTCTTTAGCTCAGGAAGTTACTTGGCACCTTTGTGCTGCTCCAGAACTTAATACTAAAAGATTATTGCAGTAAGCAACTTCTAAAAGTTTCTCTAAAGACTGAATGAATGGGTTCACGAGAAATAAGAAGATAAAAAAGTATGTTTTGCACATGTTTTGTAACACTCCCATGTAAGTCAGAGAAGCATACGAATATTATACCAACAAGGTTTTATATTGTGGTTATGGATGACTTCAGTTCCTGTAGAGAAGATAGTTTTTAAGGCTGTGTGGGAGTCAGAGTAAAGTCTGTGAAGAAATGATGTTTGAAAAGTTTTAGGATATATAGAAACTCTCCAGGTAAGACCAATATGGAAATCTAGATAGGATGGATTTCCATATTGAAAATGGATTTCCACTTGAAAAGACTCAGAGATGAGTGTTCTGGAGACAGCAAGGATTTCTAATATTATTGATTTTCCTTGTCTCCAGAACTGTAGGAAATAAAAATATCTACTATTCAAGCCTCAAAACGTAGTATTTTGTTTTGGCAACCAAGTCAGAAGGAAAAGCTAGATTTTGAGCTATACTTTTCCTTTACATTATAGAGAAAGCTTGATAAATTATGTGGTTCTTCAAGCTTCCCCCACCTAAGAAAGGATCATGGAATAAAGGGAGAGGAACATACCTGCCCTCCCCAATTTCTCTGGCTGGGATCAGACACAGCTACCAATGTTTTATCAGTATATTTTCTATCGCCTAGAAAAAGTCAAGAGTTGATACTGTTGTTCCTGTGATCATCGGCATTAGTGTCCTTCAGCATGTCTTAGTCTTTCGGGGAGGACCTGGCTCATACGAGAGAAGCGGCAAAGCAAGTCCATATATTGTAGCTCTTAGCTGTGGACCTTACTTGTGGTCTGACCAATGCTGTCTATGAAACTTCTCTGCACCTCCCCTTCCTCTTTGGGAAAAGAGTTAAGAGTCAAAGTGTGCAGAGAGACTCACTAGGAAGATAATCAGTGAAACCTAGTAGCCCTGCAGCTTGGCAGCTGTTATCACACATGGCAGAATTATATTTTTTGTCATTTTTGCACTTCTTGAACATTTAACTTTATGAACTCCAAGGAATAGCATCTCTCTGAGTTGTGATATTGGTGTTTCCATCAGGACTACTGATACTCACACTTTCTCTTTTCCTCTAATTGAAGGAAATCTGGGATAAATTCTCTTTGTGTGGCTAGAAGACATTTTTATATAGTGTTCAGTGTGATTACCGCCAATCTACACATTCCTCTATTTTTTTTCTGATCTTGACTCAAAGATACTGTGATAATCTTTAAATTTGTTGTTACCTAGGGAACCTAAAGTTTGAAGGCAAACTTTGATTTGAACCAACTTTGCTTAAGGATTTTAAGGGAAGCATATTCCATTCCACATTTTTCTCTTTTAGACAGTCTAATGAAATGAAAATGTTGGATTTAAATCAGGCATTCCTATATCAATCTTTATTTTATTGATGCTAATTGAGCAACTTACCTGTTCATTAGAAATAATTCCTATCTCAAAGAGGGAGTTAAGCAAATTCAGAGCTAAGTGTCAAGTTATTGACTCAATGCCTAGTATGTATTAAATGCTAGTAAATTTTAGTTCTCCTCTTATATTTTTTGAAAATAAGAATACTGTTATCCTTCAGAAGTATTTCAGAGTGCCTGAAGTTTGCCTGGAAACAGAAAGTGGCCTCCTTTAGTTTTCAATTAAATTGAAGTGGCTACAGATTCTTAAATGCAGATTATAGCTTTGAGAGTCACAGCCCACTCTAAGTGGTAGTGGTCTTTTGAACCAATTTTGTGAATTGCTTCTAACAATTTAAATGTGTATTTGTCAGCAAATTCTAAACATTAATCTTATGCATGTTTTTAATCTTATCCACTCACCCTGCTTATTGCAATGATTTAGGGATATTTTATCTTGCATATATATTTTTTATAAGTGATCACAAATATTTTGTGGAAAGAGTAGGGTCTAGGACACATAAACAAAACAAAACAGTGAAGTACAATAAATAAAGCAGCCAATGAAGTGAATTTTCCAGGGCAACTTTCTGCCTGAGTGAGTGCTTTGCATCTTAATTAGGCCAAAAGCCTTGAGAGAAACATACCAACTTAATGATCAAACATTATTTGATCTTTCTCATTTTTTCCCATCCACAAACGAAATATCTAAAGGACACAATTTTCTGATATGGAGCAACTGCTTATTTTTCTCTGGCACATCCATTTATGGGCTTGTCAAAGACAAAGGAAGAAAGGATCATTGAGGGTCACGGAGCCGAGATGCTGACACTGCACCTGGCATTCACGAATCGCCTCCTTCTGTGGCACAGAGCTGTGGGAAGACGGAACCATCTCAATCACACACTTTGTCTGTACCATTAAACCTCTGAGCTGTTTCCACTTTTTCCATAACATTTAACATGTATCTCCTCTAATCTTGGGATGATAGAACAAACTAGTAGAATCAGTTGACACAATCTTTATCAGAAGCAACTGGGCTCGTCTTATCCAGAGCCAACAATGCACAACACACAAGATGGCTGAAATCCAAGGTCACTGAGCATTAACAGACAGGAGGGGGATTATCAGCGGAGAAATACAATCAAGCACCATGTGGATGGGTGACAAGGAGTCCTCTGGCCAGAGGAACAGATTACATACCAGCACTGCCTTGGCTCACTGCCCTGAAGAAATACATGGCAATCCACACTCGGGGAAAATTCCATGAAATAGCAGAGCAGGAACATCCTGAAGCCAATGGCAACACATTCCAAGAAAAACATCCAATGAACCAAACCCCAAACAACATAGACCTCAAAAACGTAAATAAAAATTAACTGAAAAAGGAAACCTTCAGAGTCTTGAGAGGGAACACAACAGATTAAGTGACCACAAAACATGAAAACATCAACTAGTTATTTACCCACTGCTTTGTGGTAAATACAAGGCCCGAAGACTCCAAGAGGTTATTTCTGGGCGCCAATGACTTAGCACACAGGGCAGCGACAAGCAGAGTGGGTTTTTTTTTTTCTCTTGAGCAAGTGGCATTTGTAATGAGCCTGAGAAGCAGAAGGGAGTTCTCTGGATATCTATAGTTATTTATAAGAATGAGTGATAAACGGGGCAAGAGAACACCAGGACTTGACATCAGAAGGCTGGAGTTTGCACACCCCTCATCTCCTGCTCTCTCTCGGGCAAGACGCATAACCATCCTGAGTTTGTGTTCCCTAAATGGAGACTTCAGTAGATAACGATAATTATTGCAAAAGACTGATCTCAAGATTAAATTTGAAGGGCTAAGTACAATAATTATTCTAGATACTATATCATTGATGGAGGACATTGGAGAATTAGCTTTCAGCCATTTTTGTGAATTTTCTAATAGCTGAAGTATGCCATTAGAACCATCTAGTCTACAATTTTAGCTAATTTTTATAACCATCTATGTCCAAGAAAATATTGTAGGCTGTTGCTAACAGCTTTCCTACGAACTTAATATCAAAGCCATGAGTACCTCCTATTATGCTAAAGTGTCAAATTAGTGTTGATATGTGTCGGGATTGCCGTTGGCGTACCCAACAGTGTCAGGACAGAAGTTCTCTTCTACCTCCGAGGATGCCGGGAAACAGATGAAAACTCACAAGTTCGGTGCAGTTCCAAAAAGGCTTTTAATAGTACAAAAGCTCTTCCACAGCACTCCAATATAATGAACAAACTCTAGTTCTGGTCTGAACTTAGGCCATACAAAAGAGCCTAAGTCTCCCACCAAAGAGAGAGAGGATCTCACCCGAGATGAGTCCTACCCAGAAAGAGCAAAAAGCCAAAGAATAAAAAGCCTAAAGCCAAAAAGTCTAAAGTGAAAAGGCGAAAAGGCCTCAAGTCAGTCCCCTTATATACACCAAAGTAATCCAATTTGTGACAGGGAGGGTCATGTCAACAAAGAACCCTAAACAGAGTGTAGAAGAGCAGTGCCACACCCTATTGCAGGTATAAACAAAGGTTACTGCCAAGGACTAATCCAAGATTATCTATTATGTAAAACACTGGAGGGGCTGATATAAGGTAATACATCTTAATTTCATGAGCTTCATGTAATCTAGATGGTACCCACAAGGTCCTTCTTATTTTCTGCACCAGGGTGATTCTGAGTATCTTGTTCTCATGTACTGAAAGGGCCATACTCGCCTGCTTAGAGCAAACTAGTATGATCCTTCCTATAGTCTTCCTATAGTCTCAACGTAGCCAGGGTGGTAGTCTCCTGGTAAATTCTAACTGTCCCACGCTGGGTGCAGTGGTTATAAAGAGGAGCTGTGCCCAATCTAGAAAATATAGAAGTCTTAGTAGATGTATAAGTCAGAAGTTATTCAAAGTGACTTCTGCAAGTGCCACACCCTCTAGCAGTGTTTACACAGAAGAGAGTTCTCCTTAGAATGAACCTTGGCTTAAATAGATTAAGCTGTGAGTGGGCAAAACAACAAAGCTCCCAGATTAGCTAGATATGTCATCCAACAGATATATTCATTTACTATTGATTTCTATGAAAATTTCTAAATTTCTTTTTTAGGATTAACAATTCTCAACCACTAGTCTATAGCACTAGCTTCTCCTACCTCTATTTTGCTTGTTCAGTTCCAACTTGGTTAAAACCAAGAAACTAATCTTGATAGAGATGCCAGCTGAGGATCAGCACATCTTTATTTAGAAGATTGGTATTAAAATATGTGGCATTTGTGTAGGGGCTTAAAGAATGCCATGGCAAAGCCGCGTTCTTTCTTGGCTTGGAATTAGAGAGTGAAAGGTGTTAGTGAAATTGACTGCAGGGAAAACATGTGGTGTCTGAGTTAGACTGTGTTGGCTGTGTTTGGTCTGCTCAAATATCTCTCACATTGATATAGATAGTTGATTATCATCTTACAACTGGCAGAGAATAGCGCCTAAGTAAGAAGAAGTAACATTAGGGGTGAAAGTGTCCTGAGTATCTATTTCACTGTTTCACTAATTTCCACAAATTAACTTTTTTTAAAGCAATGTAGCTTCTTACTCTAAAGGAGTCATAATAGAACCAAAGGACAATCATAGCAGAAAAACCTTCCATGACCTACAAACTATTAGTCCCCAGGTGTTACTTTGGAGACCTATGTTGTCTGACAAATTTTCACTAGTATGTAGGGGAAAGTTCACTATTTCTTCTTAACGTTCACTTACTGCATTAATTTTTTTCTTTCTTGGTTACACACTTACTGCACTTAAAGAGGTATCTTCTGTTCTGAAATTTTGTTCTTCTTTTTGGGTGTTATTTATCCTTTTGTTTGAAAGGATTATAATCATACATGGCTATTACCTGAAAAAAAATCTTTCAAATCAAGAGTCGTCCATGTCACATTAGACTTCTGCTTTGTAGGGGGTTTTGCCTTATTATTTGATTTATAGATTTCAAAAGTTTCAGAACTCGTTTCACATTTAGACTATTTCTTCACTGTTAGATAGGGTAAGAGGCCTGAGCAAACTGTCAAAGTTAATTCAACTAGGAAATTGGAAAGTTGGGCTTGCTATTGTCATCAATGCACAGCTCTGCCCTCTACTAGCCAGAATGTCAGTGCTGTGACCCATTTTGTGGGAGAAGAAATATGAGACTCTTATAAAGGAAGGTTTGGAAAATAGAAACTTGTATTTCTCAGCCACCTGGAGGTACCCATCACAGTCCTTGTGTTTTATGTACACAAGATTTTTACAACCCAAGAACTCTAAAAGACATACAATTTAATGCACGTTACAACTGAAGAAAACTAAGGTAACTTGATGACTTAGACTGTCAAACCATATTGTTACTTAGTCACTTGAAATTAGAATTTTACAAACCTGATGGAATTGAAAGACTTTTAATCAAATTTAATGATAGTAAGCAAATAATCAAATTTACTGTCTTCAAAAAATTCTGTGAGGATGGGTAGAATCACCTTCACATTATGCAAAGTGAGGGAACGCTTAGGTTGAAGCTAGCCTTCCGACTCTGAAAACTGTCCTTCTTATTCTTCATCATGTTAGGGATAACTGTACATGGAGAAAAAGAAACACAGGACACCAAAAAACTTTTGTCTGCAAAGGATCATGAGACAATACACAATAATTGTTGCTTTGAAAAGGAGGGAGTGAAAGAAGAGTTGATGGAGATACCAGGCATGAAAGGGTCATGAGTTCTGGGCTTTTCAATAATAAGCTATTCTCCTCCAGATGATTTTAATAATCTCAGCACATGTGTTCTAACCCCTTGATGCTGTACAATATGTGTAACCAAATAAAAGATCTCCAGATTCAGAGATTTACTGTTTGTGATGGGAAAAGGCCAACCAGATGACATCATTTATGTTCCAAATATGAGTTGCTGCCAAGGCTGGTGATGTTAAGCTGGAGAAATTGATCCTCAATAGTATTCTATGAAAGGAAACAGAAAAAAGGTCTTGGCCTAAATAGTATAATTTTTTTAATTTATGTGAACATGAGACTGGTTTAATAAATTTCTGTTTTATGCAGAATTGCTTCTGTCAAGTGAGAGGGTTGATCAGGCACATGGTTACTTGCATATATAATGAAATTCACCAAGTTAAGAAACAAGAGTCACCATTTTGTTGTGGTTGAATAGATATTTGTGGGGGAGTGGGGGTGTTGCCCTGATATTTGTCTGTTCCAGATGAATGTACCAGGTTATCAGAACTGTGGCTAAAAGTAAAAGTGCCCAATTTCCTGTGGTAGAGGTACAGTAGACAGAAAACTCATTCCTTAACTTTTTCCTAATACAATCTTGATTTTTTTTCATGTTTTCCTGTTCTCCACTACCTTGGACACAGAAAATTGACAATATTCACCTTTTTTGATACAGGTCTTGCTTAATTTCAACTAATAAAGGCATGAAATTCTCCCCACCACCTCCCTTCCCCTTCTTTGATCTGTGATACAGGCGTGCCTTATTATTATCAATGATGTGAATGCATAATCGGATAAAAGAAAGGACTTCTATTTCTTATTTGTTGTGTTTCACTCTCTCTCCCCTGATGCATAGAACCATGATCCCCTCTTCCTACTGACATCTGTTTTTACAATATTAAGGTTTATCAAGTTAGAATGAAAATTATGTTTAGGGTGTTTATGGAGAAAACACCATAAACATGTTTATGGAGAAATAGAAAAATTAAAGATTTTATGTTTGTTGGTTTGGCTAGTTTAGGGATATATCTGGTGGTGCTCAGGGCTTGCTTGTGGCTCTGGGCTCTTTGATCACTTCTGGCAGGCTCGTGGGACCATATAGGATGCTGGGAATGAAGCCAGTTCAGCTGCATGTAAGGCAAGTGTCCTACCTACTGTATTCTCTCTCTAGACCCCAAATTTAGTGATACTAACGTTAATAAGTTCTGATACTAACGTTAATAAGTTCTGATGACTACAAGAGTATGCTACCTGCACGGCAGAGCCTGGCAAGCTACCCGTGTCGTATTTGATATGCCAGATACCAGTAACAATTATAGACTTCATTCCCATGACCTGATGGAATGGTTTGAGGCTCTTTATGTTCCTGGAGCAAGCAGGTGCCCTTGGGCTCTACTTGCATGAGACAGGTCATATGGAGATGTTACTAGTGCCCACTTGAGCAAATCAAAGATGAATGGGAAGACAGTGACAGCGACAAGACCCCAAATTAAAGTATTTAACTGAACTTCTGATTGTATAAATGGTTTCCTTATTTTTTGGATTTTTTAGTGTTTTTTTTTCTTTTTTTTTTAATGGGTCACACCCAACCATGCTCAGTGGTTACTCCTGGCTCTGCATTCAGGAATTACTCCTGGCAGTGCTCGGGGGACCTTATGGGGATTGAACCCAGGTCGGCCATATGCAAGGAAACGCCCTACTGCTATGCTATCTCTCTGGCCCCTTTCATTTAATGTTAATACTACATTTTCTCATTATTTAAGTCCATTCGAGTTTCTGTTGCTTGCAGCTGAACATTTCCTGATTGGGAGAGGAACAAAATTTATTTCCTCATCAGCTTCTTAAACTGCCTGCCCATGTTGTTTTTAAGGGCAGAAAATCTATGTTCTATGTGTTTATGTATTCAACTGCTACAACACTAGAAGTGATTTTTCTAAAACAAAAAATTAATATTTATATTTCCTGATTTCTTGATATTGTTTATTAAACCCTTCCAGTCTCATCTCTATCCAGATGTTAATAATGTGCCGTTCTTTTTCTGCCATAACCCTTTTCTTTTCTTACGACTATCCATTGTGACTATTTCCTTCCACCAGGTCCTTTCCTTCAAGTCTTCACTGAAGCATATGTTTCCCAAGGAGCATTCCCTTCATTAGACCTCCTTAGATATCCTTAGTAGTTTATTCATCCCCTACAGTAGAACTCTTTCTACTCTTCATAAAATTTACCCATCATCTGTTGAACTGTCAGTCCAATGAAGGCAGGAAACATCTGTTCTGTTTACAATTTTGTCCCACAGCTAACACATGTTTGGTACTATAAAAGAATGACCTATCAATTAATTGATTCGACCTCTTCAACATTGCACTTCACATAGTGCCCAAGTGCATTTATGTATTTCTCAGTTATCTAGCTTCAACTTTCAGTACCATTTCCTTTCCTGTTTGTTCCAGCAGGAATTTCTTATTGCACTGAATCAGAAGTCTAGTGATATTTCATGTCTTGATGACCATGATGAGTAACTTTCTATTTCTTGAAACTGTTCATTATTTCATTGTTGCTGCAATCTTCCAATGTAAAATAAGTAAAATAGTTTCTAACCAAATCAGGTATCCTTATAGGGACCGCATTTAATCTGTATAAAGCTCTAACCAGGCCAAATCAAAACAAAACAATATCTGTAATGGAATTTTCTCCAATTTTCTTTGTTGATGATAATGGTCAATATAATTAGTTCCTCTTTCACAGAATAAAAGTAAATCATATCTATCAAGGTTGTTGGAAGGATAAACTTAGGAATGGATGAGAAGTCCTCTAGCATAATCCTTATACCAAGTTATTGAAATCACTGTATTTGCAGAATCATTTTTGAATTCTGAATTTTGGTCTCAGAATCAGTGATTCATTTGATTATAAGTTTTACTTTGAACAAGGAGTGTCAGAGATTAAAAACTAACTATGAATCATGGCTTCAGGATTAATTCTTGGGAATAAATAGAGTGGCCTTGCAGTGTCTGCAATCTCTGCCTTTATATCTGGACAGTTTTGGGTTAGCAGAAGTACTATTTGGGGTTAGTGGGAATTCTGTTTGGGAAGTTATTTAGTTTGGCTAAAACAGTCACTTCATTATGGCAGAACCTGTAATTTCCTGGAAGTTCCTGAGTTCCCACAGTTTCAATTATAATTGCAGAGACCACAGGGCAATCCTTCAAGGCAGGATGAGAGCACTGTGGCAGGTGTTTAGTGCTGTTTTTAAGATACTTCTGGGCAAGAGCTGAAGTGCTGGGTTGAAATCCATTTTGGAAAGAACCATTCTCTCCCAATTACAGAATGAACTGCACAGCCTGTTCCTTGAAGCTCTTTTCCATAGTTCTATTCTTTGACTAATCCCTGCCTTCTGATCCCTAGGTTATATGGTGTGCCTCCTATGGCTTGAGGCACCATATCTTTTCAGCAATCCACTCTTCCTAGAAACATCTTAGAGAGCAGAAAGGGAAGGAAATGGCTTTTAGAAAGGGGTATAGAAATTAGATCTATCTGAATATGAATTCCCCTTCACAAATGTCTACCCTCATGAGTAAAAGGAAAATCATGCATGTTGGAGCCAGATAACTGGATTTGAATCTGACTCATATGCCTGTTTTCTGTTTGAATATAACTGATTTTTTATTGTGATTTTGATTAATTCTTTGAGCCTGAGAATTCTATCTATAAAATGAGGATAAAATATTTCTTGCAGAATTTTTATAGTAATTAAATCATGGAAACAAAACATTTAGCAGAGAACATAGTATTTAGTAGAAGTGGAATAGAGGTGACTTTTTGGGTTATCATTGGAAACATATAGAGTAATATTCATCACTTCGAGAAGGGTAGGGGAGCAGCAGCTCTTTTGACCTGATTTACAAGCTACAAGGGAGAAGGTCACATCCAGAAAGTACCAGAACCATAGTCACTTTACATTGTAATCTCTTACTCAACAGTATCCTAGAATGGGAAAATACAAAGCCAACATTTCTCTTAGTTATGCGGGATGGAGTGAATGATAGGACAAACTCTTCTTGCATGGGAAGATTAAGAGTGGTCTCTCACAGAAAAAGCTATTCTGTGAGTAGAGAAAATGAGAAGTAAAGTAGAAAATTGTGGAAAGGATGTCCTGAGAATCTGTTTCCTACTCTGTAGCATAAAGAAGTGGAAGGAAATGAGTTCTTCCACCAAATACATCACAGTATATCATTAAATTTTCTGCGTTTTTTCATGGGCCTTAAGTAGAGGGATGATAAGAAGGAATGAATAAGAGAGAAGTGAGATATTCTATCTGTGCAGATGAACAGGAATGTAATAGGCAGGTTAAAAGGGAAGGTATTTTATTTTTGGGGTCGGGGTCATGGGCTCCGATAATGATTGTTTCCTTCTATTACATTTTTCTTACATTTTCCTTAATGTCTTTTAAAATTAATCATCAACAAATAATGACACTTGTAGGAAGAAGGAACTCAGATAAGCAGTTTATTCAGCAGCTGCAAGAAGCGATTGCACTAATTGCAAGGACTAATAGCAAAGACTGTAGACCATGGGCCATGACTTCGGCATCCTCTGCCCTCTGGTGTGAAAGACCAGAGCTAAGGTGTGAAAGTATAGTGTAATATGAGTGTTGGTTGGGTGCAGGGTAATCCCAGAGTCCTGACGACTCCGGGAAGTGACTTAGTGGCAGATGTCAGAGCTGTTTGCAAGAGGGAATTAAGTCTGCCAAGTCTTGAAGGAATAGTTGGAATTGGATTCAGCTAGGTAAGGAGAGGGTGAAGACTTCATCCATATCAGAATGATGAGTCCAACAATCCTTCTTGATTCTTCAGATAGCTCCTGGGGAGCAATGTGGAAATCATTCCAATTTGTTGGCTGGAGATGGTTTATTTTGGACATGCTCATCATGTTTTTCTAGGATTTGTGAGGAGATGGATTTCCATGTATGCTGTGCTTCAGCATGTCTCCTTGGGATGTTTATTTACTGTGCTTTATTCCTTAACCTAGCAGGGTGACACAGCTGGAGGCAGCCGGTGGTAAATAAATAGCTTCCATTACCCAATCCCATTGCCATCCTCCACCCTGCTTCAAAAACACCATCTCAGACTGTAGGCTCCTCTGCCCTTCGAATCCTTTGCAATGCATTGAAGCCCCACAAAACTACAAGTCTGATTCTTTTCAGAATCAGTGTATTAAAAATTTAGACTCAAGAAAACTCTCCTAATAAAATCTGAGGAGTCACATAGATTCCTTGAATGCACAAGCCTACAAATATAACTTCTTATATTATGGTTTCGATTCTTCTTGGAAGACAACTGGTGTTCTACAATTCAACACAGTTCTGAAACATCTACTCTAAGATGGTTTCAGATCTCCCCAGGTGGAGGATTTAGACTCATAAGACATTTCCACATCAGAAATCAATGGCAAGTCTAAGCTGTCACCTGTACTTGTAGCAACCAACCCAAACCCCCTCATGGGTTTGCTTAATTTACTAGAGTGGTGTCGGAACTCAAATAATTTACTAGAGTGGTGTATGGAGCTCAAACTGGTATTCCACAATACCAGTTTACTATGAAAGGATATAACTTGGGAGTAGCAAGATGGATGAAATGTAGGGGTCAGTTTAGGGGGGAGCGGAATGGAGCTTCAGGCCCTCTTTAAGCACCTTTCTCCCCTATTTCCATGTGTTCAAGACAACAGCTTTCACATCCTTTTGGGGGGTTTGTTTTCTGTTTGCTTGAGTTTGTTCTTTGATTTAGGGGCCATATTCAGCAGTGCTCAAGGACTACTTCTCACTCTATGTTCAGTTTCATTTCTGGTAATGCTTAGAGGACCACTGTGGTGCTAGGGATTGAGCCAGGCTCTGCTACATGGAAGGGATGTGCTTAATCCTTGTACTATCTCTCTGGCGCTAATTTTGAACTTTTATTGAAGTCTCATTTCATAGTGGTGCTTGATCAAATCCCATTGATATGAAACTCAGTCTCCAACTCCACTTACCTCCTTAGATCTGGGAGAGATAGGTAGTGATAAGAAATAAATGTTCACGTCTCAGATATAATGGTTGCTTATGCAGATAAGCAATCCTCTTGCTCCCAACCCTATGGTCAATAAGTGCTTTCTGGGACATCTCATTAACAACAGACGTGTTTAGGGTTTTCTTTTTTTATTTTTTTTTTTTTTTTTACATTTTATTATACCACCATGAGATATACAATTACAACGTTGTTCACGCTTGGGGGTTTCGGTCACATAGTGTTCCAGCACCCCACCCTCCACCAGTGCCCCTCAACCACCACCCATGTCCCCAATTCCCTCCCCCCTCCCACATCCTGCCTAAATGGCAGGTTCTTTATCTCCTCTCTCTCTCTCTCTCTCTCTCTCTCTCCTCCTTCTCCCACACATTGTGGGTTGCACTACATACGCTTAGAAGCCATCATTTGCATTTTTGTCTGTATTTAATGCTCAGTTCTATGTTGGTATCAGACCTTTAGACATTTATTCACAAATGTTCCCTTCTCTATCTAACCAAACCTCTGACTCCCACGCGCTTGTGGTAATTTCCACTTATGGTAAGATCACCTGGTATATTTATGTCATGCAAATAAATGCAGTCATTCTATGTCTCTCTCTTTCCTTCTGACTAATTTCACTCAACATGATTCTCTCCATGTCCATCCATTTATAGGAAAATATCATAACTTCATTTTTTCTGACAGCTGCATAGTATTCCATTGTGTAGATGTACCACAGTTTCTTTATCCAGTCCTCAGTTCTCGGGCATACTGGTTGTTTCCAGGTTCTGGCTATTGTGAATAGTGCTGCGATGAAAATAAAAGTGCGGATTGTGTTTCTGCTGTGTGTTTTTGGCTTTCCAGGGTATATTCCCAGGAGCGGTATGGCTGGGTCAAAAGGGAGCTCAATTTCTAGTCTTTGGAGGAATGTCCATATTGTTTTCCAGAAAGGTTGTACAAGTCGACATTCCCACCAACAGTGTATGAGAGTCCCCTTTTCCCCACATCCACGCCAGCACTTGTTGCTTTTACCCTTTTGGATATGGGCCATTCTCTGTGGTGTGAGGTGATATCTCATTGTTGTTTTGATTTGCATCTCTCTGATGATTAGTGATGATGAGCATTTTTTTCATATGCCTTTTTGGCCATTCGATTTCTTCCTTGTCAAAGTTTCTGTTCATCTCTTCTCCCCATTTTCTAATGGGGTTGGCTGTTTTTTCTTATATAGCTGTACCAGTGCCTGATATACCCTGGATATTAACCCCTTATCAGATGGGTATTGGGTGAATATTCTTTCCCATTCTGTGGACTGTCTTTCTATCTTGGTCACTGTTTCTTTCGAGGTGCAGAAGCTCTTCAGTTTCATGTAGTCCCATATATTTATATTTTCTTCTAGTTGCTTTGTTAATGGTGTTTCACCTTTGAAGATGTCTTTAGCTTCAATGTCGTGGAGGGATTTTCCTATATTTTCTTCAACGTACTTTATGGAATCAGGTCTGATATTGAGATCTTTAATCCATTTTGATCTGATTTTTGTGCAAGGTGTTAGACACAGGTCCAAATTCATTTTTTTACATGTAGCTGTCCAGTTTTCCCAGCACCACTTGTTGAAGAGGCTTTCCTTACTCCAGTCTGGACTCTTTGCACCTTTATCAAAGATTAACTGATCATATCTTTGAGGGTGGGTGTCAGGATACTCAACTCTATTCCATAGGTCCACAGGTCTGTTTTTATTCCAGTACCACGCTGTTTTAATTACTGCTGCTTTGTAGTACAGTTTGAGGTTGGGAAAGGTGATGCCTCCCATCTTCTTCTTCCCAAGGATTGCTTTAGCTATCCGTGGGGGGTTTATAATTCCATACGAATTTCAGGAGTGTTTGGTCAATTTCTTTAAAGAATGTCATGGGAATCCTTATAGGAACCGCATTGAATCTGTACAAAGCTCTAGGGAGTATTACCATCTTGACAATGTTAATTCTCCCCATCCATGAGCAGGGAATGTGTTTCCATTTCCTCGTGTCCTCTTTTATTTCTTGAAGCAGTGTCTTGTAATTCTCTTTGTATAGGTCCTTTACACACTTGGTTAAGCTGATTCCTAGGTATTTGATTTTCTGTGGCACAATTGTGAATGGAATCGATTACTTAATATCCCTTTCTTCTCTTTCGTTATTTGTGTATAGGAAAGCCACTAACTTTTTGGGTATTGATTTTGTACCCTGCCACTCTACTATACATATCTATTGTTTTCTAAGAGTTTTTGGGTCAAGAGTTTAGGGTTCTCTAGGTATAATATCATGTCATCTGCAAATAATGATAGCTTGATTTCTTCCTTGCCTATCTGGGTGCCCTTAATGTCCTTTTTCTTCTCTGATTGCTATGGCGGAGTACCTCCAGTACTATATTGAATAAAAGAGATGAGAGAGGGCAACCTTGTCGTGTTCCTGATCTTAAGGGGAAGGCTTTCAATTTTTCCCCATTGAGAATGATACTCGCTGTGGGCTTTTGGTAGATGGCTTTGACTATCTTGAGGAAGCTTCCTTCAATTCCCATTTTCTGGAAGGTTTTAATCATGAATGGGTGCTGGATCTTGTCAAATGCTTTTTCTGCATCTATCAATAGGACCATATGGTTTTTATTTTTTCTCTTATTGATGTGATGTATTATGTTGATTGATTTGCGAATGTTGAACCATCCTTGCATTCCCGGGATGAATCCTACTTGGTCATGATGTATGATCTTTTTGATGAGTCTTTTTATTCTGTTTACTAGTATTTTGTTGAAGATCTTAGCATCTGTGTTCATCAAGGAGATTGGTCTGTAATTTTCCTTCTTTGTATTGTCTCTCCCTGCTTTGGGTATCAGGGTGATATGCATCTCGTAAAAAGCTGTTTGGGGGTGTTTCTGTTTCTTCTATTTCCTGGAAGAGCTTGAAAAGGACTGGCAGTAGGTCCTCCTTAAAGGTTTGGTAGAATTCGCCAGTGAACCCATCTGGACCTGGGCTTTTGTGTTTGGGCAGACTTTTAATTACTGTTTCAATTTCCCCGATGGTGATAGGCTTATTTAGGTATTGGAGGTCTTCTTGTTTCAATCGTGGGAGGTTATAGGACTTCAGGAATTTATCCATTTCTTCTAGGTTCTCATGTTTTGTGGCATACAGGTTCTCAAAATAACCTCTAATGATGTTTTGGATTTCTGTTTTTTCTGTTCTCTTGTAACCATTTTCATTTCTGATTCTGTTTATTTGGGTTCTCTCTTTCCCTGTCCTTACAAGTCTTGCCAATGGCTTGTCGATCTTGTTTAATTTTTCAAAAAACCAGCTCTTGGTTTCATTAACCTTATGTATTGTTTTTTTTGGTTTCCAGCTCGTTGATTTCCTCCCTAAGTTTCACTATTTCCTTCCTTCTGCCTGGATTGGGCTTCCCTTGTTGGTCTTTTTCTAATATTTTCAGCTGTGAGGTCAGATTATTTATCTGGGCCCTTTCTTCTTTCCTGATGAATGCTTGCAGAGCTATGAACTTTCCTCTTAACACAGCTTTTGCTGTGTCCCACAAGTTCTGATAGTTGGTATCTTCATTGTCATTTGTTTCTAAGAATCTTTGGATTTCCTGTTTGATTTCTTCTATGACCCATTTGTTGTTCAGCAGTGAGCTGTTTAGTTTCCAGGTGTTTGGTTTAGCTCCCTGCTTCTGTGTATGGTTCACTACTATTTTGAGTGCATCGTGATCTGAAAAGATAGTCGACACAATTTCAATCTTTTTTAATTTTGTTGAGGTATGCTTTGTGGCTCAGTATATGGTCTATCTTGGAGTAAGTTCCATGTGCACTGGAAAAATGTGTATTCAGCTTTTTTGGGGATGAAAAGTCCTGTATATATCAACCAGCTCTCTTTCTTCCATTTCTTCCTTCAGGTCCAGTATTGCCCTGGTGAGTTTCAGTCTTGTCGATCTATCCCTAGTCGATAAGGCAGTGTTGAAGTCTCCGACTATTATTGTGCTACTGTTAATGTCTTCTTTGAGGTCTATTAATAATTGTTTTAAGTATTTTGCTGGCCCCTCATTTGGCGCATATATGTTTAGTAGTGTGATTTCTTCCTGGTATACATACCCCTTAATTATTAAGAAATGGCCTTCATTGTCTCTTTTGACCTTTTTTCAGCCTGAAATCTATATTGTCAGATACGAGTATGGCCACAGCCGCCTTTTTGGAGGTGCTGTTTTGCGTGGAGAATGGTCTTCCAGCCTTTGACTTTGAGTCTGTGTCTGCTCTGGTTATTCAGATGTGTTTCTTGTAGGCAGCAGAATGTTGGATTCAGTTTTTTAATCCATTTTGCCACCCTGTGTCTCTTAATTGGTGCATTTAGACCATTGACGTTAGAGAGATTATTGTCATTGGATTTTGTGCCATATTTCTGTTTAACCTTGTTGTGGTTTTGGGTTGTCTTATTTTACAATAGACCCTTCAATCCTTCTTTTAGAGTTGGTTTTGAGTCTATGAATTTCCTGAGTTGTTGTTTATCCATAAAGTTGTGTATCTTTCCTTCACATCTGAAAGTAAGTCTAGCTGGGTAAAGAATTCTTGGTGAGGCCTGAAGTTCATTGAGTCTTTTCACAATATCCCATCATTGTTTTCAGGCTTGGAGTGTTTCATCTGAGAAGTCTGCTGTAAATCTCAGGGATGCTCCTTTGTATGTGATTTCCTTCTTTGATCTTGCTGCTTTCAGTATTCTATCTCTGTCTATCATTTTTGTCATTTTAATAAGGATGTGTCTTGGAGTATTCTTATTGGGGTTTCTTTTTTAGCTGGTATCCTTCGGACCTCCCTGTATCTGGGAGCATGCTTTCTTCAGTTCGGGAAACTTGTCAGCGATGATGGCTTTGACAGTTTCTTCTTCATCAGGGTTTTCTTCTTGCCCTTCTGGCACCCCAAGGATGCGTATGTTGTTCCTTTTGGGTTCATCCCGATTTTCTCTGGTAGTCTGTTCGCTGATTGTGAGTCTTTTTTTCCATCTTCTGGTGTTGTCTACAGAATCTCTGAACCTCGTCTTCGAGATCACTAATTCTTTCTTCAGTAGCTGTTACTCTGCTTTGGAGGCCTTCTCCTGTGTTTTTCAGTTCACTTACCTCATTTTTAATATCTATCATTTCTGCTTGTACTTTGGTCTGAAATTTAGTCAATTCTGCTCTAATTTCCTCCTGTACTTTACTGACTTTGTATTCCATTGTTTCTTTTATTTCCTTGTACATCTTTAACAGTTGCTTACGAAATTCCTTTTCAGAGAGGTTATATAGCTCATCGTTATTGCTGGACTCATCTGTATTAATAACATCAATCGTAGAGCTTGAAGGACTTTTGTGCTGCTTTACCATAATGACTACCGTAGGTTGCAAATGAGTGTTCTGGGTGACTAGTCAGTAAAGTTAGTAGGTGCCTGAATTACTTTGCAGCTAGGGACGTATAGCAAAAGAGTGTAGGGGACAATGCTCAGTGTTGTGTCAGGTAGATAGAATAACCGTCTCTCGGTTTTGAATTTTGGGGTGTCTGTGGGTGGTTCCGGTGTCAGGGGTCGGGGTGGAGGTCTTGCAGTGGGAGGTCCTACGACGCTGGGTGGGGCTCGGTCCCCTCCTCAAAGCTGGAGCCTTTTCTCCTGGAGCCGAGTCATCAGGGGGCTGCCCACGGGAACGCACCTGCTGGGGAAGAGAGCGGAGATCGGCTGGGCGTCGGGGCTGGATGGCGTCAGAGGGAGGTCCTGCGCCTATTGGATCTGTTTAGGGTTTCTCCATGGGAAGTTCTTAGATTTTTAGGAGTCGTGTGCCTTGATTTAGGGATAAACCCAAATATAATTCTCTTATAATAACTGATGATATCACAGGACTCTGCCATGAAGATGCTTCAAGGTGATTTGATTAAAGAAGGTTTGGTTGCAAGTCTCCTCAAGCTCTTTTTTTTCCTGCATTTTATCTCATTGGTGATTCAGTGTTAGGATTGTCAAATAATAAATATTTGCAGAGCAAATGGGAGTAATCAAAGAAAAGATCTAGGAGCACTTTCTGTGGGTTGTGTGGAAGAAATTGTGAATTTACTGTATAGTGAACAGAGAACCCATTTAAGCAGCCCCCAGCAGAACAAAAGAAGGCAGAGACTTTCCACTGGTAGTGTAGCTGTTTATCAGTGTATGCAAATCACTTTAAGTGTATACATATACAACCTAAGACTCTTTTCTGTTATGTCTGGGACAAGGGAAAATAGATGTTAAACAGGTTTAAAAAAAAACACATTCCTTATGATTATGAACTAACCAAATACAAAAGTCTCCTAAAAGAGGGCCCGAAGCATACATCTGAAAGCGCCACACAAAATTACTCATTGGGATAATTAAGATTTATAAGATCTCAAAGTATTTGTGTAAGGGAGTTAACAATTGAATATCTAAATTTTTCTCTCCTTTGTTTTCTAATTTTATATGAGAATTAGTAAAGATACCATGATGTAGAATAAGGCATGAGCATTGTCTTCAGAATATTCCCAATATAATATTTTTACTAGTCAGGCAGTTTTTTTTGAAGTTAAGTTTGTTAAGTCTGGATGGCTAGCTCTTAGTAATAAATAGATCAAGATCAAATGAAAAAGCTGTTGTAAAAAAGTTTTTCCATTTTTGGTGACTGTTAAATCACAAGTAGCTATCTACCAGTTCTTAGTGTTTGAACAATTAGAATGAATTTAGGAAGAAATAAATGGAGATATTGTGGAAATCAATGTACTTAATCTCCCACTTAAAAAAGATCTCCATTCCGAATTGTTCTTGCTTTCTTGATAAATATACTATGAAATTGGTTCACTAAGAGTTAAGGAGGTTAGGGAAAATAAAGTGTAGGAAAATCCTGGTAAAGAAAAACCATTTGGGAAGAAATTAATTCATCTATTCTTCCCACAATTCCAAAGGTGTCTTTGCTTTTATGATCGATTTAATTGTAGACAGTTTCTGGCATCTATGAACTCTCACTTGTTTTTGAAAACTGAGTTTATTCAAGCTGCTAAAAAAAACCAAGGCCAGGAAAAGATTTGCAGCACAGGTTTGAATACATATTCAAAGACTTTCAAAAGGAAAACAAAACAAAACAAATGGTTAGCATTCAGTCAATGTAAAAGCAAACTGCACACCTACCTTCTCTAAAAATGTCTCTTACTGGCTTTCTCCAGGAAGTTTTAAAATAAATGTATGAGTTGTCATGATACTTGAGACCATCTCATTTGCTTAGATTGATGCTTTCATGACATAGAAAAAGTTGGTTTTTAATCTAAGGGTGCTATCATTGATTATATTGGGTATAGACCATTTGAGAGGAAAGCAAACATTATCAGACTGTTAACACTAGGATAATTTTATGACATCTCAAAGTGGAGGGTGTCAATAAATGTTTACTTAACTTGTGAAGACAGTTATGAAATCTCAAGCACAGACAGGTTATTCAAGCCAACAACATAATTGTTGTGACTTTCATCCTTCCTAATATACTGGTCTAAATAGTGTCTTTTAGGTGTATATGAATTTTAGAGGTGTTTGTATTTTATCATTAGGCATATTTAATCTGCACTGGTGGCATAATGTGGTATCACGGCTTGCATCACTTGTCTGTCCCTTGTTCATCGATTTGCTTGAGCCAGCACCAGTAACATCTCTATACGCTCCTGTGACAAGCAAGTGTTGCCCAAGGGCATCTACTTGCTCAGGAACAGGAAGAGCCTCAAACCATTCCTTCAGGTCATGGGAATGGAGGTCCATAATTGTTACTGGTTTTGGCATATCAAATACAACACAGATAGCTTGCCAGGCTCTGCCATGTAGGTGGTATAATCTCAGTAGAAGACTCTCATCTCGAGCATTTACTGATGAAACTCAATGGGGAAAGATCAGCTTTTCTCTTGGGTGGAGCTCTGAGGAGCTGTGGAGTCTGGATATTGAGAATGACTGACCTCATGGTGTGGGGTTTCCTCTGACTTCTTGCTAGGCTCACTGGGATGATGGGCCACAGCTAGAACCTGCCTAGCATGGTATACAGTGTATAAAGGTGGTCAGGTCCTCGGAAGGACCTGACCCTAACATCCAGTACTATCTAAGACTATCTAAGACTGCATGGAGGTGGAGGAATGGGAGGAGGAGCCCAAATCCCCGCCTCCAAGTCCTGCCAGCATGTCCCCTCACCCCACACATGTGAGTGAACCCTTGGAGCTATATTGGACTCAGCCAGGGGCTGGCTGAGTCCCTTTACCACCTCCGGAGCTCCATGGGTTGCTTCCACGTGGAGCTAAGTGGTGCAGCTGTGGGTCCGGAGTGGTTGGGTTTGGAGAGACAACTCCTGGTGTTGCCGATAGAGCTGGGGTCTGGAATGCCTCCCTTCCAGGGTTGCTTGCTGGCATGGAGGTGGAGGAATGGGAGGAGGTTGCTGGCATGGAGGTGGAGGAATTCGGCCCCACATGTGGTATCTATTAAATATTAGTGCATCCCCTTCCTCTGCTTTAGTTTTCTGGGTATGGAAATTGAGTAGATGAGTAAAGCTACTCAAGTGTAAGCTACCAGTAAAGTTAGGTAGTCAGTAAAATTAATGTATTACTTAGGTCTGTTTTTTGTCTTTCAATCCCAAGTTCAGGTTTAACTGCTTTGCAACTGTAAATGCTTTGGAATGGTACAATGGTCCATGACTCAGACACAAACTCTCATGTAGGATTTGTCTTTTCTTCCAGGCTCTGAGAGTCCGACAACAATCCTCACAAATGAGTTGTACATGACAGTCTGCTTACTTCTTTGCCGCACTTCATCTCTTAGTGCTATGGCTTCACTACCATATTTCATATTCGACTTTGCCTTTCACATTGAAAAAAGGCCAGCTACTCTATCTATAAAGGAGGAGACAGTCTGCCAATGAGGAGAGGCAGTCTAGTGAGGACTAAGTGATATTATCACTAAAGTAGAATATCTCATTTCTGATGTTGAATATGCTTTCAGGATGATTCTTCTTCCCATCTTTACATAGTTGATCCCCAAATTCAGTATTTAATAATGTCCACCTCAGGATTTGAAGTACTTTATGTGTACTGGGACTAAACTTCTGGTTAGTTTACCTGACGATTTTAATGATTATAAATCATTTATAAAGACTAGGTCTTGAATATTATTGTTAAAAGAAAAAAGCAAAAATAAAAATACTTTTAACTGTTTTCAAATCAAAACCTTGGGCCCTCTGCTTTTCCTGCTTTAGTTTTGTATTTGTCCCAGGCATTTAGTATGCTATGTATCTAGCCCTACCTATCCCTTGCTAGGCAATGAAGTGGCTATCTCAAGTCATTTGACCAATGGCAGTTAGCAGCAGTCCTCTGTAACACAGCTGACATCTGACTGTTTCTTGAGCTCTTAATAAGACTAGCTCCATCTTCCTATACATACCTGTCCCCAGAGGCCTACAATTTTCAGCACCTGATGTGCTTTTGCCACCCTTGACAGCCTTCTCTGGCAGGAGTCAACTAGTTCTATAAAATTTCTCTGTATTCTATGATGTTACAGTTATTTTTTTTTCATTTTTGTACAGAATATGCTCAAAGGACTAGTATTTGTGGTTAGTTTATTTGAAAATTGACAGAGGGGTGCAAGAACGTATTTCCATTATAGCTGTGAAAACAGTTTTGAATTTGTCACAAGCCTTTTGGTATATTCCTTTGTTGTTTAGCAAATATCTACTCCTGCTCCAAATATCACCTGCTCCACCATTACAAGTGTTTATCTTCCCAGCCTGTTGACAGTAGATGTGATCATGTGATTTGTTTCAGTCAACTGATTATTAGCAGAGATAGCATATGCCAAGGCCTGACATGTGTTTGTGAAGAGAAATTTGGCTTATTTAAGTCAGCTTTTGCCAAGAGAAAGTTATGTACCAAATATCCTCCTGGGCCAGGAAGAATGAGATTCATGTGCCATGGACCTGGAGCAAATACATGAGACTGTAGTTACTCTTAGCTTCAACTTACAGTGAACTCACAGATGTGCAGGCAAGAAATAACTGCTTCTTGAAGTTTTGAGTTCTGGGCTCATTTGTTATACAGCGATAACTGGATGGTCTGAGGATTCATTTTTCTTAAATGTCTCAGCATCGTACTAGAACCTCGGCACTCAGAGCTTCCTCTGTTCTTTTATCCAGGCAGTTGCCTTCTCTCATGTCACCTACCTAGCTCCCATTTTCCATCCTCATTATTCTGATCTTCTTCTTTTTACCCAAAACACCTGGTGATTTGGAGTGTGGTGTAGTGTACTGTTTTGTTTTCCATTGATATCTTAGCTTCTAACTTTGTGTCCCTGCAGGATAAAGAAATTGGAATTCTACTCAGCCATGAGAAAAGATGAAATCATGTATTTCACCACTACATGGGTGAAACCAAAGGGTATAATATTGAGTTAAGTAAATCAGGAAAGAGACAAATAAAGAATGATCTTTCTTATCTTTTAGATATAAATAAACATAGTAATGGAATAACTGGCTAATGGCATCCAACATAGAGTGCCTGAATTTACTGAGAGGGTGAGGGTAGAGGTGACTGAAGGAGGCTTAGAGATGTTAGTGGTGGGATGCTGACAATATGGTGGTGGTTTAGTATAGAAACATTTTATGCCTGAAATTTATTATTAACAGTGTTGTAAACAGCGGGAAATGCTGAGGTGCCCTACACAAAATCCAGGAGCAGGGTCAGGGATCCCCTTCTGTCGCAGGGGATCAGCGGCCTGCGGACGGAGAAAGACGCAAGAAACCCGCGAGCTTTAAAATGCTTTACTTAACATAGGTTCAGATATACAAATCAGCATAAGGGAAAAAGCTCGTACTTAGTGTTCCTGGCTAGGCCCCGGCCAGGCCCCGCCACCTGTAGGCCAAGATGGTGTCCACCATGTTTTAAGGCCCTGTAGAGAGGAAGCAGTGAAGAGAGGCCAGCAGAAAGGGGGAAAGAGAGAGAGTGCCACAAAAAAGAGCGTGAGAAAGAAAGCAGGCTAGTTTTATATCCCTGCAACTCAGACCTCCTACTCCAAATGAAAGCCATCAGGGTCAAATGCCCTCAGGTAATTTCTCCCAGGACTTCACCTAGGCCCTTTGACATGTTAATGTTGCTGAGCCAAGATCTGCCTTGGAAGTGCCCCTAAAGGGGAGATGAGAGCCTTCTACTGAGAATATGCCACCTACATGGCAGAGCATGGCAAGCTACCCATGTTTTATTTATTTGTTATGCCAAAAACTAGTAACAATTATAGACCTCAATTCAATGACCTGAAGATTGGTTTGAGGTTCTTCCTGTCCCTGGAACAAGCAGAAACCCTTAGTTACACTTGCTTGTGACAGGATGTATGGGGATGTTACTGGTGCCCACTCGAGCAAATCGATGAACAATGGGGAAGACAGTAAGTTATCAGAGAGCCATGTTCACTTGCTTGGAGGAAACAGCATTTCTCTTTGGTCTAATTACTTAGAGACGCAATGTGGCCAGTCAAATATACTGGTAAAAATCTAGCTAGTCCCACAATGATTGTGGCAGCATGAGAGACTATTTATACCAGCAGTATAGAATACCACCCGCGCGGTATGCCTAGCAAGCTGCTCGTGTAATATTTGATATGCCAAATACCAGTAACATTTATATTAGGTCATTCCCATGACCTAATATAATGGTTTGAGGCTCTTTATGTTCCTGGAGCAAGCGGATGCCTTTGGGTTCTACTAGCATGAGACAGGACATATGGAGATATTATTGGTGCCCGCTCTAGCAAATAGATGATTAACAGGAAGATCGTGATAGTGATAGAATACAAGGTCAGATGAACTGCCACATTCAAACTGTCCTCCTCCTATCTACAAAGTGACCTGCAAGGGCAACTCCAGGCCAGATGCAGAGGCTCTGGGCAGGTGTATTGCAACAGTAAACCATGGTGTCTCAATTTTAAAAAAATTTCAAAGAATATTAATTAAAAAAAGAGAATGAACCCCCCGGAGAATTTTTTGATCTGCCTGCTAAAAACAATAACATTTTCACATCTATCACCTTCCTTCTCCCACATTTTCACATCTATCATCCTTCTTCTCCATGCCCAATGTCACATCTTAGACCCATAATTGGTTGGGCTTCAGAAAATTTCAGCAATGATATTAGGTGGTAGGAGAAGCTTGGGTGGTCTGTGCTTGCAGAGACCACCCACAGCCTATACATATCATATTAGCTGAGGTGGTGGGTGATGGACAAGAAGGAACAATCAGATGAAATCAAGGAAAGTCAGAATCAACAAAAATCCTCTCCCCTATATATGGTACCCTATTGTTTGTAAGGCTTTCATACCATTTTTTGAATCCAGCATAAAAATTCATAGCCAAATAAAAGTTTTATGATGTTCTAGTACAATTTCCATTTAACAGATGAAGAAGAACTCAAAGAGCTTAACTGATCTCTAATGTTAGCTAAATATCATAAAAACTTGACCATTCATACTTTTATCACAGGCTGACCCAAGTTTGAGGTCCAAGTTGACCCATTGCATTTCATAAGCCTGAAAGTAAGAAATGTTTCTCCTTGAATTTATTCAAATCAGGTTATTTGCACATATTTTTATTTATACTCCATTTTATTCCAGACAAGATTTAAGCTAACATACACATACTCTCTCATAGCACAACTAAATATGTGGGAACTAAATTTTTTGAAAAATTTTTGAAACCCAAACCTCAAATGATTTGTTTAGTTTTGGGTCAACAAACAAGAGTACTTGTATTTCCATCACTAAGAGTTGGGGCTGGTTTGTTATTGCGGATTGGGAGGTGGAGTGGGCAGGGTTGGTGGGGGTTGAGTAATGTCTAGCAAGGCCTTCTCTGTTGAAACCCAAATACACTTGTGTTGTGCACTTAGACCCAGCCTGAGAAGCCAAGACCCAGGAAGCTTGCCAGATATTTACACTGCCTTTTCATTGAAAGTTAATCTTTTTTATTTTTGTTTATTTGTTGAGTGGTGGAAGGAAAGTTTGAACAAGATCTACTCCAGGGCAATGAAGGGCAAAATGTTAAGAGGTGCTGACGAAATACATGACTGATCTCTCTGTGGGCATGAGTTCTGTGAGGGTATTACTATTTTGATAGCCAAGGAAAACTGAGGCCCTTGGCTTTGACACTTGCATAGTTGTGTGTTCATTAGGCAAGTTCTTGGGAATTTGGCTTTGTGATTGAAAAACATAAACCCTGGAATTATTCTGGACTTGGTTTATAGACTCATTTTGAGCAGATTGCATCTTATCTATTCATTATCAGTCTCCTCATTTTTGAATAAGAATCCTAGGACTTCACTAGAAATCACTCATATAACTTCATGAAAGTATTATCACAGTGCCTGGCTCTTTCCTGAAGCTCAGAGGTTCTAATGCAGAAATTCTTGGAATCTGCCAAGGATCTTAGATTTCTCCTGACTGCCTGCTTTCCTAGCCATATATGCTCATCTTGACCTCTGGATACCTCTCAATGCTTTCCTTGTCTTTTCTTATAGGTGTAACAGCTCAGATGCTACATTGAAGAAAGCCTCTTTCTCACACTTTCCCACCTTTTCAGTACAAATGGATGACGATAAATGCTGCATAGTCTTTGGTGCCTGCTCGAGCAAATCGATGAACAATGGGAAGACAAGTGACAATTGATACAAGCCTTTTATGAGTAATCAAGACTATTATTAGGGTGAATTATCAAAAGATGTATGTTGTGGAGTCACTGGGGTCCCCAACAGTATCAGGACAGAAGTTCTCTTCTACCTCCAAGGTTGCCAGGGAATGGATGAAAACTCACAAGTCTGGCACAATTCCAAAAGGCTTTTAATAGTGCAAGCTCTACCACCACAATCCAATATAATAGAAGACCTCTAGCTCTGGTCAGAACTTAGACCATACACAAGAGCCTAAGTCTCCTACCAAAGAGGATCCCACCAGAGAGTCCCACCAAAATGGATCTCACCAGAGAGGGGACAGTACCTCAAGTCAGTCCCTTATATAAACAAAAGTAATCCTAACTGTTGATAGGGAGATCCTGTCAACAAAGATCAACTCAACAGCTTCTAGATAGTAGAAGAGTGTAGAAGGGTAGTGCCACACCCTATTATAGGTATAAACAAATGATTTTGCCAAGGACTAATCCCTTCTTTGGAGATAATCTCTTATGTGAAATACTGGAGAGAGAGGGGGTTGGTATAAAGTAATACATCTTAATTTCATGGGCTTCATGTAATCTAGATGGTACCCACAATGTCCTTCCTATTTATTATCTGCACCAGGGTGATTCTGAGTATCTTATTCTCTGTATACTGAAAGGTCACATTCGCCTGCTTGAGAGCAAACTAGTATGATCCTTCCTATAATCGTAAATGATAGTCTCAATGTAACCAGGGTGGTAGTCTCCGGTAAATTCTAACTGTCCCACGCTGGCTTCCAGTGGGTATAAAGAGGAGCTGTGCCCAATCTAGATAACAGAGAAGTCTTAGTAAATATATAATAGTAAGTCAGAAGTTACTCATTCAGAGTCAAGGTGACTTCTGTAACTGCCACACCCTCCATCAGTGTTTACACAGAAGAGAAATCTCATTAGTATGAGCCCTGGCTTAAGAACATGTAAATAGATTAGGCTGTAAGTAGATAAAACAGCAAAGCTCCCAAGCTAGCTAGGTCTGTCATCCAAGAGATGTACTCCATGCAAAACTCTTGAGAGATCTTGAGATAAGCTCTCTCAAGCTTTCTGGTGGTAGGGATGACCCTGCAACTAAGGTCTCTTACATATAGAGGTAGCACATATGCAGTGGTATGACTCACACACCGCCCCAGACATATCCTCCTACATCGCATGATTCTCTGTTCTGACCCAACCTTGAAAGCCACAATGCAAGTACACCAGTTTCTGTCAGTATAGAACAATCCTGTTAACACTCACTAAGGACTTTTAGGTCAGCAAGAAATACAATTGTCTTAAGCCACTGCATGTAGTCTGCTTGATACCACAACAGAGCTCAGTACAATGTTGGGCCCATAAACAAGTGTTAATCCTTTCTCCAGAAAATGTTATCTCTAGTTCAGTTGAGCTACCAAAGTAAGGGTTAGCAGAAACTAACATTCCTTTTGTGTGGACTAATACCAGAACTAACACTTGGCAAGCTCCAGGTGCATTGCATAATTCCTCCCATGGAGTTTTTCTGGAAACCACAATGATAGAGAATATGATTTCTGATTGACTAATGAGGCCTCTGAAACAGAAAGGGGATTCTTAGAAAATTATTGATAGGGGTGAGAGTCAAAGGCAAATCTGATGGAACCCAAAGTCCTTTTGCCTACCCTAGACTCCTCATGAGGTTTATTCCATCACTGTATCACTGTCTTCCCGTTCATCATTGATTAGCTCGGCGGGCACCAGTAACATCTCCATATGTCCTGTCTCATGCAAGTAGAGCCCAAGGGCACCTGCTTGCTCCAGGATATAAAGAGCTTCAAACCATTCCATCAGGTCATGGGAATGAGGTCTATAATTGTTACTGGTATTTGGCATATCAAATACGACACGGGTAGCTTGCCAGGCTCTGCAAGTATGGTAGCATACTCTTGTAGTCATCTCAAAATTTAGCACTTATTGATAAACGCGTGGCTGCAAGTGGCCGTGCGAGCCGGTCTATGATAGGCTGGTCTGCTGGGTGGAGTTCTGATGACGGGGAAGTCCAGATGTGGAAAAAGGAGGCCCTCATGGAGTGGAGTGTCATCTGGCTTGTTGTGAGGCTCTGCTGGGGTGGTGGGCCAGGACTAGAACCCGCCATCCCTCCCGGGTGCCTTGTAAGCAGCTGGTCACAGGGAGAGTCAGTAGCAGCTCTGCCCCATGTCTGCGAGTCCCTGGACCGGCATACCTGAGCCGGATTTAAGAAAGACTGCTGCAGGGGTGGATCTCAATGAGCCGGGCTGTGATAGGCTGGTGTGCTGGGTGGAGTTCTGATAAGGGGGAAGTCTGGCTGTGGAAAATGGAGGCCCTCATGGAGTGTGGGGTAGTCTAGCTTGTTGTGAGGCTCTGCTGGGGTGGCGTGCCAGAGCTAGAACCTGCCATCCCCTCCCGGGTGCCTCATGAGCGGCTGGGCACAGGGAGAGCCAGTAGCAGCTCTGCCCCATGTCTGGGAGTCTCTGGATCAGCATACCTGGGCTGGATTAAAATTTTTTTTAATTTCTTTTTCCATCAGTTGCTCCATTCTATGTTCAGGGGACAAAACCTCTTGTAATTTGACATGTGTCACCATGTTTTTTGACAAGACAAATAAATAAAAACTTTATTTAAAACTATACACTTGGAGACTTTCATGCAGTCTCCAGACTGTGAAATCATCCATCTCTGTGGCTCAGTATTAACATGGATGCCCTATACAAAGCCTGGTGTGTGGCCTGGTCCCAGACCAGCACAGCTGACCACAGCTTTCCTTGTCCTTTTTAGGTTGCATGTTCTTCCTAGCCCTTTCATACCCATAAGCGAGACTGTCTTGTCTACATTCTGGATCTTATATAAACTCTAGTCCACTTATGTGACTTTCTAAACATTGAGATGTCTGTAAGCCTACTTTTTGTCCACTTGGCGTAATGAAGTCCTAGGGTTTGGAAATTGGTCTTCTGTAAACTATTCACCTCAAGTTCTTTGGTTTACCTCTGCAAAATAAAGCTGGTCTCTAGCTGGGCTTTTAAAGCTTTCCTTTCCTGTGATCATTATTTGCTATAATTGATCTTAAACATCCCTGCATTTTACGCTAACTACGAGGCCATGTGGTGTTGTCATGACGTAACACATCGTCTGACACTAACCTGGTGACATCTGAAAGGATTAAAGGCTGCAAATATTTATAAGCTTGGAATTTAGCAGAGATCTTCATAAAATATTTCAAATCTGCTTCCCTACCTTGCACATGGTGTAGTTGTACCACCAGGCTTCCATCTACTCTGCGGGACCACTGAACTTGTTTAGCCAGTGAGCTTTGAGAGGAACTGAAAATTTCCTTTCCAGTGCAAGATCATTAAAGTTCTCAGATCCATGCATGGAGGAAAGTCCTGCTCTCCACAGGCCTGATTGGCCCGTCTGGGTCCAGTAGGGCTGTGCCCTCTGCTGACTCTGGGGACTTGCAGCAGAAGACAACACAATCTCTATTTGAAAGCACGGAGTTTGTGGGTTATTTATTATCATACGATAATTTCACCTGTCCTACTTGATTCAGTAAATTAAATCACCATCAGATCTACGATACTTTATATATGTAGAAATACACATGTGCCATTAGGAATCCACAAACAAGAAGGAATAAGGAATAAATGTGCTAACCTTGAACTGATAGCATACTATCCAAAAAAAGGAAAGTGATCATTTCAGCAATAATCCTCATAATTTTATTTTACTTAAAAGGGTCATTTTGTTAGGATTTTTTAAAGTTTTTTCTTCTTTCTTTCTTTCTTTCTTTCTTTCTTTCTTTCTTTCTTTCTTTCTTTCTTTCTTTCTTTCTTTCTTTCTTTCTTTCTTTCTTTCTTTCTTTTCTTTCTTTCTTTCTTTCTTTCTTTCTTTCTTTCTTTCTTTCTTTCTTTCTTTCTTTCTTTCTTTCTTTCTTTCTTTCTTTCTTTCTCCTTTTTCTTTCTTTCTGATTAAAAAGCTGTGATTTACAAAGTTATTGATAGTTGAGTTTTCACTTGTCACTTGTCTCACTTGTCTTCCCATTGTTCATCAATTTGCTCGAACGGGCACCAGTAACATCTCCATATGTCCTATTGCATCATGTGCTAAGGTAACCCAAGGGCATCTGCTCGCTCCAGGAACACAAAGAGCCTCAAACCATTCCTACAGGTCATGGGAATGAGGTCTATAATTGTTACTAGTTTTTGGCATATCAAATACGACATGGGTAGCTTGCCAGGCTCTGCCATGTGAGTTGAGTTTTAGGCATATAATAATTCAATATCTATCCCACCACAAGTGTCAACCTCCTTCCACCAGTTCCCCACCCCCTCATCATATTCCTTTCCCACTCTAACACTCTCTTCCTCATCCCCACCCCCCATCTGTCAACTTGACAGGCACATTACAAAGTTTCAATGGTTACAGTTTAAATCTCATGTTTTTCAAGTTTTTGAGTCTATGTTTTGGATATGTAGCTATACCTCTCACCCATATCACCAGCATAACTAAACCCTGGGGCCTGTTCATAGGATTTTTTAAAGTTTTGCATAAAACTTAGATGGCCATTACTCACCATCTTCTGTTTGTATTCAGTGATCCCAGTAGGGATTTAACTGGCCTGGTGGACTGGTTCTTCTGCTCTGTTTTGTTCTGGTTTTGGGGGTCACACACCACAGAGTGCAGGGCCTACTCCTGACACTGAGCTCAGGGATCACTTCTCACAGCTATCAGGGGACCATTTGTCCTGGGGATCAAATTCATGTTGGCTGCAATCAAAGCAAGTGCCTTACCCTCTGAACTATCTGACCCTAGAGCATGCTCTTTGGAAATAGATAGCAATTCTTTCATGTCTGTGAACCTGTTTTATTTTTAACTTTCTAAAAATGGGGAATATGACCTAGTTGGTGTGAGGATCACAGGAAATGTTGGGTCTGATATATTTGGAGGCAGCTGCAGGTATCTATGCAGTTGGCATCCTGAGCGAATCTAGGGGACTGGCTTTCAGTACGGTAAGCATTTGCTCTAAATGAAACCAGTTGGTGCTGCTTATTTTTTATATAATTATTAATATGTTCTTTTGTCTCAAATATTTGTATTTTGTGATCAGTCAGTTGTGTGACTGTTGCATCTGAAGTTATATGATTTTGATTATAATTAGCAGCAAGGTCTGTGTAGCTGTGACCTTCTGTGCTAGTCCCTTAGTCATTGAATAATTATTCTCTATAAGAAAGTTTTCTTATAGAATACCTTTATCCAGATATTTTTTGTATTAAAAGGCTAGTGAGTTTCTTTCCTTCCTCAAGGTCATAGAAGCAAATGTTGGAGAGTACCCAAAGATCTGGTAGCGCCGTCAATCTCACTAGGGAAACAGGAGACTTTGTCTCAGCTCCTGGGTATTTACTTAGCAGAACAGAATACCAGCTCTCACGTCTTCCATGTCGTCTTCCTTATATCTAGTCTGATGCTTGTGTGTCTGAACTCTCGGGTAAGGTCACAGGGTTAAGGCTTAGTTATGCTGCACGCTACACCTTTAATGTTTTCTGAAACACTTGCAAACAAGATGTGTTCATGATAATTCAGTACCCCGAACATTTCAGTGGATTCTTACTAAAAACAAAGACATTCACTTCCATAACCACAATGCAGTAATCAGAATGGGGGGAAATATCATCGATATTGTGCTGTTATCCTGTTATCTAGTCTATAAAACTTAATCAAAATTCACTGACTTTCCTCAAACGAAAATTTGTCTCATTAGTCCTATTTAGTGTAGAGGAGTTTTTTAGTTTCTCTTAATCTTTCATGGCATTGACATTTCTTAATATGTGCTTCAAATACTTTCAGTATATAATTTCAAATATTTTGTGAAATTATCCTACTTATCTCTTTCCTATTCATTAAATTTAGGTTGTGTATTTGTGAGGAATATTTCTGGTATTGTTCTCTCCACAGCACACAGTGACATTTGTGCATCTCTCTGTATTTCATTTCTGGAGGGACAGAAAGACAAATGATCCCATCACTGATGCCATATATATATATATTTGGTCTTTTGGTGCAAGTTTCCTAACTAAAGTTTCAATTTTCTCCCTTTTTACTTCATAAATGGTTTTTGAAAAGATTCCTCAAAACTCTGCAGATATCTGATTACTCTTCAGCCTCTTCTTCCACTAGTTTAAGACCAATCAGTAATTCTTGCCTGTGCTTATTGCTGTGGTTGAGAACTAATAATTTTTTATTCCAGTATTTTACTATATTTTAAAATTAACTTTCTTCCCTTTTCTGCCAATTGCTTACTTATTTATATCTTTTATTGAATCGTGAACTTATTTGTGTTATGCTATACATTATAATCTTTATTATATTCATTTTTGGCAATGTTAAAATTCTATCACTAGCCATTTAAAATCATTTATTAAGTCCATTTTAAAAGTCACCTTTTTCAAAAACCTGGTTTAGGACCTCTATCTGGGGGGTCACTTACTCTTCTAGACAGCTCTGGATTATGTACATGACTTAGTGTTTTTCTTGTCATGTTGTCCTTGTTCATTTCTCCTTTCATTATATGTCAGCCTTTAAATACAGGATAAATGTCTGAGTCAACTCTGTATTCTCAATGGTTATTACTGTGACTGGTGTAGGGAGAACCCCAGTTCATTTTTTTCAAAGTATAAATGAACAGAAGAAAGAAAATTAGTGCTCGCACTTCTGCCAATATGCAGCAGTCCCTGTTGGGGAGAGACTCTAACTTCAAGTAACAAAAAGGAAATTATCTATTAACATTCATAGCAGACTACTGTTGGTCTTGCAATAACAAGGCCAAATCAACATGGATTAAATTGTTGACATGCTTGAACTTAATATAAATGTTTTCCCCATTTCAGGGGCTGCCTGCCAACTCTGATCTCATATCCTTACTAGTTCTTAAGTAATAGCTTGATATGTGCTATTTTCTTTATTGGTTCTCCACTCATTAAGAACCTCTCCACCCAAAGATAATATTAAGGGGTGTTATCAACCGTCTGATTGGCGGTAGGGAATGTTATGAATAGGACCTGCACTCTTGATCTAGGAATATAAACTAATTTCCTATGTTTGCAGTGAAATGTATGACGTTGGTTGAATTAGTCTACTTCTCTGGACTTTGCTACCTTGCTTCTGAAATACAGGTCATACTATCTGTGATACAAAGATATTTTGTGATAGAAAAATATACAAATCCTAGATAAGATGGAGTAATTGACTTGCAGTGCCTATGTAGGACAGAGAAGAAGGGAGGTTGTAGCACACGTGCCATATTTATGCCATTACTAATCTAGTCCAGTCTTTCCTGCTCTCAGTGAGTCTTAAGCTCACCATACTTGAAGTAAATATTCTTTGTTGTCCATCATAGTTTCACATACTTAACGTCTTGTCTCACATTCAGAAGGAAACGTGAATGAGATGCTCTATGAATGTGGAATATAGAAAGATGATGGATGATATTTCTACCACTCTGTCACCTCTGAATTTTCATCACTGTTTTCCTGTGATTTAGAGTCCCAGGCTAGGAAAGGACCAATGCATGAATCAGTCCTCTGTGCCTGGATATGGGGCAGGAAATTAATAAGAATGCCATCTGAAATGATCTATGGTACTCTAAGCTTATTATGCCTGATTAGCTCCCAGCCTTTCACTTCCTCTGACAGCTACACTGCCTCAAGGTTTCCAATAGCAACAGTGTCCCTTTTCTTAATTGATTCCTAGGTCATCTAGCTAGACCATGAAGCCAGAGTCTCCCACAGACCTGTCAGAATTAGGACTCCTCTGCATCATGTTACACTCTCCTTTTGGCAATAGAAAGATAAACTCATGGGTTGCCTAAGCAATGTTGACCGTGAAGATCTTTGAACCCAGGCAACAAAGTTTGAAGAGGTCTATTCAGTTCAGTTGATCAAGTTCTTATTGAACTGCTGATGTTCATGAATAGAGTGGAATTGCTACAAAAAGTAATGATGTGAGCAGGAAATGAGGGAGAAGTATTTTATTTTACCAAATACTTGCCAAATAAAAATGGCACCTAACGCTGAAATTGGTTTGAGAGGAAAGAGGATGACTTCACATAAGATTTTTTCTCAATGCCCACTGAATTGAGGATGTCTCTGGAAGAGAGATTCAATAAACTTGAATAAAGAATAGGTAAAAAAATAAAACTACATTTAAACAGACTTGAAGAAGCTAAAGAATGCAGTAACCAGACTCAGCAACAGAATAAGTCAAAAAAATGAAATGGTGGGGGTGGAGTGATAGCACAGTGGGTAGAGCATTTGCTTGCATGCAGCTGACCTGGGTTTGATCCCTGGCATCCCATATGTTCCACTGAGCACTGCCAGGGTAATTTCAGAATGCAGAGCCAGGTAGTAACCCCTGAGCATTGTTGGGTGCAACCAAAAAAATCAGAGACCTCTAAGATGACAAGGTCAACAAAGAAGAGGTAGTATAAAAGATTTTATAAAATGAAAATTTTATATATATATATATACCCGCTCGAAGCAAATTGATGATCAACGGGAAGACAAGTGATACAAGTGATACAAGTGATATTACATATATATATATACATACATATATATATATATATATATATATATATAGAGAGAGAGAGAGAGAGAGAGGAAAATATCAAGAGGAACAAACTATACATAGGTATCCAGAAGAATAGAAAAAGAAAAAGAAAAAATGTCTGGTCTAATAAGAAGAGATGAGAGCTAAATTTCTTCAGTCTGAGAAGGGAAACTTGTATACTGATCCAGGAGGCCCAGAGATAAAATTAAATTGAAAATCACCAAGAAACACGGAGAACAAAATGGTGAGAGAGAGAGAGAGAGACTCTTAATGCAGCAAAAAGGAAATGTAAATCTTCAAATATAAGTGAGTTAACAAAGATTCTGTCTCAGAGACATAATCCCTAATCCTACATTCAAGATCAAATTCTTTATTATATGGAAGTTGGATTGGTGAAAATTTTGCCTCTGAAGGTACTTTTTAAGTTGTAAAATGCTAATATATATTGTCTGTTGCTAAAATATGATAACCAAAAGAAATGAAATGTAAAGATGCTTGTACTTATCTTGGATCTAGTTTATTTTGGTCTAATTTCATTTTAGACTATGAAAAGAAAAGAATTTTTATTCTTCCCACCATTTATGACCAACCACAAGGGACCTCATTAGTGACTAAGTTTATATATGCCGCACCCCAATTTGGCCCAAGAATTAATAAAGGTCTGACCATTCACATAGATTTAGAATAATTCAGACAGGACTGTAATGACATTTCAAGGGTAACAATCAGGGTTGGAAAGAAAGTACATGGGTTAAAAGTACATGTGTTGCGTGTGGTCAACCCGAGTTTATTTCCAGCACCACATGGTGCCCTGAGCATTACTATATGTAGTCCTGAAATCCCTGTGTACCACTGGAGTGATAGTAACCCTTGGCACTAAGGTCCTGAGCAAAAAGATCCTCTATCATTGAACCAGCGGGAAGGACTTCCAGGCCTCTTAAGCATCACTTGGGAGACTCCGCCCTCGTTCCCAATTAAAATATTTTAAAGTGTAATAACTAGATAAACATGCCCATATTCCCTAAAAGTGTCCTTCAGTGGCCTCATTTGAAATTTTTATTTGAAAGAGTAGAACTGCATTGCCAAGGAAAAGTTGTATAGATGAGTCCTCTATTAAAATGGCGGTAGAGGTCATGCTATTTCATATCTCCTGATTTCTTGTCATTAGCCAGATATTCCAACCCAAGGCTTGATCCACTTTGCAAGAATTTTTTTTTCTCAGTATTTTTTAAAGAGATATGATTTTATAAGTAATTAGTATATTATAATACAAATGACTTTAAACTGAGTTGTTTTTTATGTATCACAATAACATCATCAGAATTCTTAAGAATTAAAAGCACTAATGAAGGTTTTTGTTCTTACATCTTGAGCTGTTATTTTAGTCCAATAATGAATGAGAGCAAATTCAAAATTGTTAAATAATTGTGTAGCAGCTTTCAAAACATTATGAAAGCTGATATGAATTTTTTTTCATTATGATCATTTTGAGAAAATATTTAATGAAAAAGAAAATTATACCTTAGCAGTTTTAAATAACTAGTGTATGGAGAGTACCACAAAATGATATATTCCCAATAAGGCCTAATACAAATAGCATAAAAATGAGATTCAGTAATTTTGGTATCATGATCACTAAGAACAATGCAAACTGCAGCGGTCATTGACAGTCATTGAATTACTTCCAAACAACAAACACTTTGCTACTCTATCTGGATGTGGTCTGTTGTTCACTTAAACTGCACAACTGTGGTTTAGTACTATGGTTTTTTCCCATTTTTTTATTTTTTCTCCTTTCCATTAATTTATCATTAATTTATAAAAATATAAAATGTCAGATGTATATCTCTTCCCCCCCTTAATTTTTATTATACCACCATGAGATATACAATTACAAGGATGTTCATAATTGGGTCTCTGTCATACAGTATCCTGGCATCAACCCCTCCACCAGTGCCCAATTCCTACTACCAATAACACTCCCTCTCACCCAACCCCAGCCTGCCCCCATAGCAGGCACCTTTTCTTTCTCTCGCTATCTCTCTGTCTCTGTTTCTGTCTCTGTATTTCTCTCTCTCCTCTCTTACAATTTGTGACTTGCCCTACAGATATTAATGGTTTATGATGCCTCTATGTGTATATTCAATAGTGAGTTATAGTGTGACATTATAATTCCCCATTCCCCCTAACTTCCCCAGTTTGTTGCAACTAGAATGGTCATTACAGTGTATAAATGTGAAAGATCCTAGGAAGGACCTGGTTCTAACTTCCATTCTTGTCTAAGACTATGGCATGGCCACTGCCATTTGCCACCCTCCGGAACTCCTTGGGCTGCTCCACATGGGGCCAAGTGACAGAGCTGTGGGTCTGGAGTGTCTCTCTTCCGGTGTTGCTGGCTGTGGTGGCTGAGAGCTCGCAGCTACATCCCCTGACATGGAAGTGGAAGAATGGGAGGAGGAGCCCAAATCCCCACTCCAAGTCTTGCCAGTGTGTCCCCCCCATACATGTGAGTGAACCCTAGGAGCTATATTGGACTCGGCCAGGGGCTGGTCGAGCCACTTACCACCCTCTGGAACTCCATGGGCTGCTCCACGTGGGACCGAGCGGTGCAGCTGTGGGTCTGGAATGTCTCTCCTGTCTCTCCTTCTTGTATTTTAAGGTGGTGTTTCTTCTTTTGCTACCAGGGATATCTTGGAGGATGGTATGCTTTGCTTGCCAGGTGAATTAAAGCAACTCATCGAGTATCTCAGAAGTCATTCCCTTGTGTAGAAAATGGGAGTCAGTCTTTACCCTGCCTACCTGTTAATACGGGTGGAATGTAATAAGCCAAAAGATGCCTATGCCATGAAAGTCTAGGAAAACATAAGGGTTCTTTATTATTAGGGAACCTTTGGAAGGAGGGGAGAGTCTATGGAACAGCACCTATATTTTATAAATCAAGTACCCACATACAAACTTATCATGGCATGCTACATTACATGAGCAAGTCTGGACACTAAAGCTTCAGTTGTCCGGCTCAGCCATCTCTTCCTGCTTACTCCAGTGACAGCTTTGTGGTCTTCGACAGCTCATCTGGAAAAGTGGAAGACTTGAATTTTCTTTCACATATAGTTATATATTACCCTATATCTATTATTCTAAATAAGATAGAAAGGACTAAAATATCTATTCTTCATAGCAATGGGGAGAACAGATGAATAGTAAATACAGTTGATGGTGCTAAATATCCCTGGAAGTCATCGTGTGATACTCCTTTTGATGAGTATGAAGTTCTAAAGCAGTTTGCCTGATTAATTAATGAACAGAACTCTTTCCCAGAGACAGTCACACAGAGTTTGGCTTCTACCTTGGCATAATACATAGGGGAGAGATTTCAGCCTCAGGCTGTCTGGGCTCCAGCCTTGATCAGATAATTTTCCACATAAAACAGGACTAATTTCTTGTCAGAGATTTTCAGTTGTATTTTCATATCTTAGGAATCTTCTTGCCTGGAGGCTTTTATAATTGCTCTTAGAAGAGATGCATTTGAAAGCTCTGGGGGAGAAGCAGTCTCTTTCTAAAACAACAGAGAAGTGGGTTGCTCAGTATTGAGTTAAAATGAGATGTCCTTTCAGTCTATTGCAAGTCAGAAGCTTAAAACTGAGTTTTGTAGGAAGAATTTATTACTTTGGATTTGCATTTGTTTCCAAGTAATAGAAACCTGCTACTAAACTTAACTAGTTTTGTCTGTTTTAACTCACATAACAGCTCAGAGATTGATTATTCAGAGGGAGTCTGGTGGCAGCCCAGTTCTGTGTAGGACCCTGTTGTGACTGGTTTTATTTGTCAACCCAACTGTCCTATAGTCCTATTAGTCACTTCTATACTCGTCTAAGTCCCTGAAGTCATTGTAGTTGTGATTAGTGTCTATCATCATTTTACTTTACTTGAGGAAGGTTATCCCAGATAATCTGGGTGAGCATGATTCAATTCATTGAAAGATTTAAGAGAACTGAAGCTTCACTGGAAGAAAAAGGAAGTCTTCTTGTGGACTGCAGCTAGGCCCTCTCCCCCTAAGCCTCTGCTGGTGCTTCCTAAAGGTTGCCTTGCCCCTACAGGTGCCTAGATACACATGCCTAGATAGTCTTCACACAGCATACACCAATCCTTCCCATCTCTCTCCTTCCTTTCTCAGTCTCGGTGCCTGTGCTTCTAGTGGAGGCAAATACAGTTCCAGATTTCTGCTACCTTCTGTGATGTCACATGTGCTGCTTTCAAGCTAGCTTCCATACACTGCTAAGCTTCAACGTAGTCAGTATCCTTGGCAGGTAAAGGGGAAAAGCAGAGGGCCAGAGACACAAACCAACCCAGCCGGTTCCTTTTCTGTTTTTGTGTTCTGTTTTGTTTGTTTTGACCACACCGGGTGGTGCTCAGGGCTTATTTCTGGCCTGGGCTCAGGAATTAATTACTCCCAGAGGTGCTCATTACTTCTGGGGGTTCTAGGAGGACTATATAGGATGCCAAGGATGATAATCTGGGTGGGCCATATATAAGGCAAGTGTCTATTCCTTTCCAAAAGCTCCCCCAATCCTTCTTCACATTGGTAAGACTTGGCAGCCATAGTCATATGGGTCTGGAGAAGGAAGTGATTTCAGTTGGGTACAGGGTGAGCTGTGGGCCTGAATAGCACAGGGAATCTGTGAAATAGCACAGGAATAGCAAAGGAAAAAGCAGGGAATACATAGGTGAGTGAAGAACGGGTTTTTGAAGTTCCTTATCTTGTGAATAACCCAGTATGCACATTTGAACCCACAAAGTTTCTCCCATAGTTGTAGAAAAGTTACTCCTTAGTGTTAAGGGACTCTTAGGAGATAATCATTTAATAGCCAGGACTGTTCTTGGTTACCAAGTACTTGGCCTTGAGAGCACTTTGCAGGACCAAGGCAATAGATGTGATTCCCATCTCATATGGAGCCATCCATGTCACCAGCTTAGACATGATATAGTTAGAGCATGACGGGGAGATCCAGTTTGTCAAATCAATGATAGAGTTGGTAGCACCTCCTCTATTCACAGGAGACTTAACCAGACTCTCCTCTAAACTTTGTGGTTACTTCAGTAAAATGGAGAAACTCTTATTTCTTATATGCTGCAAGTTCAAAGCTAGATACAGCTTCTATGGAGGATGTTTGTGGAAGGGGAGGTACAAGAGGAAGAAAAATGGAGAAGCACATTATATATGCTGAGGGAATGAGAAGACAGGTGATGAAAGGGTCAGTGAAAGGTTAGAACATTGACATAGAGGACATATGCAGAAGCACAGAAGAAAAGGGAAGGAAGGAAGGAAGGAAGGAAGGAAGGAAAGAACAGAAAACAAGAAGAGAGTAAAAGAGTACCCAAACATCAGAGGATATAAGATAAACTCTTAATTGTTTTACCTGATTATTTGTACTACAGGATTATGATGTATAGTGGATTGAATTGTGATGCCCAAGATTCACCTGCCAGCCTATCTATGGTCACAGGTCTATTATAGGGCAGGCAATAATGGTTAAATGAGGTTATAAGAGTGGAGCCCTCATATGCTGTACAACTGGTGTCTTTATATCGAGAGCTTGAAAGATAAGCCACCTCTCTTCTTCCTTCTTCCCTTCTTCCTCCTCCTGTGTGTGTATACATGTGCATATATGTTGCACATTCACAGGGAAGACCATGTGAGAACACATCTGTATGCAAGTCTGAAGAAATCTCTCACCAGCAACTGAATTTACCAGTACCTTGATCTGGGACATCTACCTTCTAAAACTGTGAGGAAGTGAATCTTGTTGCTTATGTCATCCAATTTATGGTGTTTTCTTTTGGGAGCCCAAGCCAACTAATATTGAAGCAAGAGATTTTAACCTCTATGGTAGGCTCTGTCATTTACACCCAGACATGGAAAACAGTAGTTCTTAATCAAAATGTGTTAGAAAAAGACCAACAGGTAGGGTTTTTTTTTGTTTCTTACCAGTTTATTCAACTAAAGTAAAACTAGCCACATTCATAATCTATATGATAATAATTAGTTATATAAATGTTTTGTGTTCTGCATCTGATATTTCAGCCACTCAAGAAATAAAGCAATGCCCATCATTGTACATATGGGGTAGTGAGGTGACTCTTCTGGCTATTTTGTTCCAACTAGTTCCTCATTGTATTAGTGTCAGCACTATCCTCAGAACCTCATTTTTTCTGATTCCATCCAAGATTCTCTTCAGCCAAAAACGAACAAAAAATTCTCCAGGGAAAATCTAGGGCTTATTGGAGTTAATGTTTGTATGAAACCATCTTTAAAAAAATAGAGTTTCTTCAGGCCTCAATATGATCATAGCCAGGAATTTTTGGCAAAGATTTTTATCATCACAATATGTTCTGTTCTTCTGATGGGTGGAAGGGGCTGGTAAAGCACGACAGCATCCAGATACAGGGTAGGGGGCAGCTTGGAGAGAGCAGGGGAGGGAGGGGTAAGCAGAGCCTCTGTGGACATGGGCCACCACGTGAATCATTGGAAGTTACATTAAGCAGAGAGGAGAACTGAGCAAATTCTGAAACTTGAGGGAAATCTAATACTGGAGCTTCAAGGCAGAATAATTTAGGAAGTTCAGGGCAAGAAAAATAGAAAATGACATCTGATACAGGAAAATGTCTCTGACCTGGATAGTAAAATAAAATTAGCCTGCAATGCATGTTGGGAGTACAGAATTTTAAAGATGGGGAAGTTTGGCAATGACTTAGCTCTACTTATGCAAATGAAAAGTTAACCTCATGTTGATAGGAATTCTTTCCCCTGACTCCTGGGTGGACGCGTTTACGAGATGTATTTAATAAGCACCTGTCTACTCCAGTCATGTAGGATCAACAGTACATTCTTTTTTGGGTCTTCTATCTTTTCTGCTCTTTGGATTCCATCTCTCATCTTTCTTAGAATCACTTTCTAAATTAACTACCTGCACACACAGTGTCTCAGGAACTGTCTCTGGGGTAAATCCAATCTAAGACAACTGGTGACAGGAGAGTTTCTGGAAGATAAGAGTTTCAGGTTGAGATTTGGGAACTTGATCAATAGAAATTACTGAATTAAAGTCTCTAGTTTCTCAGGTTGGGAGAACCTTTCTCCCAGGAGACAGAATAAGGCTGCCACTAAAATCCAGTCTGTATTCTTGCCTGGTCATTTTATGTTCCTACAGGCAAAGTAGAAAGTTTCTGCACTCACTGGTATGAGTAATGGGACCCTAATTCCTGTGCAGAGTTAGTGTTGCTGCCACAGAATGAAGGCAGTATTGAACAGGATTGAATCAACCAGGCACTCAGGTAATTTCCTGTGTGGTGTCAATGGTAAGAGGCCAATGATGTCACTGAAGCAGCCATGCAATGGAACAGCCAAGAACACAGACCTCAAGGGTTTGCATCCTGGGCATTTCCGAGAAAGGCAACTGAAAACCAGTTGAAGTATTTGTTGGCCCAGAGGGAGATCTGTAGAGGGCATTAGAGAGGGAGATTATGAGTTCTAGTTAAAACTAGAGATAGTTGTGACCCCAAAAACTTATCTTGTTTCTCTTGTAGAAAAGATTGTCTCTCGTTGAAGGAGATGATGGAGGGTATGATCAACTCTGACTGATACAAAGGATAGATTGTGTCAGTTTTCTTCTGGGAGACATTTAAAAGCCCCTCAGTGTCATTTCTTACTTCAAGTGCTGTGGGGCAACAAGTTCAGTCAAGTGAAAGTAGTATTTTTAGTATTTTAACTGACCACGACTGAATAAATCCCATGAGGTTATGTTGAACAGTGGAACTGAGAGCCAATAAATATATTGTTCCTCCATCCATGTCTTGGAGGAACAGTTTTTAGATGTGTTGTAGAAGGCTCCTTAGGAGACTTTGCAGAATCAAACACCAACCGTCTATAGTGGTGGCCAGGCCAATAAATGTTGAATCCATGGTGTTTTCTCTCTTTGTGCTTCCTTTGCCTAGATTCTCACTTCTACTTCCAGAAATCACTTTCTTAATGAATTTTCTGCACCACGAGCCTTTGTCTTAGAATGTCCTTTGGGAGAAGCCCAAACCAAAAGAGTGTGGTTTTAAAATTGCTGTCTAGTTGGTGCTAGGTCATCAATCCTAGAAATATCATTTTAAGTAATAAAACAATTTTCACTTGTTTTAAATTGGAAGACTACTTGTCTTTTGATTATAGGTTTTCATGTTGCTCACATTTATTGTCATTCTTGTAGTTTTCAGACACTTAAATGATATTTCATGCTCTCTACTCAAATCAGTCTTTTCCTTTATATGTTTGGGTGTCTCAATAAAGATATTTGGGTCTTCTCCAGATAGCTTAGACTTCTAGTCATATAATCAATGTCAATGATGTGGTTAATGCACATGTGAGAAGCCTTTTCTAATGCTTTACATTTGCTGTCTGTTTCTAATTATCTATATTTTCTTTTCATTTTTTTAATTTAGGCACCGTGATTTATAATACTGTTAAAAAAAGTTCCAGAGCCATGTTACAACAATCCCCACCCCATCACCAATGTGTCAGCACCCCTCCAATGTCTCCAGGTTCATTCCTGCCCCTCCAGCCCTTGGGAAATATTTGTTTTCTGATATAGTTGTGTTATTTACATTTTAAATAATAGTGATTAAACCATATGTACTAAAATACTGTTGACTCTTTAGTAAAGTTATAACCAGCAGAATATTTACATGAAAAAAAACAGGTTAAAAGAATATTATATTGAGGACAACCATTTGAGAAAAGATTGGGAATGAGTCTTCTAAGATAAAAAGCTGTAGTATTCTATTCTTGGTATCACGTACAAAAATATTTTTTAATATTATCTAATGCTGTTACATTCCTTAATATTTTTAAACAAATAAAAGAAATGTGCAATTTTGGGTGTCAAACTAGTGTGACCCCAAGTCTCACTGTGCTTGTCTTTTTCATGTAATCAGTCACCCAGGGTTTTGTTCTTTCATTTAGAAAAAAATCGCACTTTATTAATAATAGCAACCCAGTCCTTGAGGGATGGCCAAGTAAAGGGACAGGGCTTTGGAATGCAACGCTCTGCCCATGCTTTCAGGATATTTGCAGAACATTTCCCTGAAAGCTAAAGGACTAGGGAATGCGCCTTATTTCTGTGGCCCCTCAAACACATGTAACTTGCTGGAACTTAAAGATTTACATTTGTAGAAGCCATTAGTGCCGATTAACGTAGACAAATGATTGAAATCGGGACGTTGGGTAGTGCAGCTACACACCTTGTACCATTTATGGGCAGGAAATGAGGAACAATTAGGTTGGTGAGGCTGAAAAAATACCCCTCGAGTCCTGCCTGCATGGGGTCAGCTTTAGGAAAGCTCAGTGGGAGTGTAATGGGAGAAGGGCTAGAGCCAGAACAGGGACAGATGGGCCCCAGCAGTGTTTGTCAAAGCATGTTTTCCAGCCCAACTCTCCTTGATTTAAAATTGCTGATAGTAGGAAGGTAACTGATTTGTGTGGCTCTCTGCTGAAAATTTCAGGTTCTTACACTACTTTGAAAGTATAATCCCTGAATTATTGATCCACTCACTCATGGTTTTTTTTTTTTTTTTTGTGATTTAGGAATTTGTTCTGAGCACTTAGTTTTTTCAGATCTTTTGGTGAAAGGCGTGCCATCTCCATCTTTATGGATGTGATAGTTCAAGCAACTTCAAGCTAGTTTAGTACTGCTTGCAGGTTGTAAGCTTCTGGGGTACCCTTAAGTCTCATCCTAGATGTTAGGAATGTAGGAGGTGAAGTCCAGGTAGACCTAAGAGATGAATACTACACTTGATCTTAGCTAAAGGGCTGAAATGCAATCCTAAAATAGGAATACACAATCTCCTTTCTAAAGTCACTTGTCACTTGTCTTCCCATTTTTCATCGATTTGCTCGAGCAGGCACCAATAACATCTCCATTCGTTGGGAATGAGGTCCATTATTGTTACTGTTTTTGGCATATCAAATACACAACGGGTGACTTGTCAAGCTCTGCCATGGCTCTGGGTTCATCCCAGGGACCCAGCTTATTTAGAGAGTTGAAGCAACCTGACTGGCATGTGCACAAAGTATAAATAAATAAAGTTCAGGACAGCTTGTATAGAGTCCAAAGGGCAAAGTAACATAAATGAGGGACTCTAATAGGAATAGTTCACTTAGGTGCACAGTGCTTTTCAAAAAATATGGTGGAAAGAACTGAAATACTGGTACAGAATCTAAAGTTCTCTTTTCTGCCTTTTACTAAAATTGGTTAGGAAATGGTTGTTTTGATTCCTAAGAAAATTAATTCAAACATACTTTTACCAAAAATAACTCCTAGGGACTTGGCTCAGTGCTGAGATAATTTGCAGTGCATCTGGGTCCTGGGGACTCACAATTAGGTGACCAAGATGACAAAGACTGTTATAGATGCCCTCAAGTTGCACTCTGTGAGATTAGGGAATAATACACTTTCTTCTGCTTTGGTGTAAATGTCAGGCTGGCTGAAGAGATTTGAATAGACAAAATTGTCTAAAGACAAACAGATTGGTCTCTGTCCAGCTAAGGCCATTTGCAAAGAATAAGAGAAACAAACATATAAGGAGGAAAACACACATGTTAGAACGGTCCATATTTTAGGATATCCTGGTCAGCCTGGAGTGAGCTCAGTAAGTATTAATCCTCCCCCAAGCTTGCACTGTTTAAGTTGACAGAGACATCAGGCAATAAGTTAGTAATCATGTAAAATTTTATAAGGTACTTGAAGAGCAGAGACTGAAACAGGAGCCCCCTTAAAATATAAGGTCTGGCCAATTTCCTAATCTATTTTGCCTATCTTCACTTCACTTCACTTGCCACTTGTCTTCCCGTTGTTAATTGATTTGCTCCAGTGGGCACCAGTAATATCTCCAAACGTCCTGTTGCAAGCAAGTGTACCCCAGGGGCATCTGCTTGCTCTAGGAACAAAAGAGCCTCAAACCATTCCTTCAGGTCATGGGAATGAGGTCCATAATTATTACTGGTTTTTGGCATATCAAAAAAAAACGCGGGTAGCTTTGCCTATCTAAAAGACTTTAATATGTTCTATTCTTTCCTGGGTACATTTTTTTTTTTATTTTTTTGTTCCTGTTCTCTATTCTATTGTTTCCTGGACTTATTTTTTGCTTGCCTGATTATACTCAAGAGACCTAAACTTTTGCCTGGGGGAACTATCCTAACCTCGGGTTAATTTTAGGGGAATTTCCCTACACCTAGTGAGGAAATGTGATACTGGAATGATATCTCAAAGTTGGAAGCAGGAGGAAATGATCTTTGTAAAAAAAGCTCTTATGGAGGAATGGGTGTCACTGTACTACAGGTATGAAACAATGATTGAGTACTTTGATAAACTATGATACCTCAATAAAAGTAAATTTAAAATATGAAAGTATTTATGTACCCTAGTAGGACATTGTGATGCTACCTTTTGAATATGACTAATTATTATTTTTAGTTTGGATGTTATGCTTGCAACGTGAGGGAACCATATATGTTGCAGGAGATAGAACTCAAATCAGGCCATCTACATGCAAGGCAAGCACCTTACCCACTGTAGCATTTCTCAGATCCCTTCTATGGGATTTTGAATATCATACCTTATTATGATGAAGGCCTTGTATGCAGTCTGGTTTTTCTTTTTCCCTGAACATCAGCTATATCTATTCCATCTTTCTTTCATATGCTCTGGAGAATATGAGTGCTTACCTAGTTTGCAGCTTAAATTTTTATCTGGACTGGAAAATGTAATAACTTATTGAAGTGTGTGGTAGATTAGATAATGGTTTAACATTCTTAGCAAGTGCGCAACATGGGATCACTAGTTCATAAGGACAAAAAAACACACAAGAGAGGTGTCTGCATTTAATTAACAGGGAGTGGGAGGAAAGCATGGGGATTATGGCCAGGTAGCAAAAGGTTTCCAGACTTACTGGATCTTCTGATTTTCCAAGAGAAGCTGGGAAACTGCATTTATCTTGGTGAGTAGGAATCTAGAAAGCTCTTGGTGCTGTGAATGTCACTGCTTCCAAACAATATGCCATGTGAAGCAGTTGCAATGAAAAATAATCCACAAATTCAATTGCACCTTTCAGCAGTTTGCAACAATTGACCCAATTAAAATAAAAAACTAAATTTAACCTATAGGGAACTATCCTACATATGTTATTAACACAACTCATTCTCACAACAGACTTTTAGAGGCAGGGTTGGTAAGAATGATGATGAGTGTAATGATAATTTTAGCATTACATTAATTTAATAAGTTAATATTATATTAAATGTAATGATAAAGAAATGAGATACCAAGAAGCTAAGTAATTTTTCAGGAATGCTTGCTAGCTTCCAATCCAAATTATCTGACATCAGGATTTATGGTCATAAACACCAATCAATAATATTTCAAAAATGAATGTCTTCTGTGTAATGACTACTTGACAGATCTTTGAGATGGTCTTGACTTTGCTCAGATAGCAAGAGAATAAGGGTTAAAGTTTAGAGTCTTCTTTGAACACCTACAGTGCCTCCCTTATTCAATTTTTTTTCTATATCACTGATCTACACAGAACACAGATCAAAGGCCTTTTAAGCAGTGAATTCAATTTGACTTCTTGTTCTTCTACTTACTGGCTATGTCTTGGTTTCCTCACTTAAATAATGAGGGTGATGGAAAATACCCAGCAGAGTTTCATGAGGAATAAAAATAATGTGTGAATAATGTTTGGCTCACATGAAGTGCTATTACATTGTGGCCATTATGACATAGATTATTTTGGAGAGACATTTAGCTTATACATTTAAGTCATTATGTTGTAGAGAATAAAAACAGTGTTCTTTCTGCTATAAGAATAAAAAGAAGGATCAAGTAACCAAGTAGGAGGGTAGGGGATAAGACACACTTATAAGTTGAGATACTGTAAGATGCTCAAGGGATACACCGGTGACAGTGATCTAAGAGGGAGAAGTTAATATTCCTTGTTGCAAAGCCGAGCAATAGTACAGAGCACAGCACCTGCCTTGCATGTGTTTGACCAATGTTTGGTCTCCAGCATCCAGTATTCTCCTCCATGCCTTGCCTGGAATTATCCGTAGCAAATATGACTTTTCTTTAGTTTCAGCCAATAGGAAGGGGGTACTTTCTCACCTACAAGGCCTGGGAAGGCTGCATTACATAGTCTCAGGGCTGTGAAAGGGGAAAATTGAGAAGCAGCTGGTAGTCATGCAAACTGGAGGGAAGAAACTTAATTTCCTGTCTAATCCAAGTTCGTTGACTTACAGAGAAGGAATTCCAGTTGGAAAGCCAGATGTCTTCATATAAAAGTGGAGAGATGTGTAGAATCAGAAGATGTCCATAAAACAAGTTGAAAATTGGAAGTTGTGGAGGTATCTACTCAAAACAACCATTTGAAATAATTGGCTCTGCCCAAGCCTGCTAAACTTTGCTGCATGCAGAATGGAATGCCAGTTGGCGAGTCCTCTCTTTACCACAGAGACTTCTCAAACATGAAAGTCAGTGTTACCTGCAAGGAAAAGGGCTGGCTGTGGAGTCCTGCACTCCGGGCTTCAAAGTCTGGGTCTTTCCCAACTAGCTATAAGACTCACATAAGTCATTAGTCTCTCAGCTACTATCTCCACATCTATAAAATAAAGATAGTACTTGTTTTTTAATGACATCATAGCTGAACATTTGATGAAGAGATGTTTAAATCACGTATGTGTGGAGTAATGCCGAGTAGTATTGCCTGCAGCCTGGTGTAAATTCCTCATCTGTTCCCACTGGAATGTAATTTTAACGTGGTGTCTCTAATTGAAATAACATCCTGACATATGTCCATTATTTATTTCCAAATTCCTGCAGGCTACATATCTACCTCTGCATCCTCCCAATAAATCTCCTTAACTTCACCCTTCTGCAATGAAGAATGTCCATGCTCAGGTACAAGAAGCATGGTGCAAGGGAGAAGACTATGGGTTTAGAGTCAGAGGACGTGCATTCTAATGCTAGTGTTTCCCATTGCTGATTGAGTGGCATTGCACACGTTATCTTTCTAAGTCTTGATTTCCTCACATGGAAGCGAGGAAATAAAGACAATATACATGGAAACATTCAATGCTGGTTTTGAGCACATTCATAAAGAATAATAGAGCTGGATAGAAGACACAGAGCAATTCCTGGCTTCTAGTCATTGAGCTCCAGCTCTTAGGTGAGGCAGATGTGCTAGAAAACAGCAGTAGAGAGTCATTACAGCTTCAGGTGACGATGCCAGCAGCCCTGCTTGCTCTTGCTAACAAAAAAGACTTGCCTCTTCTAACCCAGGTGGATTTAAGCCAATCATGAACTCCCAGAATGATTTACTCATCTCCAGACATGGTCTTATTTTCCTTACCTTCATCTTTGTCTGGTATTTGCCATTCTCCTGAAATTCTTTTGCTGTATGTTTGATTGTCCCTTCTCGTGCTATACTGCTAGGGTTAAAAGTTAAGTCTTACTTCTATTTTCTCTCTATGATTTTCCTTCATCACCTAATCCAATGCCATGTACATGATAATTTCACAGAATTTATTTTCTTTAGGGAATGGAAAAGAAAATAGATATTAAGAATTAAAAGGGATCTTAGATACTCTTTCCAGTTCAAGGTTGTGATTTCTTAAAATGAGTTCCCACAAACTATATATGGTGTTCTGTAAACCACTAAAAATTATGGGTGGGGTGCTGGTAATAAATCTTGAGTGTTCATGTTTTCCATGTAAAGTGTCCCTAACTTTTTTCCCTCATATTTTCAAGGCAGACCATGATCATCAAAATGCTATGAATGTATTATCTCTTGAATGAAGCTTAAAACACGCACACACACATACACACACACATTCAAAAGGAATCATCATCAGATACTGATAGAGTTAGAAAGAGAATAGGGGTTATATTTTCCTTTCTGAAAGCCTTGTTGAGTGTATTAAACCATCTCCTTTGTGCCTGCTCTTTACTACACTCACTGTGGTAGGACCTGGGCTTAGAGCTTAGCGCTTTGAACTAAATATAAAAAAAATACCCCTACTTTCATAGAGCTCCCATTCTAGAACAGACAGGTAGACAATAACCACACAGAAAAATCTATACAATATCTGAAGGTGATTAGAGAACTAATGACCACTAAGGGCTCCAAGAGTGTCCTGGGAAGGGGTCAAGTGCTTTAAATTTAGATTCAGCAAGTCTCAGACATATGAATTTTTGAGTTGTCTTAGAATTGCAGTCATGCTTTCTTTTTGTGAAGCCGTGCTCTCTTAAGAGACTGAGAACACTAGGCCATTGCTCCGAGGTGAAGAGCACATTAGTGAATACTAGGCCTTTACTCCCAGGGTATGAACATGGTTAGGTACCTGAGGTTTTCTCTGATCACCATGGTTTATTCACCAATGCATAACCTGGTGTTATGTGTGTTTCTTTTTAAAGACATTTCCCCTTATTCAATAGAGTGTTGATTCCTTAATATTAAACTTACAGTACTTCCTGCTTTATCTACTTTATCTTGAATCTTATCTGGACACATCTCTGGCAAGCAGGGGCACAAACAGACTTCACTTAGGAATGTCACAGCACTTCCACACTGCCTTTGCAGAACCATTTCAAATAGTAAAACAGCTGAATGGTTCTCACACAAAATGTGCCCAACATGGTGCTATTTGGCATGAATCGTGTATTTCTTTACAGGATAAGAGTTGAACACATGAAGGTGGAGTGGGATGGAGAGAGACCACAGAAGTCTGAGCCCTTTGCATGCAGTGGCCCAGGTACCCTCCCAGGCAATACGTTGTTCTGAGCACAGAGCCAAGAGTAGTCCATAAGCTGTGCCCCCAGCTGCCCAAATAGGCATGTATCTCCTGGCTCTACCTTAATTGGGGAAATGTAACAAAAGGCTTCTTGAAATTTTCAACCATTTTATACAATTCCTTGAATGACCATAAATAAAAGCATCCCATATAGTCATTTGGGGAGTTAACAAATAGATGTTAGGGGGTCAGTGAATTTGTCAATAAAATTTGTCAATATGAATTGCAAAAATAATGAAACCCGACATATGATTATCTTGATAGCAGATGAAGGGAGATTTTCTTCGGGGGATTCGGGCGAGAAGTGGGAGAGTGGGGGCTGGGAAATCTTCCTAAGTATGCTACGGAGATTCGTGGGCCTCTCCCAGTGAGTCTCCGCTGGGCGGTCCAGTGTGAGGGGCTGAGGACGCGGCGCCACGTCTGCAAAAGGAAAGGTGGAATCTACCACAAATGGGTGGGAGTCAGAGTTTAGGTAAGACAGAGAAGGGAACAGTGTACTAATAATTGTTGAAAGTGGTAATACCAGCATAAAACTGAGCATTAAATAGAAGCAAAAAGATACACATGATAACCTCTAAATGTATTGCAGTCCACAATGTGTAAGAGAAGAGAGAGAGAGAGAGAGAGAGAGAGAGAGAGAGAGAGAGAGAGAGAGAGAAAGAACCTGCCATAGAGGCAGGCTAAGGGAGGGGGAGAGAATTGGGGACATTGGTGGTAGGAAATGGGCACTGGTGGAGGGACGGGTGCTGGAACAATGTATGACCAAAACTCAAACATGAACATCTTCGTAATTGTATATCTCACAGTGGTATAATAAAATATTTAAAAACTCAAATAAATGATAAAATAATGGCAAAAAAAAGGAACTGCAGTCAATGGCACGCAAGGCAAGAGCCTGATCCCCTGACCTGTCCTTCTGGCCTCCGTGGAGAGAAATTTTCTGTTTGGTTGATACTCATAGACTTTCTAAGACATTCCTTATGGCTCCTTGCTGGTTCAAATTTTTTACTTATTCTAAATTTTTGTCCCCAGTATGCTCTGATACAGACATTTCTCCAAATCTGTTAAATGCTGCTAAGGGGAAGAGTGAGAAAAAGTCGGGAGCAGAGAATTTTTTCCATCAAGTTCTTTGATCAGACAGGCCAGGATGCTTGTATTTCCTGAAGACCTTTAAATTGAAGCATGCGATTTCAGCCACTGTGCGAGGATGAGGTGTAATTCCTCTCCTCCACCCTCTCACCTTCACATTCTAACCCACTTCTTCTGGAATTGTGTCCAAAAGAATGCAGAGGTTTTTTTTTTGTCTCTTTTGTCATTATTTTTAATTTGTCCCAAAGAACCTCTGATGGGGTGTTTTTAATCAGAAGGTTAAAAGAAACTTTATGTTTTCAAACCAGAATTTTTTTCGCTCTGTGTGACATAATACCCAATTTTTAATGAGAATCTTGTAAACAGGAATTTTTTGCAAAGCAGTCAAACAAAGCATTTAGTTATGGAAAACAGGACTCAGAAAAATTCAGCAATGCAGCTGGTCACGCTCCGGGCTGTCTCTCTGTAGTGCAATTGTATCTCAGCTCTGCACTGGGGACAGAAAGAAGCTTGCTGTGGAGCCAACTTTACCCAGACTCCCCACAACCTTGAGAAAGGCTCTCAGTCTACTGCTATTTCTCGGCTAGGAGATATTAGATGCCCAGTATGATAGTCCCCTTCTTAATATTCTGGGATATTAAAAATATAAATAGCACTGTATGTGTGTGCATTAATTTATTAGAAAGTATTTTAAAGTACATTTTGACCCTTAGTAATTTTTTAGGTAACCTACTCCTTGATTTTTTATTAAAATAAATATATGTATGATCTCCTTGTGATTTAAATATATTTCAAAAACATACTTTCAGAGTGGGGAGAACGGCACCACACACGTCAGTACTTAGGGCTTACTCCTGGTGGTAGCTCTCTGCGCCCTCTTGATTTCTTTTTTCATTGAGGTATAATTAACATACAGTACAGTATTAGAAATTCTAATTGAAGAATTCTTTTAAAGTATTTACTTTTTAATCAACACCCAAATAAGACGTAGATTGTTTCTGGTCTCCAGAAAGTTCCTTGTGCCCCTTTCCACTTAACCTGCACATCCACAGTCTGGTTCTTCCAATTTGTACATTAGTTTTGTCTGTTTATAGAAAATTACTATTCCTATAAATTGTTTCATTTATTATATATTTATGTAGTACACATATTTTTTGTGCCTGTGTTTTTGTTTTGTTTATAGGCCACACGTGGCAGTACTCGGCTTACTCCTGGCTCTGTACTCAGGAATTACTCCTGGTGGGGCTTGAGGAAGCATATAGTATGGCAGGGGTTGAACTTGGGTCAGCTGCATGCAAGGCAAGTGCCCTTCCCACTAGTGCTCCAGCCCCTTGTGCCTGGTTTTGACTCACAGGGTCTTTTTTTAAACTTTATTTAAACACCGTGGTTTACAAAGTTGTTCACAGTACAATTTTTTCAAGTATTCAATATTCCAGTACCAGTCCCACCACCAATGTGCCCTTACCACCACCAAAGACCCTTGTTTACCACCTACTGCCCCATCCCCATTCCTGATTCCTTAGCGGACACTAATTACATTACTTTTTATTGCAACATATATATTGGAATGGTATTGATAAAGTTCAATCTCATTATGGACCCATTGTCCATTAGGCACTTTATATAAGAAATTACTAATATGTTGTTACAGAATAGACATTATGACTGCATATGTTTGTTATTGGGTACCTTATAATTTCATCAGTAAATGCTCGAGTTGAGAGCCTTCTACTGAGACTATACCACCTACACGGTAAAGCCTGGCAAGCTACCCGTGTTTTAATTACCAGTTATGCCAAAAACTAGTAGCAATTATGGACCTCAGTTCCATGACCTTAAGAATTGTTTGGGGCTCCTCCTGTCCCTGGAGCAAAGTAGATGCCCTTGGGTTACACTTGCTTGTGACAGGACTAATGGAGATGTTACTAGTGCCCACTCGAGCAAATTGATGAACAATGGGAAGACATTGATACAGTGATACTTTCAGAAGAATTTTTAGAAGTTATTGACAAGGTATTGAATAGTGCATATGTAAATGCATTAAAAAAGAATATATTGAAGAATTATAGTATATGAAAATCAATAAAGTACACATCAATATGTTATCCTTAAATACATTACATAGATAACTAGTCAGTTCTCCTTGAGAATGTTCTTTAATGCTTCAAATTGCATTAAAAATTAATCATTGTAAGGGCTAGAGAAATAGGACATCAGGTCAGAGCTCACCTTGACACAGCCCTTGCATGGGTTTGGTCTTCAGCATCCCATATGGTCTGCTGAGTTCTGCCAGGACTGATCCCTGAGTGTAGAGCTAGGTGTAAGTCCTGTCCACTGTTGACTGTGACCCTAAAACCAAAACAAGCAAATAAAACCTCCAAAAAAACAGAACTACTGATATTTAATAGCAACTATTTGAATAGCTCATTCAAAATTAGTTAAGAATATGATATGTTCCTTGTGTTCATACATGAGTACAAAGAAAAATTAAGGCTTTTTCAAGTATAATATGGTAAGTATGGCTATGTAAGCATGTAAATACAGAAGCATTGTCCCAAAGTGGTAGCATTTCTTTTTGGCTATTTGAAAAAAAATCTCTAAGGAACTTTGAAATCATGTTCAAAGAGTTCGAGGAAGTAAAAAGCAGAAATTTAAACATGTTGCCTAGTGCTCTAGTCACTGTTACTGTTACAAGTCAACTACTTAAAAATTTTAAATTAATCATTTAGTTTTCTTAATTTTATTTATTTATTTATTTATTTATTTATTTATTTATTTATTTGGTGTTTGAACCACAACTGGGGTGCTCGGGACAGGCTCAGGGGCAATATGGTATGCTAGAGATTGAGCCTGGGTTATCCACCGCATGGTAAGTCCCTGCCCATTGTACTACCTCTCAGGCCCACTCGTCTCAATATCATCGATTGCTTAAAAGGGATGGAATTTATGCCTTGCATGAGAAACACCTCATTTGATCCTCTTCAGTGCATAACTCCCTGAGCACCCACCCTATGGATGGCCCTTCTGGTTCCTTAACACCACAGGGCAAAGCAGTCAAGATTCTTCCCTGGGCACCAGAGCGGAGACCCCCAAATATGAAGGCAATGTTATATATTGCTTAAGTTATTGATTGCTTATATTACCATGAAGCTTGGATTCAAATGGAAAGGGACTAGGGCCTAGCTGCTACTTTTTAAAAATTTTAATTTATTGATTTTATTGTTTTCTGAAGTTTAAGTGACAAGGTTATAATGGTGTTATCTTTCATGTTATTCACCAACACCACTTACCTTCACCAACACAAAAAAGTGCCTGGGACCCCCAGCAGTCTCCACATTCGCCTAAATTCACACCTCTCCCTCCCACCACCTCCTCCACTACATGGTAGTCTCAATTCTTCAATAAGGGGCCGGGGTGATAGTTCAGTGGGTAAGGAGTTTGCCTTGCATGCAGTCGGACCCAGGTTCAATCCCGCATCCCATATGGTCCCCTGAGCGCCGCCAGGAGTAATTTCTGAGTGCAGAGCCAGGAGTAACCCCCTGAACATTGCCAGATATGACCCAAAAAGCAAAAGAGGGAAAAAAATCTTCAATAGAAGGTATAGATCCCAAATATTTTAAAAATTATAATTACTTTTAATATTTTGGTTTTGGAGGACACACATAGCAGTACTCAGGGCCAATTCATGACTCTATGCTTAGGAGTGACCTCCTGGCACTCTGGGAGAACCATATATGCCAGGGATTTGATTCAGGGTCAGTAGGTTGTACAACATCTTAATCCCTGTACTATCTCCCCACTACCCTTGTATAATTTTAGGAAAGTTTACTGAAATGAAAATAATCTTGAGTTTTTTGGAGTTTTTATTTCATTTTATTTTTTGGCTTTTTTTGGGGTCACACCCAGCAATGCTCAGGGGTTACTCCTGGCAGTGCTTAGAGGACCATATGGGATGACGGAGTTCAAACCTAGGTCAACTGCATGCAAGGCAAACACCCTACCCACTGGACTATCACTCCGGCCCCTCTTGGAGTTTTTAGAATTTTCAGTTGTGGAGTGACTTGAAGCTCACTGGAATGTGCAGTTATCTAGCCATGGTATACTTGGTGAGAAAGTCCACATATATTATCATAGGATCTAAGATCTTATATGATCTAAACCCCTGGCTACTGCCCACTCTCATCTTTCCTCACCCCAGGCCCTCCCCATTTCCATTGTTCATCCTATGTCAAAGCATGCAAAATTTTTTCAGTTCATCTAGGCATGTCCACATTTGCTCTCTCTTTAGAAATGATTCTCTATTTCTCCATTTGGAGGGACTTGTTTGTTCAGATGTTAATTATGAGCTCACGTATTTTCTCTGACATCTTTCAAGGATGTGTCCAGACTTTTCTGACTATCTCTACCCCATCGTACTGAAGAGTTCTATCTAAGCACTGGTCATTCTGATAAACTATTTTTATGTAATTCATATTCCTTTCTAAACTGCAAACCCATCACATATATTGTGTCCACTTCCGTCATGTCTAGAAGAGATCAAATGCCTAGTACTTACTCCAGAGTGTCTAATGAAGAATGAATGAGTGCATCCCAAATAAAAAATAACTAGTGTAAAACAGCAATGCATAATGACTTCATTACTTACCCCCAACTAAAAGTTGATGTTTGCTTCATGTTAACTGTGAACACCATGAATATTTGCTTAGTATTTCCATATCTTTCACTTTTTTTCAAGCAAAGCAAAACAGATCTAAATGTTTATGCAAAATATCATAATTTTAAATATTATTACAACATTTGTTTAAAATATGTCTAGCAAATATAACAGAGGCTTTTAGGTATATAAATCTTTGACCTAAGGAAAAACATACATTTCTCTGCATACAATCCATGCCTTTGAAACTGGTACAGACCTATAATCTCAACATATTATTAGTTTTTTACCACTCTTGGAAATCACTTAGTTTCTATCATTCTTTAATAAAACCTCATGCCTAGGTTCTGTAAAAGCCATTGCTTTTATGGGCTTTTCTTTCATACTATACAGGGAAAATTCTCTCATATTTCATTATCAGATTCACATGTCTTCCCTATGTCCGTTAAGTGTTTCAACTCCATCGAAAAATAATCTCTTTGCTCCTAGACCTAGTAGAACTCTGTATGAAATTCTTTTAGCATTCTTGCCACCATGTGTTATAATCATAGTCCATAAGCTATTCTACAGTTTTTTTATTTATCTACTACTTTATCTGCTTTTTTTAATGGATTGAATTTCTCTTTCGTGTCTCAGAGATACTGTTGGGGATTCACCCACATATAAAAATCAGTATTTTCTGTTTTCCCAAGAAACACACAATGTAATTTTAAGATGGTGGTAGATGATGATATAGTTCTCTCTCTCTCTCTTTCTCTCTCAGGTCCTAGAATTTTGTATTTAAAATAGATAAAGGTTCAGAGAATTTTATAAATGAGTCAAATATAAAATGTTAACTTGCTTTTTATGATAAACTGCACTTCTAGGGAAGCAAAAACTATGATGCCTTTTACACAGTAGGTGTTTATGTATGTACTTCACTGTATCACTGTCTTCCTGTAGATCATCGATTTGCTGGAGCAGGCACCAGTAACTTCTCAATACGTCCTGTCACATGCGAGATAGCCCGAGGGCATCTGCCCACTCCAGGAACATAAAGATCCTCAAACCATTCCATCAAGTCATGTATATACTTAGAGACATAAAAAAGGCATAAAACACCCCCAGATTTTATAATCTTAACAATGTTTATGTTAATATATCCATATATACACACAAGAATATGTTATACACTTATACACATACATTTATGCAATATAAATTTTACATGTGATGTCCCATAGATTACAAATGTTAGAGAAAATTAGAATAGTAAAAAATAATCATGGGATGATGTAGTTAAAAAAAGGCTTCTTAATAATTCAGTTCTGAGTTGTGGATTAAAAGACTGATATGATTCAGTTGCAGAAAGTTGTGCTGTAAATGATGTTATGGGTACAGATGGGGATATAGAACAGTGTAAGTTTTATGTACAGGTAACAAAGAAGTGAGGGAACTAGTGCCTAACAAAACCTGCTCTGGGCCATGCGTGAGCATATACACATTACATTTAGGTATCTCATACATTTAGCTAGAATGTAGGCTCACAAGAACAAGGAACTTTTTTATTCTATCCTTACATTGAGGAACAGAATCTACACAGAGAAGACACTTTTGGATGTTTGTTCATGAGGGAAAGAATGACTCCACAAGGTAGGCATTATTTCCATTTTATAAATAAGGATACTAACGTTCTAAGGATAGTGACATTTCCATTGTCCAGGCCAGTAATCAATCTCACAGCATGGCCGTAGGATACACCCTGCAGGCTTTTTAGGAAGGGAAATTCTTTAGATTCATAGAATCAGAAATTCAGGTGGTTCAGATACACACCAGTCTATGTCCCCCTTCCAGGGTGTTACCGGGCAGCGCCGTGTCTTTCTAACTGAAAATTCTGAAGTGTGGTTTGTCTGTAGCCATATTTATTTAAAACTCCCTCTTCACAAGTTTATTTTTGTGAAACTACTATTTAAATGTTAACAAACAACACTTGAAAAAGTAAATATTGCTCTATATAGAAATGTGTGGTAAGCACTGGATTGAGCAGGTTTAGACAGGTTGCTCTTGTTCTGTATATCTGTCGGAGGGGTTGTGACTTTCTGGTCTCACGTGAGGCAGTATGGCAGAGCAGAGAGCATGCGTCTTGATACCTCAATAGCTGTATCAAATTCCTTATACCTGTAAACTTGGACAAGTCGGAAACAAAAAATGTCTCTCCTCTCCTAATCTCTAAATTGATAATATTAAGACCTCTTAATGGAGTTTTATGGTGATTAAAAAAATAAAGACCAAACAAAATATTTATTTTGTTGTCTAATATAAGATGTTGTTTTATAATAGACTGCTATAATGCTATCCTACATTAAATGTTAAAGTCTTTGGAAATTTTTGGGTTATCGTTTCATTTCTTTATATCTTTTATTTCATGTAAGAGTATCTTACTAGTTTTCAGCGTATGGGTCTCTCATTATTTTGAAGTCTGCACCAGGGCATATTAGATCCCAGACATAAGTGAATCAGGCTATGTGAACACTCTTAACTGGGTATAAATCCCAATTGTTCTTTGTTATCACTGTTTGAATGTTTCCCCTTTTGAAAAGGAAGTAAATCAAAGGTTCTACAGCTGTGTTTTGGTGGCATTTTTTGTTTTCTGTTACTTAAGATACCTAGTTCCTAATATCCACAGTTTCAGGTGTGCGTGATCCCCTGCGCCTCCGCGGACCCAAACTGCCCCAGGGAAGAGCGGAAACTCCATCAACGGGAACCAAGGCTAACTGCCTTGGTTTCACTGGCGGAACCTTGGGCGCTGCGCTCCTGGGACCGGCTGAAAATCTCCCCCCACCCCCGCCAGGTGTGTGGCGTGATCCCTGCGTCTCCGCGGACCCAAACTGCCCCAGGGAAGAGTGGAAACTCCATCAACGGGAACCAAGGCTAACTGCCTTGGTTTCACTGCTGGAACCTTGGGCGCTCGCCTCCTGGGACCGGCTGAAAATCTCCCCCACCCCCGCCAGGTGTGTGCGTGATCCCTGCGTCTCCGCGACCCAAACTGCCCCAGGGAAGAGCGGAAACTCCATCAACGGGAACCAAGGCTAACTGCCTTGGTTTCACCATGCGAACCTTGGGCCCCTGCGCTCCGTAATCATCCCAAAACTCAAAATCGCGCGGACGCGCTAGCGCATCCACGCGAACCTTTTACTACCTATCTTGCATGAGGTACCACTGAACCTTGGTTCCTACATCCTTGCTACCCACCCAAACTCCGCAAACAGACCAGACACCTACTAACTGTACTATCCTGTCATCCAAGACCCCATATTTGCAACCTACAATAGTCAAAATGGTAAGGCAACGCAAAGTTCCATCCAGCTCTGTGAGTGAAGTCACTAGTCCAGATGAGCCAAGCAATACCAATGAGTTATATAACCTCTCTCTGATAAGGAATTTCGGGAAGAAATGTTAAGGAGTCATAAGGAATTCAAAGAAGCAATGGAATGCAAACTCAATAAAATACAAGAGGACATGATAGAAGAAGTGAGAAAAATGCAGATGGAAATGACATATATTAAAAATGAGGTAAATGAAATGAAAAACACAGTGGAAAGCCAGCATAGCAGAATAATAGCTACTGAAGAAAGAATTAGTGATCTCGAAGACGCTGCTCCAAAGATTCTCTACACAACACCAGAAGATAGAAAAAAGACTCACAATTACCGAACAGACAACAAGAGATAATTGGGATGAAGCCAGAAGAAACAACATATGGATCATTGGGGTCCCAGAAGGGCAAGAAGAAAACCCTGATGAAGAAGAAACTGTCAACGCCATCATTGCTGAGAAGTTCCCGGAACTAAAAAAACACTTGCCTCAAGATCCAGGAGGCCCGTAGGATACCTGCTAAAAGAAACCCCAACAAGAATACTCCAAGACACATCTTAATTAAAATGACAAAAACTATAGATAGAGATAGAATACTGAAAGCAGCAAGATCAAAGAAGGAAATCACATACAAAGGAACATCTCTAAGATTTACAGCAGACTTCTCTGATGAAACACTCCGAGCAAGAAAACAATGGTGGGATATTGTGAAAAGGCTGAATGAACTGCAGGCCTCACCAAGAATTCTTTACCCGGCCAGACTCACATTCAGATATGAAGGAAAGATACACAACTTCATGGATAAGCAACAACTCAGGAACTTCATGGACTCAAAACCAACCTTAAAAGAAGGACTGAAGGGTCTACTGTAATACTGACCAAACCCATAAGCACAACAAGCTCAAACAGAAACCTAGGAATCAACTTACCCAAGTGTGTAAAGGACCTGTACAAAGAAAACTACAAGACACTGCTCCAAGAGATAAAAGAGGACACAAGGAAATGGAAACACATTCCCTGTTCATGGATGGGGAGAATCAACATTGTCAAAATGGTAATACTCCCTAGAGCTCTATACAGATTCAATGCAGTCCCTATGAGGATACCCATGACATTCTTCAAAGAAATTGACCAAACAATCCTGAAATTTGTATGGAACAATAAAACCCCAAGGATAGCTAAAGCAATCCTCGGGAAAAAGAAGATGGGAGGCATCACCTTACCCAACTTCAAACTGTACTACAAGGCAGTAGTAATTAAAACAGCATGGTATTGGAATAAAAACAGACCCGTGGACCTATGGAATAGAATTGAGTATCCTGACACCCAACCTCAAACACATGATCATTTAATCTTTGATAAAGGTGCAACGAGTCTAAAATGGAGTAAGGAAAGCCTCTTCAATAAGTGGTGTTGGGAAAACTGGACAGCGACATGTAAAAAAATGAATTTGGACCTGTGTCTAACACCATGCACAAAAATCAGATCAAAGTGGATTAAAGATCTCAATATCAGACTTGAATCCATAAAGTACATTGAAGAAAATATAGGAAAAACCCTCCATGACATTGAAGCTAAAGGCATCTTCAAAGATGAAACATCTCTAACAAAGCAACTAGAAGAAAAGATAAATATATGGGACTACATGAAACTAAAAAGCTTCTGCACCTCAAAAGAAACAGTAACTAAGATACAAAAGCAGTCCACAGAATGGGAAAGAATATTCACCCAATACTCATCTGATAAGGGGTTAATATCCAGGATATATCAGGCACTGGTAGAACTTTACAAGAAGAAAACAAACAACCCCATCAAAAAAATGGGGAGAAGAAATGAACAGAAACTTCAGCAAGGAAGAAATTCGAATGGCCAAAAAACATATGAAAAAATGCTCATCATCACTAATCATCAGAGAGATGCAAATCAAAACAACAATGAGATACCACTTTACACCACAGAGACTGGCACATATTCAAAAGAACAAGAACAACAAGTGCTGGCGTGGGTGTGGGGAAAAGGGGACACTCATCCATTGTTGGTGGGAATGCCGGCTGGTACAGCCTTTCTGGAAAACAATATGGACATTCCTCCAAAGACTAGAAATTGAACTCCCATTTGACCCAGCCATACCACTCCTGGGAATCTACTCTGGGAAACCAAAAATACGCAGCGGAAACACCATCCCTACTTTTATGTTCATAGCAGCATTATTCACAATAGCCAGAATCTGGAAGCAACCCGAGTGCCCGAAAATAGATGACTGGATAAAAAAGCTTTGGTACATCTACACAATGGAATACTATGCAGCTGTTAGGAAAAATGAAGTTATAAAATTTGCCTACAAATGGATGGACATGGAGAAGATTATGTTGGAGCGAAATTAGCCAGAAGGAGAGAGACAGTTACAGAATGACTGCATTTATCTGCATAACATAAATATATAGGTACATATTATGATACCAATATCCAAGGTCAAGTGAAACATACATCAGGAGGTCCTGTCAAAGGTGGAAATTATCACAAACGTGTGGGAGTCAGAGGCTAGGTAAGACAGAAAATGGAACAGTGTGCTAACAATTGTGAGGGTACTAATGCCAACCTAGAACTGAGCATTAAATAGAGGCAAAAGGATACACATGACAACCCTTTAATGTATGTTTTGTAATCCATAGTCTGGAGAGGAAGGAAAAGAGAAAGAGAGAGAAATGGAAAGAAATAAAGAACCTGCCATGGAGGAGGGCTGGGGGGAGGGGGAGGGAACCGGGGACGTTGGTGGTGGGAGATGGGCACTGGTGGCGGGATGGGTGCTGCTACACTGTATGACCAAAACCCAAATATGAACTTTTTAATTGTATATCTTTGTAATTGTAAAAATAAAAAAATTAAAAAAAAATATCCACAGTTTCATACGATGTATTCTTTGAAACATTCAAATTCTTATTTTTTTTATTTATATGGCTGTGCAGAATAATTTCATTTCTAATCCTGTGAAGGACTTATGATATTAACTTTGTTTTGTATAAGAAAATGTTTGAGTGTCTAGTTCAGTGTCTGTCATGCAGTGAAATCCCAATCTATGCTCCACACGATACTGTTTATTACTATTAATAATGATAATCCTTTTTTTTTAGTTATAAATTCCAATTGACTCTCTGCACAGAGAAGAGTCCTCTATTTTTTTAAAAATATTTTATTATACCATCATGATATATACCATTACAAAGACTTTCATGTTTGGGTTTCGGTCATACAGTATTCCAGCACCCATCCCTCCACCAGTACCCATTTCCCACCACCAATGTCCCCAATTCCCTCCCCCTCCCCTAGCCTGCCTCTATGGCAGGTTCTTTATCTATTTTATCTCTTTCTCTCTCTCTATCTATCTCTTTCTTTCTTGTCTTACACATCGTTGATTGCAATACATGCATGTCGGGGAGCACCGCCAGGGTCCTTGACAGTGCCAAGAAGCGAGTTCCCTTCTACCTCCAAAGCCAGCGGGGAATTGATGAAGACTCAGGAATCCAATGCAGTTTTAAAAGGTCTTTACTATCACAGGATCCAATATACAATCCAAGAGCAGGAAAAACCTCCAGACTCTGGGTTCCCAGCTAGGCCCAAGCCAGGTGTAGGCCAAGATGGTTGCCACCACGTGTTGAGGCCCAACAGAGAATGGAGAGGATGGAGAAGCAAAACACCAAGGGAAGCCGAAATGGAAAAAAGGGGGAAAAAGAGAGAGCTTCTTTCTTCTTGTAGCTTATTTTATAGCTAGAAATCCACCCAAACTCCCCAGCCCAGCCCATTCTGGGCTGGGCTATCTAGAGATGGAAACAGGAAAATAGCTCTATAGAAATGTAGCAACTTCAGGAGCCGATCTGGCTATTTACAAGGACCCACATATGTATTAAAAGCCTCCTAGCAAAGCTGGGAGAAGCTATAAGCTAAATGTAACTTCCTCTGGCAGGAAGGATCAAATGCCCTCAGGTAATTTCTCCCAGCACCTCACCTAATGTCTTGAGCCAAGATCTGCCTGGAATTGCCTTTATAGGGTAGAGAAGGGGGTTTCTGAGATGGCATGTCTCTGTACCAAAGACTAATACTAATGTCAGTTAAATATTTCTCCAAGCCTTCACAGGAGTCTTGTCTACTTCACGGTAGTTTTGTATTTTAGTTGTCTTTGAGTTATCAGGGAGCCATGCTTGCTTGCTTGGAGGCAAATAGCATTTCTCTCTGGTCTAATTACTTAGAGATCCAACGTGGCCAGGCAAATATGCTGGTAAGATCTAGCTAGTCCCACAATGCTTTTGGTAGCATGAGAGAATATTTATACCAGCCAGTACAGAATACATGGTCAGATAAGACTGCCACATTCAGACTACCCCCCTATCTATGAAGTGACCTGCAGGGAGGCAATCCAGGGCAGATGCAGAGTCCTAGGCTTTTAAGGTGTCCTGCAACACATACATTTAGAGGTTATCATTTGTATCTTTTTTCTATATTCAATGCTCAACTCTAGGCTGATAATATCATTTTCAATGATTATTAGCACACTGTTCCCTTCTCTGTCTTACCTAACCTTTGACTCCCACACTTGATCACTTGATATCCCATTATTCATCGATTTGCTCAAGCAGGCGCCAGTAATGTTTCCATTTGACCTTGTCATGTGCCATTGCAGCCCAATGGCATCTGCTTGCTTCAGGAATACAAAGAGCCTCAAACTGTTCATTTAGGGTCTTGACAAAGTCTGACCATCTTGTAGGTGGGCGGCCACTTGATCTTTTTTTACATCCCATGGTATCCAGTCAGTAATGACTATAGTCCAGCGGTCATCTCCAAATCGCATTTACATGTCCATCCCATCTGATTTTTGACGCCTTGGCAAACAAGACAGCATCCCTGACTCTCGATTAATCTCTAAATTACAAAAAAAAATTCTACCCACCCTCTCAGAGATCCCAGCAAGCTAATAAGAGTATACTGCCCACACGGTAGAGCCTGGCAAGCTGTCCAACACGTGTTTGATATGCCAAAACCAGTAAACAGTGTTTATTCCCCTGACTCCCACACATTTGTGGTATATTCCACTTATTGAAAGACTACTGATTCATGTTTTGCCTGACCATGGATATTGGTATCATAATATATATACACATATATGTATATACATACATATATGTATATATACATATATGTACACATACATATATGTATATACACATATGTGTATATACACACATATATACATATATGTATATATACATATATACATATATGTGCATATATTATACACATATGTATATTTGTATATATACATATATACATTTGGGGGACCACAGACATGGGGCAGAGCTGCTACTGGCTCTCCCTGTGCCCAGCTACTCAGGAGGGATGGCGGATTCTAGCCCTGGCCCGCCACCCCAGCAGAGCCTTGCAACAAGCCAGGCGACCCCCACTCCATGAGGGCCTCCATTTTCCACATCCGGACTTCTCTCTCATCAGAATTCCACCCAGCAGACCAGCCTATCACAGCCCGGCTTGCGCGGCTGCAAGTGGCCGCACGGTTCACCAATAAATGCTGGATTGATGACTACAAGAGTATGCTACCTGCACGGCAGAGCCTGGCAAGCTACCTGTGTTGTATTTGATATGCCAAATACCAGTAACAATTATAGACCTCATTCCGGAATGGATTGAGGCTCTTTATGTTCCTGTAGCAAGCAGATACCCTTGGGCTCTACTAGCATGAGACAGGACATATGGAGATGTTACTGGGGCCTGCTCAAGCAAATCGATGATGAACGGGAAGACAGTGACCTATGTGTGTATATATATTATACATATATGTATATATACATATATTATACATATATGTATAATGTATACATATATTACTCCAAGCCAGACGACCCCCCCACTCCATGAGGACCTCCATTTTCCACATCCGACTTCCCCTCGTCAGAACTCCACCCAGCAGACCAGCCTATCACAGCCCAGCTGCGCAGTTCATTAATAAATGCTGGATTTTGAGATGACTACAAGAGTATGCTACCCACACGGCAGAGCCTGGCAAGCTACCCGTGTTGTATTTGATATGCCAGATACCAGTAGCAATTATAGACCTCATTCCCATGACCTGATGGAATGGTTTGAGGCTCTTATGTTCCTGGAGCAAGCAGGTGTCCTTGGGCTCTACTTGCATGAGACAGGACATATGGAGATGTTACTGGTGCCCGCTCAAGCAAATCGATGATGAACGGAAGACAGTGATACAGTGATGTATATATACATATATATGTATGTATACATATATATGCACATATATATGTAAACATACATATATATGTATACATACATATATGTATGTATACATATATATGTATGTCATTCTATATATAAACACATGTCATGCAAATAAATGCCATCGTTCTATATCTGTCTTTTTCCTTCTAGCTAATTTCACTCAACATGATCCTCTCCATGTCCATCCATTTATAGTCAATTTCATAACTTTGTTTTTCCTAACAGCTGTGTAGTATTTCATTGTGTAGGTGTACAAAGTTTCTTTATCCAGTCATCAGTTATTGTGCACTCTGGTTCTTTCCCGATTCTGGCTATTTTGAATAGTGCGCTATGAACATAAAAGGCAGATGGTTTTTTCTTCTGTGTGGTTTTGGCTTCCCAGGCTATATTCCCAGGAGTGGTATGGCTGGGTCAAACGGGAACTCAATTTATAGTCTTCGGGGAATGTCCATATTGTTTTCTAAAAAGGCTGTACCAGTCTACATTCCCACCAACAATGAATGAGAGTCCCCTTTCCCGCATCCACGCCAGCACTTATTGTCCTTACTTTATTGGATATGTACCAGTTGAAGAGTCCTCCGTTGTGGTGGGATTGGTCTAGGTCAGGAGATGAGCTGTGGGTATATCCTGGTCCTGAAATTTTAGGCCTGATGTTACAAACGCTTCTTTGAATGGGAATGATCCAGCGAGGCCTCTCCAAGGTGAAGCTGCTGCGGGACCTGGACCTGGAGGCCACGCTGCATCCTGGACCCCTCAGTCTTCAGTATTCTCACTGGCTTCTACTACTCAGATCCAGGATGTCGCCTGCAGAAACTTTCTCTGCTTCCTCTTCCAGTGACTCTCTAATCCATCCTGCTTTACATAGAGAGCTGCTAAGGATCTAACCATCCTTTCCATGAGTGGAAAAATTATACTTAATTCTGAAAAAATTGAGAATTCAGTCTTGGCTTTGCAAACAACAGGCTGACCTTGGGCAAGTGTCTTCACTTCTCTGAGTTTCTCTTTTCTCAGTTGCAGGGAGTGTATAAAATACACATTGAAGAATTGTGGAGAAAGTTGAGGAAAATGATACATGTGAAACATTTGAAGTGTTGGCACAATAACAAATATTCAGGAAATGGTGGTGCTAATACATTTTTATGGTTCCTGTTATATATTTCTGTGATAATAACTAATGAGAAAAATGGTACCCTAGATATCTTTTTAAAAGTTTTCCATTGGCTTATCTGCTAGTTTCAGTTGAGCCTTAGCGCTCCCCAGAGTGATCTGAGATCTGGGGTCTCCACACTCCACTGCCTCAAGGTTTGGTGTCAAATGTCTGAGGACTTAGCACTAGACAAGCTTGACTTAGTAAATGCAGTTTAATGATAAAAAAAAACTAATCCATGGAATAAGTGTGTGTGTGCGTGTGTGTGTTCATAAAACCTTGAACAAAAGTGGTTCTTGAAAAGCGATTTAGTCTGGGGTTTAGGGAGTCACTTTAACCCATTTAACCTATCAAAAAAAGCAGCAGCAAGAACACTCTTGAGTTTATCCTGCCTTCCTCCCACTCACAAGAGTGTGTGAAGGAAAAGGATAGCGGCTGGATTAATATTAACATAAAAATAAGTCTGGTCCAAGGTTTGAGAGCAGACTGGGGAAAGAGTTGGCTATTTTTCCTTCCTTCCAACCACCCCAGAGGCCTGGGAGAGAAGTAATGATAATAGAAGGTAACCCTGGAAACAGTCTGAAGGCTACTCCACTATGGGGACTGAATGGAGAGCAGGAGCTGGTGTGAGGCTGAGTAGCCTAAGAACTTCCCAGAAGGAATGAAATGTGTGACTTGTCTAACCACAGCGCAGGGAGAACAGGGAGGCTTCTGCCTGTTCTTGTTTTTTCCCTCCCAGCAGATGTAACGTTGTGGAAGTATTTGCAGGCCACGGTAACTCTCAAGCATACGTGCAATGGTTTTTGCAGGTTGCTGACATTTCACAGAGCTGAGAAATAATGGGTGGATGGAAGGCGGAACTGATGAAGTAGATTCACAGATGAGTGCACTGAGATGACTCTGCCAGAAGTCTACTCTCCCCAGGTAGTTATGTTAGGTGCCAAGTCATGTAGCAACAAGACCAAATACTAGATGCTCCTCCGTTCCAGGTCCATTCTTAGGAACTTTATAAATGCTGTTAATAAACCTCATAAAAACCAGATGTCACAGGTATTCTTCCCATTTGTGGGTGTGGGGTGCCTCGGATAAGCGACTTCTGCAAAGTTGCACTACTAGCAAGTGGTCCAAACTTTGAGATGGTTCCAAAGCCAACATCCTTCCTCTTCATCCCTGGCTTTGGGGGAAATCTTTAGGGACACAGAGTCCTAGAGCAATGAGAGAGTTGTCACAAATCAGGTACAACCGTTTCTTGGCAGCCTTTTCAGAAAATAATACCAGCTTACTCAACGGAACCCTTTTCTCTTTCCTACTGGGCTGGCCCTCCCTCTCTCTTTCTCCTCCTCAGCTTTGCTTGCCTTTCCCCACTTTTAATCCATGTGGATTTCAAGAAGAATGATATCCGTATGTTTTTTGATTCATTTGCACTTAACTCATCAAAATATGATTTTGAAAGAGAGTAGATTTTCAGAGAAGCATATTTAAGCTTCTTTTTTCATGCAAAACAGGATGTCTACTCTAGCCAAAATCATAAAAGCTTCAAACTTGAAGTGTGAGGGTTCAGCTTTATACAGAGAAATAATAGGGTTTGAGGGAGCTGTAATTTTAGACTAATACTTTGCTGCAAGCCAAGCACTAGAGAATATGGGCCACATTAGTACTATCACATGAAGGCTTAAAGGTACCCAGCTAAGCAAATTTCTTCTATCTCCAGCATCATCATAAAATACATTGATTTTGAGGCAAGATGATATTCTTGTTTTAGAACTGAAAGGGGTGCTAGAAGAGACGCATCACTCAATACTCTCAGTTTTATAGGTGAGGAAACTGAGGCCCATCATGACCTGGAGGAGTGTGTGCTCAGGTTAGAAACATTAACTGAATCTCTTAGTCCGGGACTCAAGTTCATGACTTATTTTAAAAAACACTTATTTCTAAAACCTCACTCATGAATATACAACATTATTGCTTTTTCAAGAAATCTCTCCAAATATGCCCCCAGATGCTTCAATGAAATTTAAAAATACAGATTAGAGACCTACACTGTAGGTCTCTCTAGATTAGGCTAGAGAGACCTACAGTGGATAGAGCACTTGCCTTGCATGCAGCACTCCTGGATTGGATCCCTAGCATTCCATATGGCACCCAAATCCACCAGAAGTGATCAAAGAGTGAAAAGCCAGATGTAAACCCTGATCACAGCCGGATGTGATCAAAATTCCAAATGGACACACACACAAATTGTGTGTGTATGTGTTTGTGTAGGGGGAAAAAATAAAATTCACTCTGCTGGTATGAAAGATGGTATCAACTCATTTTATAAAATTGCTCTTGAGTCTCAACCATGATGAACAAAACTGATGTATATCAGGTATTTTATTTTTGTTTTGTTTTGGGGCCCACCCAGCAGTTCTCTGAGCTTTCCCCTGACACTGTGCTAATGGATCACTTCTACTGAACTTAGGGGACCATATGTGATGCCAGGGATTAAACCCTGGGCAGCCATGTCCAATGCAAGTACCCTAGCTGTAGTAATTTTCTGCCCCTAAGTATCTTATATTTTTATAATAACAACATTTAAAATAATTCAGAGGTAATATGCTTATTATTTATGAGTTGAGTTTCATTTCAGAGTCATGTCTGTACAAATAGCGTGTATTCTTTGCCAAGAATCACTATTACTATCTATCACTATCTTCCCGTTAATCATCTATTTGCTAGAGCGGGCACCAGTAATATCTCCATATGTCCTGTCTCATGCTAGTAGAACCCAAAGGCACCCGCTTGCTCCAGGAACATAGAGAGCCTCAAACCATTATATTAGGTCACGGGAATGACCTAATATAAATGTTACTGGTGTTTGGCATATCAAATACTACACGAGCAGCTTGCCAGGCTTGCTGTGCGGGTGGCATATTGTTGTAGTCACCTCTAAATAAAGCATTTATAGATGAACCGCGCGCCACTAGTGGCCGCGTGACCAGGCTGTAATAGTTTGGGCTGCTGGGTGGAGTTGTGACGAGAGGGAAGTCCAGATGTGGAAAGTGGCGGGCCCCATGGAGTAGTGGAGGGTGGTCTGGCTAGTTGTGAGGCTCTGCTGGGGTGGCAGGCCAGGGCTAGAATCCGCCATGCCTCCCGGGCGCCTCACAAGCAGCTGGGCACAGGGAGAGCAAGGAGCAGCTCTGCCCCATGTCTGAGAGTCTCTGGTTCAGCATACCTGAACTTGCCAAGAATGAACTGTAATTTTCTAGTCAAGTTAGTATAAACATCTTTAAGACTGATAGATGTACTCTCTTCATAGCCATGTATTTGGAGGAGGGGATATGTTAGGCCATACCTGGCAGTGTTCAGGTGTTACTTTTTGACAATGCCTAAGGGATGATATATAGTGTTATAGATTGAACGAGTATTGACCACCAAAGCAAACACCTTTACCCTTATCCTCTCTTTCCAATGCTGCTTATGGTAATTTATTAAATGCACTGAGTATTCACCTCAGATGAGTGAAGCCAGACAGATTGATCTTGGGAGTGTTGATTGCCTGCAAGGATCTAAGGTGCCTTGCTGAGAAATTCACAATTATTTACCTTAATCTCTGCAGCAACACTGTCAAGCACAGAGTCTTACTACCACAATTTATAGGGAAAACTCTATATTACAGAGATTAGTAAGAGGCAGAATACTTGGACCAAAGACTGAGCTCATAGTTCATTGCTAAGGATTCTATTTTTTTATTAATATATGAGATCATTTCAGTCAGATGTCACAATTCCCTGATGGTGTAATTATTATTATCTCTAATAGGTGAAAAATATGTTGGGTGTTTGCTATCTCGATCAAACTTAAAAGATGATTAGGCAGCAAAGTGAAAATAAGAATCCTGTTTTCAGATTCCAAGTTGTGTGCTCATTCCTCTGTGTGCTGCTGCCTGTTGGAGAACATTCGATCAAAACATACACCCTGGAAATGCTTATTTTAAAGAATAATAATCCAGGAGTGGATTAGGGGTTAGGGGCTGGAGGCCACACTGGAAAGCATGAGCTAGCCCATTTCTGCTGGGCTTCCATCCTCTTGGCTCCTGCTGGGATCTCTGCAGAACTGAACTGCAACTCCACCTTCTGACATGCTCCATAAGGTTCTTAGAGTTCCTGAATTTTATCGGAATTAATCTTAAGTATTTGTAGTGACTCCTGTGTTCCAGCAGTCGTGTCTGGGCCATGTCTAATGGGAAAGTTGCTTCCCAGGCCCAAGCACGTGTAGAAACCCCAGCCATGGGAACTTGTCTCCCTGTGATCCTCGCACTGGAGGGTGGGGAGTTTTAGGGTTTCAGAATATTTTCTTAAATTGCTGTTCTCTTCATCCTTGCTTCATGAATCCATTGCTTCTAGGAGGTAGAAAAAGGAAGAAAGGAGATTCCATTTTGTTCTAGAGTTTTATTGTATGGGTATGAGTAGTCGCTCTATGTCAAGTTAATGCTAGGACTAGGAAGTGAGAGATCAAACCATCTGAGTTGTTTGGTCATCTTTCAACCTTTTCAATCAGAGTGCAGTCGGAAAAACCCATCACGTTCACTCTAGGAAGCTGGGTGGGGAGGGGTTAACATGGTGAGCTGGTGAGAAGCTCATTAGAAGAATTTAAAGGTGAAATGGGGAGGGTGAGGTGACCTAGAGATTAAAGTCCTAAGAGAAAGTTGTGTCTGCCATGAGAGCTACAGTGACCAAGAGAAAAGAAAATGTTGTGAGAACCCAGGGAAAGGGAGTACCGAGAACTGGATATAGAGAGCAGATGCCAGACATGTCTGCAGATATGAAGAGGCAGTTACTTTCAGATACAGGAGCCTCTGGATTTAAAAAGGGGGCCAGACAGACCCTAGCAACGTCCCCTCCACTCCTACTTCCAATTGCACCAGTGTTTCCCATTGCTAGACCAAAGTAGAACTGGTCAGCACGGGAGCCAAGGGAACTGGAGTATTAACGGGATTCAGGTCACTGAGATAAGACGTTCCACAGAACTATGATCAGAGGGTGCTGGGTATGGTGCTGGGTCTCGCAGTCCTGATGGAGGGATCTGGCATTCAGGGTTGGGCATGGTGTAGCAACTCTGCAGGTAGAGGACAATACTATTGTATCATTGTGCTATTGTAAAATAAAGCTTTTTTAAAAAAACAAAATAAGATCATTTTAAGTACATTTAAAAATGAAACAAATCTGGACTACATTAGAGATTATACAGAACAATGTAGTAAATAAGTAAATAGTAAATAAATGTTTTACTGTGCATAGAAAACTCTTGGATCTGGGCTTTTCCTGCTCGCCCTCTCTCATGCTTCCAGTGCTGTAATATCAGCAGGCACCTATGAAAGCAGGGGATGCACATTTCCTTTCTCCTCGTCTCCCTTCCGATAGCCAGCTCAGTCTCTATGAATGTCTGGATTTTCTCTCTTAACACTTTATTTATTCAATAAATTTCCTCAGGTTTGATGATGTGTCAGAATTTGTGAGAAAAACAGAACTAAAACACGGTCCTTGCTCTCTGAGTGATCAGGTGTCTTCGTCCCTCATGCAGGACTAGATCATCGTAAGTGAAGACCTTTACGCAAGGCAGAGCAAGACCAGACAGAAAGGGACACACTCACAGATGAAATGGGAAAGTCAAATTCAACTGTCAGTTTTAACAGGTAAGTACAAATTGGTAATTAGAAAATGAGAAGTAAGGAGGGAAAACTAGAGGTAAAGAAAACTAGAGGTAACAAAAGGAGACCTAAGTAAGGGAGATCAAGGGAAGTGGAATATGTAGGCTGGGGGGTCACTTGAGCTCATCTTTAGTGACACAGCAAGATGATTAAGTTAATCTGTTTTTAAAGGAATGAATTGACATCACCGTTTATCTACAAGCAGAGATTGTCTGAGTATACAAGATTCCTTTAAGCCAAGGGTTGACAAACTTTTTCAAAAGGTCAAGAGAATACTTAAGCTTTGCTTTAGGCATGCTGATACAATTTAATCTTCCTACTGAAGTGCAGAGACATATATAGACAAAGAGTATATAAACAAATGTGTGTGGCTGCATTTCATTAAAATCATATTTATAAAAATAGATGTTGGACTGTGGGCCAGCTTCCACCATCAGACCCATCTATGTGCTTCCTAACTAGTCTCATGTAAGAGCCCCTAGCAGACTTACGCATGCTCAGACTAACCAGAGTCTGTGCTTTCACTCTTTGTGCAACCATAATTCCCAGGCTTTTACTGATCATTGCCATTTCTCATTTTATCATCAATTAGAGTGTGTGTGTGTGGGGGGGGGAGGGTTGGTAGTTTAGCCACATTCCTTGTACCTAATATTGGACACTGCCCTTCTCGCATTGATATCCTTCTTACTTTGGAAATTCCTCCACCATTGAATTCCAGTTGCATTTATTGGAAATGGACTAAACATTTCTAATTAAGATAGAATGCTTTATGTTTATTTAATCTAAATGGAATTATTTGATATTGACATGAACTCTGAGAGACAGCGATTAATTACTGCTTTAATTCAACAGTTGGCAAAATTAAAGCTAAATGGTTAAATACTTTATCTCTAGATAAAGATGCCCACTTCAAGTCAGTCAATGGCATGGTTGTAATTTTAATCTCATGTATATTTAAATACAGGTACATTTTTTCTTCTCATTATGCCATCAAGTTACACTTTAATTTAGCAAACATTTAGCAGTGAAATTCTCATGTTTTCTGGGGAACAGTGGAATATGGAGAGAGACAACTTGGTATAACAGAGGCAACTTGAGCTGGGGAGGGAATTTCGTCTCTTGAGATGGGTCCTGGTTCAGTCATGTACATGGATTGTGGGACTCATCAGGATGCCGCCTTGAGTGCAGCACTATTTGATTTTTATCTGCTTTGCGTCTCCTGTTGGAAGAGTAAGTTTGCTTTAAAGCGCATAGGTTTTGCAACTGTACTTAGAAATTCTACAAAAATGTTCTTTTGATAGTTATATATAAGATTTTGACATGTATCTATATTTCATGTTATAGAAAGGGCCTAAAACCAATCACTGTCTAAAATTCTATTGTCTAAAGAGATGTGGACCTTACCATGTTTTACATCTCTCTGCAAACATCCTGCCCCAAATTCCGTGGCATTGTTTAATTGTATAGTTCTAGGCTAATTTAAAGTCATTGTCTGAATACTGTTCTTCTTATTGTCCTATTTTCATTCAGGCTTAACAGTAGCTTAAAAATTAATTTTATCATATTTGTATCAAGTCTAATATATAAATTTTTTCTTAACTTTCAGCACAACTTCTAAAACAGTAAAGAGATGGGAAATGATATCTTGGTGGCTAATTGTTTTTCAATAACTACTTATTCAAAATTCTCCCTTTTACAATTTATGCTATTGCTTCATTATTTTAATATTGTAAACATTCCTGTGCTAAATTCCTTTTCCTATCACATTATTAACTTTCATTCTCATGTAAATATTTCGTTCAATAAAATACTAGCAAATAGAATCCAAAGAGTCATCAAAAGGATTATACACCAAGACCAAGTAGGATTCATCCCAGGAATGCAAGGATGGTTCAACTTCTGTAAGTCAATCAACATAATACATCATATCAATAAGAGAAAATATAAAAAAAATATGATCTGCGGCTGTGTGACAGTCTTAGATAGTACTGATTTTAGGATCAGCTCCTTCCCAGCATCTTTGTATACACTGTATACAGCTCTAGGCAGGTTCTGATACCCATCATCCCAGTAAGCCTAGCAAGAAGCCAGAGCAACACACACATCATGAGGTCAGTCATTCTCAACATCCAGACTTCATAGTTCCTCAGAGCTCCACCCAAGAAAGAACCTGATCTTTCCCCTTTAAATTTCATCAGTAAATGCTTGAGATGAGAGCCTTCTACTGAGAGTATACCACCTATATGGCAGAGCCTGTCAAGTTGCCTGTGTTTTATTTGATATGCTGAAACCAGTAACAATTATGGACCTCAGTTCCTTGACCTGAAGAATTGTCTGAGGCTCTTACTCCTTGGAGCAAGCAGATGTCCTTGGGCTACACTTGCTTGTGACAGGACGTATGGAGATGTTACTGGTGCCTGCTCAAGCAAATTGATGAACAACGGGAAGATAGTGATAGTGATAGTTATTACATGACTGAGATATACAATTACAAAGATGTTCATGTTCAGGTTTTGGTCATGCAATGTTCCAGTACCCATCCCCTCATCAGTGTCCATTTCCCACCACCAATAACCCCAATCCCTCTCTCCTCCCTTAGCCTGTCTCTACGGAAGATTCTTTATCTCCTCTCTCTCTTTCTCTCTCTCCCCTCTCTCTCTCTCTTCTCTTATACAATGTGCACTGCAATATATATACGTTTAGTGGTTATCCAGTGTAACTTTTTGCCTATATTCAATGCTCAGTTCTAGGTTGGTTTCATCATTTTCGATGATTATTAGCACACTGTTCCCTTCTCTGTCTTACCTAACCTCTGACTCCCACATACTTGTGGTAGATTGTCGGGGACACCGCCGGGGTCCCCGACAGTGCTCAGGAAGCAAGTTCCCTTCTACCTTCGAGGCCGGCGGGGAATGGATGAAAACTCAGGATTCCAGAGCAGGTTTTAAAAAATGCTTTACTTATCACAGATTTAGGCATATAAATCAACAGTAGGAAAAACCCTGTGCTTAGGATTCCCGGCTAGAAATTCAGCCACATGTAGGCCAAGATGGCGGCCACCATGTGTTAAGGAGACACGTGTTAAAAGGAGACAAAGACAAGACTCCCAAGAAGAGTGCTAGCCCACAAAGAGAGAGCCCAAAAAGAGAGAGAGCAAAAGAGGAAGCAGCCTAGTTTCATACCCCAGCAACTCAGACATCCCACTATTATGGGAAGCAGGGAGGATCAAATGCCCTCAGGTAATTTCTCCCCGCACCTCACCTAGGTCCTTTTATATGCTAATGTCTTGAGCCAAGATCTGCCTGGAAATGCCTTTATAGGGTAGAGAAAGGGGGTTTGTCAGTTAAATACTTCTCTAAGCCTTCACAAGAGTCTCATCTAATTCACAGTAGTTTTGTACTTTAGCTGCCTTTGAGTTATCAGGAAGCCATGCTTGCTTGCTTGGAGGCAAATAGCATTTCTCTCTGGTCTAATTACTTAGAGATCCAACTTGGCCAGGCAAATATGCTGGTAAAATCTAACTAGTCCCACGATGATTGTGGTAGCATGAGAGAATATTTATACCAGCCAGTACAGAATACATAGTCAGATAAACTGCCACATTTAAACTACCCCCTTATCTACAAAGTGACCTGTAGGAGGCAATCCAGGGCAGATGCAGAGGCTTTTAGGCTTTAGGTGTCCTGCAACAGTAGATTCCACCTTTGACAAGACCTCCTGATTTATGTTTTGCCTGACCTTGGATATTGGTATCATAATATATATGTATCTATACATATATATATATATATATATATATATATATATATACATATATTTATATGTATATATACAACAACAAGCCAGAGACTCTCAGACATGGGGCAGAGCGGTTCCTTACTCTCCCTGTGCCCAGCCATTCATGAGGCAGTCGGGAGGCATGGTGGGTTCCAGCCTTGGCCCACCACCCCGGCAGAACCTCACAACAAGCCAGGCGACCCCCCCCCCACCCACTCCATGGGCGCCGCCATTTTCCACATTGGACTTCCCTCTCATCAGAACTCCACCCAGCCGACCAGCCCATCACAGCCCGGATCATCGACACCCACCCTGGAGCAGTTTCTTCCTCAATCCGCCCAGGTATGCTGGTCCAGAGACTCTCAGACATGGGGCAGAGCGGTTCCTTGCTCTCCCTGTGCCCAGCCGTTCATGAGGCAGTCGGGAGGCATGGTGGGTTCCAGCCTTGGCCCACCACCCCGGCAGAACCTCACAACAAGCCAGGCGACCCCCACCCACTCCATGGGCGCCGCCATTTTCCACATTGGACTTCCCTCTCATCAGAACTCACCCAGCCGACCAGCCCATCACAGCCCGGCTCGCGCCGCAAGCGGCCGCGCGGTTCATCAATAAAGGCTTTATTTGGAGGTGTTTATAGAGTATGCCTCCCGCACGGCAAGCCTAGCAAGCTGCTCGTGTTGTATTTGATATGCCAAATGCCAGTAACAATTATATTAGATCATTCTCATGACCTAATATAATGGTTTGAGGCTCTTTATGTTCCTGTACCAAGCCGATGCCCTTGGCTCTACAGCATGTGACAGGACATATTGAGATATTACTGGTGCCCGCTCTAGCAAATAGATGATTAACGGGAAGATTGTGATCGTGATACATATATTTATGTCATGCAAATAAATGCAGTCATTTTGTCTGTTTCCTTCTGGCTAATTTCACTCAAAATGAGCCTCTCCATATCCATCCACTTACAGGCAAATTTCATAACTTCATTTTCCCTAACGTTGCATAATATTCCATTGTGTAGATGTACCAAAGTTTCTTTATCCAGTCATTCTTTATCCAGTTCTTGGGCACTCTGGTTGTTTTCAGATTCTGGCTATTGTGAATAGTGCTGCTATAAAGATAAAAGTGAAGATTGGTGTTGCTGTTGTGTGTTTTGGGCTTCCCAGGGTATATTCCCAGGAGTGGTATGGCTGGGTCAAATGGGAACTCAATGTCTAGTCTTTGGAGAAATGTCCATATTTTCCAAAAAAGTCTGTACCAGTCGACATTCCCACCAACAATGGATGAGAGTCTCTTTGTCCCCACATCCATGGCAGCATTTTTTGTCCTTGCCCTTTTGGATATGTGCCAGTCTCTGTGGTGTGAGATGATATCTCATTGTTGTTTGGATTTGCATCTCTCTGATGATTAGTGATGATGAGCATTTTTTCATATGCCCTTTGGCCATTCAATTTCTTCCTTGTCAGAGTTTCTATTCATTTTTTCTCCCCATTTTTTTCCCAAGGTTGATTTTTTTTTTCTTGTAAAGTTCTACCAGTCTCTGATATATCCTGGATATTAACTCCTTATCAGATGGGTATTGGGTGAATATTCTTTCTCACTCTGTGGACTGTCTTTGTATCTTGGTCACTGTTTCTTTTGAGGTGCAGAAGCTTTTTAGTTTCATGTAGTCCCATATGTTTATCTTTTCTTTCAGTTGCTTTTTTAGTGGTGTTTCCTTTTGAATGCTCTAAGTCCTTTAGTCAGACACACTGGGCAGAGCTGCTACCAGCTCTCCCTGTGCTCAGCTGATCACAAGGTGCCAGGGAGGGAAGGTGAGTTCTAGCCCTGGCCCAACATCCCAACAGAGCCTCACAAAAAATCAGAGGAACCTCCACACCAGGAGGGCCGCCATTTTCAACATCTGGACTCCACAGCTCGTCAGAGCTCCACCCAAGAGAAAAGCTGATCTCCCCCCGTTGTGGTTCATCAGTAAATGCACTAGATGAGTGCTTACTACTGAGAGTGTACCACCCACACGGCAGAGCCTGGCAAGCTACCATGTCGTATATGATATGCCAAAAACCAGTAACAATTATAGACTTCATTCCCGTGACCTGAAGGGATGGTCTGAGGCTCTTCGTATTCCTGGAGTGAGCAGATGCCCTGGGGCTACACTAGCATGCAACAGGACAACATATGAAGATGTTACTGGTGCCTACTTAAGTTAATCAATGAACAACAGAGCGGAAGACAAGTGATACAAGTTATATATATATATATATATATATATATATGTATGTATATATATGTGTGTGTGTGTATGTGTGTATATATGTATAAATAAATATATATATATATATTAGAGAGAGACAGAGAATGAGATAAATAGAAAGTATAATTTTTCTCCCAGCATACCATCAGATTACTTGTTAACTTTTCATGGAAGCGCAAACATTTATGAGGAGGATTCCCATGGTACCTCTCCAGAATTTTATTTATCTCCATACTTGGAATTTTACTCCCCAAGTTTATCTTCCATGAGTGTTACCTTATAAAAATGTCTTCCTCCAAAGTTTGAGCTTTGTAGTGAGCTTGTCTTCCGTGTGGATTGTCTCCTTCTCTGCCCTTTCTACACCCTACTGCATCTAAGATTAAATTGTAATAACTACATTTTACAGACACACTAGGATAGATTTGGACAATGTAAAGAAGTCATATAAGATTTGGAAGGCTGCTGTTCAAACATGCTAGAATGTTAGCAGACAAAAATGGTAGGGATTGCTAGTGCCCTCTTGCTAGCACCCTCATCTGGAGAACCTAGCTTAATTTTTTCTTATTAAGGAAACAGAGATAGTTTAACCTTTGCTGGCCTTGTAAGATATCTGTTGGGTGGAGTCCTTCTTTTTACTTCTTTCAATTAATATTTTTTAAAACTCACTTAGCTACTTACAATAACATGTGACCTACAAGTTGTGGGGGTTTTGTTTTTATTTTTTGACTTGTGCATAGTGAATACCCTACTTCTGTACTGCAGGCATCTAGACTCACTGGTGCAAATATACTGACAATTCAGCCACTTGAAGATCCTGAAACCCAGCAGTCAGCACCCTGGCATTGTTTACTCGGTCTTTCCTACTTGGGTAAAATGCCCTAAAGGAGCTTATGGGTTTATTTTTCAAAACCTATGACATACTTTAGTTTATTATTTATTCTCTTTTTTCATTGAATCACAGTGAGATATAGAGTAACAAAGTTGTCCATTATTGGGTTTCAGCCATACTATGTTTCATCACCCATCCCTTCACCTGAGTGCATTTTTTTCCCTCATCAATGTCTCCAGTTTCCCTCCCACACATCCACCTCCCCTTTTGGGCTTTATAGTTTGTAATACAGATACTAAATGATTATCAGGTAAATCCCTTTGGCTACTTTCAACACTCCACTCATGTTCAAAATGATTATTTTTAACTGTCATTGTTATACTGGTCCTTTCTCTATCCTAACTGCCCTTTGCTCCCAAACACTCTTGTGGCAAGCTTCCAACCACTGATTAGTCCTCTTGGCTCCTGTTTTCCCTGACCTCAGATATTAGTCTCATACTATATATTTTTATATCCCACAAATGAATGTAGTCATTCTCTATCCGTTCCTCTCCTTCTGACTCATTTCACTCAGCATGCTACTCTCCGTCCTTTGACATACTCTAATGTTGGCTTTGACAGACATTAGATAACTCTTAGCAAACTAAGAGTTGTTAGTTATTTTTAGTTGTTTTTCATATTAGTGCCAACAAGTTCAATATCCTCACTAAGATATTTCAGCTTTGATTTTGGTAAAACTCAATTTTAGAATCTTCATCTGATTCCACCATCAGCAAGATAGATATACTTCTAGCTCTGCCATAGTTGGTTTGAGATGTGCAAATTTTCTTTCATGACCAGAGACCTGTTCAAACTCTTAGCTCCATGCAAGAACTCTAACTTCAGTTTTCTGTAGTGATCTGAGTCTTGACCCATTTTCTTTCTAAAATAAAATCTTAGGCCCACGCAAGTTCTGTCAGCTTTCTGTAATGATCTCAGTCTTAACCTATCACCTTCCCAAAATGAATGTGGAAACTTTATTTTATGTATCTTGCCTTGAATCTAAAGCCTCCAGAACAAGTTAAATTGCTGCTAAATTTTGTCACAGGGAGACTTCCCTTCCTTGCTTTGTAGTTCAAGTATTTGTAAAGAGGTATTATCCAGGATTTCTGAATTTGAACTGTGGAAAGGGTAATTTTAGCATGTAGTTACACTGCCCTCTTGACCTGTGAATCCAGTATTCACATCTGCAAAGCAAGGGGTCTTTGTAATGATTCCCAGAATCCTTTCAAGCACTCTGCAGCTCTAAGTTGCTGCATCTAGGCACATTGTGTTTATATATAAATATTGCTGCCAACACTCAGACACACGTGCTGGCCCAGTGGTTATTTATCTTTGAAAGAAGACCATTAGTATAAAGTTAAGCCAGCACACATTTAATATTTGGCCACAGGAGAGAAAAAATTGTGGCCAGTATGTTGCATGTAATGATTAAGTTCATCTTGTTAACCAGTGATAGTGGATCCAAGAACCTAATTTTGTATCACCCACTATTTACAAAGGTAGCATTCATTTTGAAAAATCAAAGAAATATTGCATAGTATGCATGTACATGGGTGCATGCCTATTGTCGGAATTCTATTTCTTCCATGTGTTTTTGCTTGTAATAAGCAGAAGTGCTCTGATTCCAAACTTCTTTCAGTTGGAAAATTTATCTTTTCATGCATTCATTCACCGCTATGTGCTAAAAATTCACTGTGTGCTAAGACTGAGCCTAGTCATAGGCTGAATTATACTTCATACTTCTCACTGAAGTATGTGAGAAGGTCATAGATCCATGCCTTAGTGAGAATGTGGTCTACAAGAAGAGGCAAATATGCAACGTGTATTACAAAGTTCTTCAATGGAACTGAAAAATAAGTGATGCCATGTGAATGTGTAAAAAGGGAGATCAATTTGAAAGATTGAATATACATGAAAAGTGAATTTCTGTAAGTGGAGTTTAGGCTTAGACATGAAATCTGAGTGTTGGCCAAGCAAAAAATATCTCCAAGCAAAAATGAGGGTTAGGAAGTAAAATGGGGCCTTCAAAGAGATGAGATACCAGTTTCCAAAGATAATCATGAATACTATTAAGGTTTTGGGACTTTGTCCCAAAGGTAATAAAATATCACCAGTGCATTTTCAATAGAGAAATTAGAAGATCAGACAAAAATGTCACTCTGGCTGCAGTGCCTGACTGCTTTGGCAGGTGGCAGACAGGAGATGGGCTTGTCTACACCCGGGGCTCTTCCCCTGGGCCCTGGATGGTTGATGGTCTGACATAGAAAAAGACTGGGCCCCCCTGGGATGAACCCAGAGCCATGGCAGAGCCTGGCAAACTACCTGTGGTGTATTCGATATGCCAAAAACAGTAACAATAATGAACCCCATTCCCGATGAATGGAGATGTTGGGGAGCCTGCTCGAGCAAATTGATGAACAATGGGAAGACAAGTGACAAGTGACAAATTGGAGTGTAGACATAAGAGAGGTAAATTAGAAAACTTCTACAGCAATCAAGTGGTAGCTGATGGTATCTTGATCAAGGTTCATGGCAGTGAGGAGGTGAAGAAGTAGGTATTTAGAGGGTAGAAGGCATAGAATTTAAACTTAATTAAATGTAAGGTTTGAAAGAGAGAGAAGTCCGGCAGCTTCATGTTTAGTGGCAAGAATTCCAAGTGTGGCAACTAAGGCTAGTGCTTTGCTTATGTGTAAATTGCCGAATGGTGTCTAAGTATCTTCTGTTGAGAAAATCAGTGTAGATTATTTATAAGGCTTCTCTCTGCTTAATGGATTCACATTGCTGCCCTTAGTTTGACCGCGGATTTCAGAATATCTTCCATAATCATAGCAGCCCTCTAGAAAATAGCTCCTGGGCATAGGTTTGTAAGGGTTGGGAAAGGTACAGAGAAATATCTCACTTCAGCCTCATTCCAAACAACGCAAACCATCTTCCCAGCAAGCAGCCTTCTTTCTTGGTAGCCGTGATATGCCAATTGCTGCATGTGCTCTCATTTTACTCTCCTTGTCAGATCTTAATGGTGAAAGACACATATTTTGGTTTCTTAAAACCAACAGCTTCATGAAATGGGAGTGCTTGGAAGAGAAACACACATGAAAATGAAGAATGCCACAAGTCTGTATTTTCAGCCCAGGGTAAAAAAGCAAGGATCTGTTTTTCATTACAAATGGATATTTTCCTAGACGGTGCAGGCAGCCTTGAGTGTAGTATTCTAAAATGATCAATGTTTCCAATGTCTGCTGTCTTGGTCAGGCCACAAGCAAAGGATAATGTCTGAGAGCTATCCTGTGTAGAGTCTGGACTAAGACAGTCTTGGGTTCAAGACTTGACATTCTTATTTTCTAACTTTGTAACTCTGTGAAAGAAATTGAGCTGTCTAAGCCTCAGTTTTCTTATCTTGAAATAGAGATAAGTGCAACTCTTTCCCGATGGCCTCCTAGTGAGGATTAAACAAGAGAGTCTAAGTAAAGGAATTAGCACAGGACCCGGAAGATATGCTGTTATTTGTGGTAACTGAACTGGGGCCATAAAAGAGTCAAGATCATGGTCCTTGTGAAACCATTAGTTGAATTTCATTCTTGACTGAGAGAAAAGAAAACTTGGGGATAAAAGCCATAGGTTTTAAAAAACTGAAGGGTTATATGGAGGAGGGATGTAGAGTTGTAGTTGAGGTTCGGCCACTGGATATTTGATTGAATGACTTTTAGTTTTATATCTTATTTTCTAACTCCAGAGCCCTTAGAAAGTTCGGAGATGTCCTCCAGGAATCAATGAAAGGGAAGTATGTTGACATGTCAACTACTTTCACCCTTTACCTACTGGGATTTAGAATTATTTTTCTTGCTATTCTCTATTTCATAGGACTGTGGTTCTGTGGTGACCCCAGGCATCTTTTTTCCAGCTCTGAAACCCCCTTTGGGAAAAGTTTGCCCTTTCTTCCCCTTTTTGCCAGTCTTTTAAATGGTTGGGATTAGAGGTAATGGATTTTTCCTGTATTGCAAAGGGGACCAGGCCATGAGTTTACTATTCCCTATTCCCAAATGTTTTGTCTCTAGAAGAATTCCTATATATTCCTGAGGTCATTCAACACTAATATGGATAATGTATAAAATAGGTCTGAACAAACACTTGTTGAATATCATAATAGCAAGTAACAGCCAATTTGCTTATCTCCAAATTGCTTTCATTTCTGTCTCATAAATGTATTGCATTTGAGACAATTTTTTGTGAGCTCTTCCAGAAGCCAGGAGATGTTCGCTACGTGATATCACAGTATTCTAGATTAGGCTTCAAGTCAGATCAGCCTGAATCAGTAAGGCTTGTATAAGGTGATTTGTGTAAGATCTGAATAAAAGAAACCAGTAGGATGGAGCTCAGCCCTTGGAAGAGATACAAAGTCTCTGAAACTGTTTATGTTATTGGATTTGCATTTGATACGCTCCTACCAGAATGACCAGACATTGGTTACAGAGACATCTGAAAACCAGAGGGCAGAGGGACAGTATAGTTTTATTGGTCAGAATTGTATTTGTCAGGAGCTGAAACTGAGGTCCAGGGAGCTTGAATCACTTATGTAATTAGCATCAGATCTTGGATTCCAATTCTCATCCATAGAATTTGAAATGCTGTCATCAATTTATGCTGTGCTTTATCAACTCAGCCAGCTCTGGGTGTAGGAACTCCATAGCTATTCAAGAGCAATTTTGATAGTCCTGATAGATTTATAATAATAGTTGGGGGAGGTGTTGTTTTAATGTTTTTGTTTTTAATCTTTGAGCCGTACATGTCAGTGCTCAGGGCTTACTCCTGGCTCTGTGCTCAGGGATCATTCCTGATGGTGCTTGGGACCATTTGGTGTGCTTGGATTGAGCTAGGTCTGCTTGTGCAAGGAAGGTGCCCTATTACTCACAGATGTTTAAATATGGAGAAAACAGTTCATATATATATAAACCAGAATTTGTCTCAGGAAGAAATCTCGGCTTTTCTGGATGTGGTGGGTTTCAACAGTTGTGGGTGGATGAATATGATTTAAAAGAAGACTTTCCTTTACACTGCACTTTTAAAAGGAAATTCTAGGCCTCTTGACTGAGTGTACCTCATCTTACATTTCTGTATCCTTTAAAAACAATTTATTGATTTTTATTAAAAACACAGTGATTTACAAAATTGTTCATTGTACAGTTGTTTCAAGCATTTAGTGTTCCTGTTTCAAGCATTTAGTGTTCCAACACCACCAGTGTGACCTTCCATCCACCAATGTACCCATTTTCCCTCCCAATTCCCAGCATGCCCCCTTTGGCAAATAACAATTTGACTTTACATTGCTTACTCCAACAAAATTGGCAATTAGAATGATCAGAAAATAAATCAGTAAGGGCCAATTAACTATTACTAAATGATCTTGACCTTTATAAATAAGAAAACTAAAACCATTTAATACAATATAAAAATGCCTATTCTAATTTATATATATCCATTTTCAACTTGGAATATAAAGTATATTACATTAAATTTTATTTTATACTTGGATCTCCTTATGGTAATAATTATGTCTCACCTATCAATAACACTTTTTAAAGCAATTCGGTGTTAATATAGTTTGGAGTTTACATGGACTAGGTAAGGCCTGCATATGTAAAATTTCCCCTTACGCCTTATACAAACACTGTGATTTACAAAGTTGTTCATGATTATTTGTTACAGGCATTCAGCATTCCAACACCAACCCCATGACCATTGCACTTTCCCTTCCCCATTGTCTCCAATGTTCCAATCACTGCTTGAGCCTGATCCCATATCAGGTCATCAAGTAATTTATTTTATATTGCTTTTTATCAATAATTTGCTAACAGAATAATCAAAAATGTATCCTTAGGAAAAAAGATAGTGAAAATCATTTCATCTCGCCATGGAGCCATTAAGCCCTCGTATACAGAATTACTAAGATGTTGCCATGGGTTAAGCCCACGTTTATGTTTTGTTAATTGATTGCCTTCTATATCCCATCTAATCTGGCGTGTTACTAACTGATTTAGCAGTGTTGTAGAGTTTGAGACATAATGCTGCTGCATTTATGCACTCCAAAAAAGTCCATTTCGCCTATCTTTTAATGCAGCTCAGCAGATTCTCAGAGGACAATTTTCTGTCATTTTTTCTTCTCTAAAAGCATAAAAGACTCTCTATGCTGCATAACCACCTAGAAGCACCCGGAGACTAAGTTTCACTTTCCTGTTATGACAGCTGACTTAATGCATCATTTATAATCCATTTTCATTCCTTAATTTTTCTTATTCCATTATCTATTATTATATTCCCACCAATTACCTACCCCATTACCATCAACCAAATATTCCATTTATACTCAAATTTTTGTCTAAAAGTTTTCTTCTGGGACAGTCAAAACTAAAAGAAGATGTTTGATACTCTGTGAAGACACATCTAAACAGTTGCTTAGGTTTGGGGGTCACGTTTTCATAACATGAAAAGCAACAATAAACAGTCAGGTTACTATGGAGTATCTGTTTCCAGAATTTCCATCCCTTATCAGAACAGTGGGTGCTTTCAGCGGGCAAGCTCTAGCTCTTCTCTGTTACACATTCTGACTTTTCCACATATTTATTGTGCACTTTTATTTCTTTAATGCTTTGTTCCACTAGCACCTTCCTAAGAACCCATACTTGATTTTAAAAGTCTGCATTTCTAAATCTTAAAGCCATTTTTCTATTAATTTTTTAATTTATTATTCCACCCTGAGATATACAATTACAGAACTGTTCATGATTTGGTTTCGATCATAAAGTGTTCCAGCACCTACCCTCCACCACTGCACATTTCCCACCATCAGTGTCCCCAGTTGCCCTCCCCTCCCCCCAGCCTGCCTCTATGGTATAGCAGGGACTTATTTTCTCTCTTTCTCTCTGCCTCTCTCTGTGTCTCTCTCTGTCTCTGTCTCTCTATGTCTCTCTATGTCTCTCTCTGACTGTCTCTGTCTCTCTCTATGTTTCTATTTGTCTCTGTATCTCTGTCTCTGTCTCTCTCTCTCTATCTCTCTATTTCTCTCCTCTCTCTTGAACATTGAGCCCAAAGACAATGGTGGGCATCATGAAAAGACTCGATGAAATGAAGACCTCAAAGCCATTTTGTTGTTGCTGACACTCATTAATCAGACACTAATGCCCAAAATTGCCTACAAAATGTAGTAGACTTTCTTATGCTGCATATTTCAGGACATAAAGGCTGAGAAGTACCTGGTTTTTGCTGGAAGCAAGTCTACCCGATCAGAAGTTTCTTAATGCACAACTATGAAAAGTGCAATAACAGATGTTGGCACCCATATTTTTTAAAATATTCTTCCCTTTCTATTGTTTCTCAACTGACTGTTTTTGTGGGGAAGGAAAATGTCTGAGTCTTAAGGAAACTGTCAGTTGATATTCTTTTACAATTTATTTTTGATATTTAGGTAACATGGTTAAATAATGTTAATATTTATGGCTTTGATATATATACAAAATAGTTGCTCCTTTAGCACCACTACAGTGCTCCAAAACTCTCCCCTAATGTCCATATATCCATTTCAGTCCACCTCTCCCATCCTTCCTCTCTCCCTTTTCTGCACTTTTTTTGTAAACTCAGTTTTATGAAGAAAGGCTAATTGTTTGCCATCATTTGATATTGTTTATTCCATTGTCTTGTTTCTCTATATACAACAGATGAGATCACTCAGTGTAGGTATTTGTTCTTCTCTCCTTTTGCTTTATATGATGCCATTTATTTCTATCCAGAGTGCAGCACACTTCAAAATTTTATCTTTTCTTATGAGTCAGTATTATTCCGTGTGTATAAATATGACAGCTTCTTTATGTATTCATCTGCTATTCATTTAGGTCATTTTCATTCCATGGATATTGTATTTATTGCTAGCAAATAAAAGTGTGTATGAATTTCCAAATAACTATTTTCAAATAACTCCTAATTCTATGACAAGACATAGAACTTCTGAGTCATATGGAAAGCCTATTCATACCTCTTTGGAAAGTCACCATTCCATTTTCCATAAAGGTTGAATGAGATGGCATTCTCATGAAAAAGAGAATGAGAATTTCCTTTTTTTAATTTTTTTAATCACATCTCCACCCAAACTGGTTGTTTCCCAGTCTTTTTTAAAAATGTCATTTTCACTGGCAAGAAACGATCCCTCAATGTAATTTTCATTAGCATTTCTATAATAATAAGTGATCACTCTTACATATTCCTATCTGTTTGTCCTTTTGGGGGGACATACAAAAATGTATATTCATCTCCTCTCCCTACTTTTCATACAGTTTTTGGTATTTTTTTTTATACTTTTGGCATTTTTTGTTGTTGAGCTTTTGTAAGTGCTTTATTTATATTGGATATTAACCCTTTATCACAGGAGTGATAAAGTCCTTTTGTGTCAAAGTCCATTTGGATATTTATAATATCACTTGTGGAATATAAAATATAAGCAAGGGGGTATGGACAACTGAGAGGAATCCTACATTCTGTCCCATCATGCCCAGGACAGATGTTCCCTATCCCTACTTTATCAGACATATGGTGTAAAAATATTGTTTCATGTTCAATAGGGCATCTTTATATTTTTAGACTGCATTTCTTTTGCCATGCAAAACCATTTTACTTTGGTTAGTCCTATTTGTTTATTAAGTTTGACTATTCAAATCATTGAAGATGTATTGGACAGAACTTTATAGTATACTATAAAGTTTATTAATCTTGCCAATTCAAATCATTGAAGATGCTTTGGACAGATCTGCCTATGGTTTTCTCAATGTATCTTATGGATTCTAGTCTAATTTAAAAGATTTTTTTTTGGGGCCGGAGCGATAGCCCAGTGGGTAGGCGTTGCCTTGCACGCTGCCGGCCCTTGCCGGGGTTCTCCCGGCATCCCAATGGTCCCGAGCACCGCCAGGAGTGATTCCTGAGGTGCAGAGCCAGGAGTAACCCCTGAGCATCGCTGGTATGACCCAAAAAAAAAAAAAAAAAAAAAAAAGATTTTTTTTTGGTTGCTTTTTTTGGGTCACACAGGCAATGCTCAGGGGTTTCTCCTGGCTCTGCACTCAGGAATTACTCCTGGCGGTGCTCGGGACCATATGGGATGCCGGGATCGAACCCAGGCCGATACAGGTCGCAGGTGAGCAAGGCAAATGCCCTACCTGCTGGGCTATTGCTCTGGCCCCTAATTTAAAGATTTTTAATTCACTTTGAATTAACTTTTGTGAATATGAGCTAACTTTTTGTGTGAATTAATATAAATTAACTTTTGTGTGAGATATAAACCCAGTTTCATTTTTTTCACATCTACTCAGTTTGTGAAATTGGACTATCTGATTTCTCACCACCATTTTTTAAAAATTTTACTTGTTCCTCTTCAAGTACCTAACTCCTTTGTCTTAGATTAATTGTCCATATATCTGAGGGTGTGTCTCTAGGCTTCTCAATTCTATTTCTTTGGTCTAATAGTCTCTCTTTAGTCCAGTGCCACATACATAATTTAAAGTCACAAAATAAATTATGTCCTGTTTTCTTCTCAAAATTTCTTTGATTTATGACTGCAGGTAAATTTTAATTATGTTTGTTCTGAACACCAAAATCTTGATGGGTATTTCAAGATTTTGATGGAATATTTTTCCATTTCCTGATATCAACTTTTTCTTTTCAATAGTAACTTACAGTTTACAATGGGTAAGTCTTTTGCATCCTTTACTAAGTTCTTAGGTACCTGATGGTTTTAGAAACTTATAGATCAAGTTTTAAAATACATTATTTCTCTCCTTTTTATTGTTTGCTTTTAGAAATGCAACTAATTATTTCATATTGATTTATAGCATGCAACTTTCTAAATAGGTCTGTGTTTCTGAGATTATGAATTATATTAAGAAGGATACTAAGAATGGCATTACTACGGTCATCTATGTATATTATCTTGTCATCTACCAAAAGATGATCATTTAACTTCTCCAATTTTGACCACATTGATTTTTTTTTATTGTTTGATTTCTGTGGTGAGGACTTTCAAAACTATATTGAATAATAGTGTATAAAGTGGGATATCCTTGGCTTACACCTGACCTCAGAGGAAAGACAAGCCTTTTATTTGTTGTTAATTATGATACTTGTTATGTTGTATGTGACCATTACTCTCTTGATGTACATTCATTAAGTCCCTATTTTGTTGATGGGTTTTTTAATCATAAATTGTCAGGAAGCGCCGCCGGGTCCCCTAACAGTGACGGGGGGAAGTTCTCTTCTACTTCAAGACGGCAAGGAATGGATGAAAACTCAGGAATCCGATGCAGTTTTAAAAGGGCTTTACTATCACAGTTCCAATATATAATCCAAAAAGCAATCCGGGGTTTTATTATTCCATACAAATTCTCAGGAGTGTTTGTTCCATTTCTTTGAAGAACATCATGGGTATCTTTTATAGGGACCGCATTGAATCTGTATAAAGCTCTAGGGAGTATTACCATTTTGATAATGTTAATCCTTCCAATCCATGAGCAGGGAATGTGTCTCCATTTCCTCAGGTCTTCTTTTATTTCCTGAAGTAACGCTTTGTAGTTTTCTTTGTAGAGATCCTTTGCATTCTTTGTCAGACTGATTCCTAAGTATTTGATTTTCTGCGGTGCAATTGTGAATGGGATAGTTTCTTTAATGTCCCTTTCTTCTCTTTCGCTGTTTGCATATAGGAAGGCCATTGACTTTTGGGTATTGATTTTGTATCCTGCTACTCTACTGTAAGAATGTATTATTTCTAGGAGCCTCTTGGTAGAGAGTTTTGGGTTTTCCAGGTATAATATCATGTCATCTGCAAATAGTGATAACTTGGCTTCTTCCCTTCCTATCTGGATGCCCTTAATGTCTTTTTCTTCCTGATTGCTATGGCAAGTACTTCCAGTACTATATTGAATAGAAGTGGTGAGAGTGGGCAGCCTTGTCTTGTCCCTGATCTTAAGGGGAAGGCTTTCAGTTTTTCCCCCATTGAGAATGATGCTCGCTGTGGGCTTGTAGTAGATGGCCTGGATTATCTTGAGGAAGGTTCCTTCCAATCCCCATTTTACGGAGAGCTTTCATCATGAACGGGTGTTGAATCTTGTCAAATGCCTTCTCTGCATCTAGTGATATGATCATATGGTTTTTCTTTTTTCTTTTTGTTGATATGATGTATTATGTTGATTGACTTTGCGGATGTTGAACCATCCTTGCATTCCCGGGATGAATCCCACTTGGTCATGGTGTACAATCCTTTGGGAAAAAGAAGATGGGAGGTATCACTTTCCCCAACCTCAAGCTCTACTACAGAGCAGTTGTAATTAAGACAGTGTGGTATTGGTATAGAGACAGACCCGAGACCTATGGAATAGAACTGAGTATCCTGAAACGCACTCACAAATATACAACCACTTAATCTTCGATAAAGGAGCAAAAAATATTAAGTGGAGCAAAGAAAGCCTCTTCAACAAGTGGTGCTGGGAAAACTGGGCAGCTACATGTAAAAAAATGAACTTACACCTCCTTCTAACGCCATGCACAAAAGTCAGATCAAAATGGATTCTAGATCTTGATATCAGACATGAATCTATAAGGTACATCGAAGAAAACATAGGAGAAACGCTCTATGACATCGAAACGAAAAGTATCTTTTAAAGACGACACACCACTGACCAAGCAAATGGAAGCAAAGATAAACAAATGGGATTATATAAAATTGAAAAGCTTCTGCACCTCAAAAGAAACGGTGACCAAGATACAAAGACAATCCACAGAGTGGGAAAGGATATTCACCCAATACCCATCTGACAAGGGGTTAATATCCAGAATATATCAGGCACTGGTAGCACTCCACAAGAAGAAAACAGCCAACCCCATCAAAAAATGGGGGAGAAAAATGAACAGAAGCTTCCAAAAAAGAAGAAATTCGAATGGCCAAAAGGCATATGAAAAAGTGCTCTTCATCTTTAATCATCAGGGAGATGCAAATCAAAACAACAATGAGGTACCATCTCACCCCACAGAGACTGGCACACATCCAAAACAGCAAGAACAATCGGTGCTGGCGTGGATGTGGGGAAAAAAAGGGACTCTCATCCACTGCTGGTGGGAGTGCCGACTGGTCCAGCCCTTTTGGAAAACAATATGGGCATTCCTCCAAAAGCTAGATATTGAGCTCCCATTTGATCCAGCAATAGCACTCCTGGGAATATACCCTAGAGACCGAAAAACACATAGCAGAAACACTATCTGTACTTCTTTTATTCATCTCTGCGCTATTCACTATAGCTAGAATCTGGAAACAACCTAAATGCCCGAGAACAGAGGACTGGCTAAAGAAACTGTGGTTCATCTACACTATGGAATACTATGCGGCTGTCAGAAAGGATGAAATTATGAAATTTACCTGCAAATGGATGGACATGGAGTCTATCATGCTGAGTGAAATTAGTCAGAAGGAAAGGACAGATATAGAATGACTGCATTCATTAATAGGATATAGATACCAGTGTTTTAATAAATATGGGAAATGGTAATGGCAGATTAAAACTCACCACTGAATATACACAAAGAGACTTAAGTGATAAACTCTAAATATCTGCAGGGCTAGCCATAATGTGTAAAATAAGAGGGAGAGAGATGCAGAGACAGAGAGAGAGATAGAGAGAGAAAGAGAGGAAACTGGGGTACCTGCTATTAAGGCGGTAGGGGGAGGGGAGGGGGAGGGGTACATTGGTGGTGGAAATGGGGCACTGGTGGAGGGATGGGTGCTGGAATACTGTATTACCAAGAACCAATTATGAACACCTTTGTAATTGTGTGTTTCACGGTGGTATAATAAAAAAATTAAAAAAAAAAAAAAAGCAGGGAAAACCTCCGGACTCTGGGTTTCCAGCTAGGCCCCAGCCAGGTGTAGGCCAAGATGGCTGCCATCATGTGTTGAGGCCCAACAGAGAATGGAGAGGACGGAGAAGCAAAAAGGGGAAAAAAGAGAGAGCCTCTTTCTTCTTGCAGCTTATCTTATAGCCAGAAATCCGCCCAAACTCCCCAGACCAACCCATTCTGGGCTGGGCTATCTAGAGATGAAAACAGGAAAATAGCTCTATAGAAATGTACAAGGAGCCAGAGCTACAAAGCCTCCCAGCAGAGCTGGGAGGAGCTGCAAGCCAAAAGTAACTTCCCTGGCAGGAAGGGTTAAATGCCCCCAGGTAATTTCTCCCAGCGCCTCACCCAATGTCTTTTTATATGCTAATGTCTTCAGCCAAGATCCGCCTGGAAAAACCTCCATAGGGTAGAGAAAGGGGGCTCTTAGAGGAGTCCTGCAACAATAAATGAATGTTGAATCTTGTCAAAACGTTCATCAAATGTACTGATTTGCTCATCTTTCATTTTGTTATATTATACTAATTGATTTGAGCATATCACATCATCCATGGATTCATAGAGTGACTCCAGAACTCTATCATGGTGTATTGTACTTTTGATATATTTTCAGATTTGGTTTGCTAAGCTTTGTTGATATTTACATTAGTATAGATATTGACTTATGATTTCCCTTTTTAGTAATAGCTCTGTCTTAAGGAACATAGAATCTCATAGGACATAGTACAGAGAATATGTAAGGGGGTCAAGTTAGAGGTCTTGAAGCAGTAAACTAGCAGTCATAGTCACAAGTAAAAAGACATTTCAGAATCTCAGGTACTAGGAAGAATTCAGAGTGAGAGGTTGGGCTCCGATTCTAGCAGCTGTTTCATAAAACATATGTTTCTTATTTACATCTGAAAAAGTACAAACAAAGACCATGAATATTCTATAACAATAGAAATTACAAAAAGAGAATGATGCTAGCATCATCTAGTTCAATATAATCTCACTAGCATTGTTTAAGAAATGTGACAACTTGTCATGCTCAAAAAACTCATGAAAATGCTAAAGAAAATTTATGTAATTTTTATCAGTACAAATATGTAATAAGTAATGACAAATTCAGCTTAAGGCTTACTTGCATATTATTTTTTCTTCCACTTAAAAAATATTCCTCAAGGTCAAGTTTCGATCTTTATTTTTCCCCTTCAGTTTCTTGGCCTTAACATAGAGTGCTCAAGGCTTACTCCCTGGCTCTGTGCTCAAGGAGCACTTCTAGCAATGCTTGGGACATCATATGCAGAGTCTAGAATAAAATCAGGGCTTGCCACGCGCAAGGCAAACAGCCTAACCTCATTATATCCCTCTAGCGCCCCCATGTTTTAGTATTTGTTTTAATTTGGCTTGGGGGCCAAACTTGGCAATGCTCAGGCTTCCTCCTGCCTCGCACTGATGCATCACTCTTGGTGAGCCTCAGGGGACCATATCAGGGGCTGGGATCAAACACAGGTTGACAGGTGTGCAACGCCAAGCACCCTGCCTGCTGTATTATCTTTCTCGCCCTTGGGCTTCATTTTTAACTTTTGCTTTCTGAGTACCCAGCCAAGAAATAACTCCCTATAAGATACACTGACAAAATGCATTATTTGTTGAACAAATATTGTATAAGAAACCATTTATGACTTCAGCACTTAATACTATGTCTTAGAATTCACACATTCTGCTGGGTGGATGACTGAATTAAGTACCAGTATTGTAGAACAGAGGAATATATTAGGAAATACCCTAGTTCTTTCTGTTATCTAGAGGGAGTAGGTGATTAGGAAGGAAAGGAAGTGCTGTTTTAAAATGGGGAAGGGGTTGGTAGATCACAGCACTATTACAACCACTCAAGGCAAGACAGGGGGTAAAGGGATGGTAGCGACAGGCACTCTCCATTTTTTTACCAGGTCCCCAAGACCCCTATTATTGATTTCAGATACTTCACAGAGAAACCACTAAATGGAAACAGATCATTTTTGCTTGGCAACTTTGGAACCAAAGAGACCAAGCCAATGCCAACCCACCCCCCTGTGGCCCCCTGTTCATTCTGCCTGACTGAGAACTTGGACTAAGTGTCTTCATTTACAGTTCCTCTGGCAGACCACCTAGCTTCTCATTCAAGTCATATGGCTGATCCGAAGGGTCCACACTTGAGAATGCTTTACCTGGAGTTTGCCCAAGATCGTTACTGACTTTAATGCAAACTTGTTCATGTGACCTAGGAATGAAAAAAGATTGAAATAGGAGCATGCTTAAAAGAGGAGATAGCTACAGGGCTAAAAAGTAAGTTTTATTCCCAGCTCTTGTTCTGAACTGTGGTTTTGGGGGAAAAATCATAAAAACACTCTGGACCTCAGTTTCCCCCTATCTACAAAATAAAAGGGGGATATGAAAATTAATTTCTGTTTTATGACATTCTGAGCTTCTATAAGATTATCCAAGTAACTTAGGGCCCATAAAAATGTGAGGTCTTAGGAATACTATCCAAGAACCATCAAGAGAGAAGGTAAGCCAAGTTCATAAGAAGATTTAATTCTTAGAGCAAGTTCCAGCCAATAGCCAGCCAGCCTGTGATCCCTCTCTGCAATGTTTTCCTGCTCTGGTGCCAACCCCCAAATGCTAAGTCATTGCTTTTGCTCGAAGGATATTTTCTTATTGCATTCTGAGGATTTGAACAAATATTTTCATTTTGAGGAAAGCTTTGAGAACATTTTCAAATTGGAGGTTAGGCTTTCGTGACCAGAGAAGCTTCTAGCCTGCAAAGAGGAGCTCATAGCTTGGACCGTCTCCCTCTCTGGAAGGAGGATCAGCATCTGCCTAGTCAACTTTGTTTGACACAGCCTTGCTTTCCCTGCAAATCTACAGCTTGCAGCAAAGTCTGTGGGCTCTGTTTCCCAGGCAGTTTTCCCCAAGGGCAGACACTGACAGAGCAGTTAGCCTCAGCCTCATGACGACTAGCACACCCAGGTCATGGAGCTGGCCACCTACGGAGGGCTGAGAGACCCACTTCCTCCCTAGCCTGTTTTTGGCAGGGGATGC
>JAJIBD010030895.1:0-33095 GCA_021461705.1 Cryptotis parvus
CTCAATACTCTCAGTTTTATAGGTGAAACTGAGGCCCATCATGACAAGAGGAGTGTGTGCTCAGGTTAGAAACATTAACTGAATCTCTTGGTCACGGGACTCAAGTTCATGACTTATTTTAAAAAACACTTGCTACGAAAACCTCACTCCTTGAATATACAACATTATTGCTTTTCAAGAAATCTCCAAATATGCTTTAGGTCTTCAATGAGGAGATTTAAAAATACAGATTAGAGACCTACACTGCTTAAGGTCTCTCTAGATAGGCTAGAGACCTACAGTGGATAGGCTACTGCCTTGCATGCGGCCTCCTGGATTGGATCCTAACATTCCATATGGCGCCCAAATCCATAGAAGTGATCAAAGAGTAGAAAAGCCAGATGTAAACCCTGATCACAGCCGGATGTGATCAAGATTCCAAATGGACACACACACAAATTGTGTGTATGTGTGTTAATGTAGGGGAAAAATAAAATTCACTCTGCTGGTATGAAAGATGGTATCAACTCATTTATAAAATTGGCTCTTGAGTCTCAACCATGATGAAGACAAAACTGATATATCAGGTATTTTATTTTGTTGTTTTTGTTTTGGGGCCCACCCAGCAGTTCTCTGAGCTTTCCCGACACTGTGCTAATGGATCACTTCTACTGAACTTAGGGGACCTTATGTGATGCCAGGGTTTAAACCTGGGCAGCCATGTCCAATGCAGCTACCCTAGCTGTAGTAATTTTCTGCCCTAAGTATCTTATATTTTTATAATAACAACATTTAAAATAATTCAGAGTAATATGCTTATTATTTATGAGTTGAGTTTCATTTCAGAGTCATGTCTGTACAAATAGCGTGTATTCTTTGCCAAGAATCACTATTACTATCTATCACTATCTTCCCGTTAATCATCCTGGCTGGCGAGGCACCGATAATATCTCCATATGTCCCTGTCTCACATGCTGAAATTGGGGACTGGCAAAAGGCACCCGCTTGCTCCAGGAACATAGAGAGCCTCAAACCATTATATTAGGTCAGGGAATGACCTAATATAAATGTTACAATTGTTTGGCATATCAAATACTACGAGCAGCTTACCAGGCTTGCTGTGCGGGTGGCATATTATTGTAGTCACCTCCTAAATAAAGCATTTATGGAGATGGAGCCGTGCGGCCACTAGTGGCGTGGGCCAGGCACTGTAATAGTTTGGGCTACTAGAGTGGAATTGTAATAGAGAATCAGATAATGTGGAAAATTAAGCGAGGCCCGTGGAGTAGTGGATTGGTCTGGCTAGTTGTGAGGGCTCTGCTGCCAGGTGGCAGGCGGGGCTAGAATCCGCCATGCCTCGAGCACTCACAAGCAGCTGGGCACAGGGAAACAAGGGAGCAGCTCTACCCCATGTCTGAGAGTCTCTGGTTCAGCCTGAACTTGCCAAGAATGAACGTAATTTTCCTAGTCAAGTTAGTAATAACGTCTTTTCAAGACTTGATAGATGTACTCTCTTCTTTGCCATGTATTTGGAGGAGGGGGATATGTTTAGGCCATACCTGGCAGTGTTCAGTGTTACTTTGGCAATGCCTAAAGGGGATGATATATAGTGTTATAGATTGACAGTGACCACCAAAGCAAACATCTTTACCCTTATACTCTCTCTTTCCAATGCTGCTTATGGTAATTTATTAAATGCACTAAGTATTCACCTCAGATGAGTGAAGCCAGACAGATTGATCTTAGGAGTGTTGATTGCCTGCAAGGATCTAAGGTACCTTGCTGAAATTAAAATTATTTACATAATCTCTGCAGCAACACTGTCAAGCACAGAGTCTTACTACCACAATTTGTGGAAAACTCTATATTACAGAGATTTAGTAAGAGGCAGAATAACTGGCACAGACTGAGCTCATAGTTCATTGCTAAAGGATTCTATTTTTATTAATATATGAGATCATTTCAGTCCAGATGTCACGAATTCCCTGATGGTGTAATTATTATTATCTCCTAATAGGTGAAAAATATGTTGGGTGTTTGCTATCGATCAAACGTAAAGATGATTAGGCAGCACAAAGTGAAAATAAGAATCCTGTTTTCCAGATTCCAAGTTGTGTGCTCAATTCCTCTGTGTGCTGCTGCCTGTTGAGAGAACATTCGTTCAAAACATACACCCTGGAAATGCTTATTTTAAAGAATAATAATCAGGGAGTGGATTAGGGGTTAGGGGCTGGGGCCACACTGGAAAGCATGAGCTGGCCCATTTCTGGGGCAACCACGCATCCTCTCTCCTTGGCTCCCTGTGTGTGAGCTGTTATCTTAACCTGACCACAGGTGCCAAGAGTTACTGATTTCAGGTAATCTGCATATTTATAGTAACTCCTATGTTCCAACAATCGTATCACAAACCATGTCTAATGGGAAAGTTAGCTAGGCCCAAGCACGTGTAGAAACCCAATAAGCAGGAACTTATCTCCCTATTGATCCTGCACTGGAGGGTGGGGAGTTTTAGGGTTTCAAGAATATTTTTCTTAAAGTGCTGTTCTCTTCATCCTTGCTTCATGAATCCATTTAGCTTCTGGGAGGTAGAAAAAGGAAGAAAGGAGATTCCATTTTGTTTCCTAGAGGAGTTTTATTGTATGGGTAGCAGGTAGTCGCTCTATGTCAAATTAATCACTAGGACTAGGAAGTGAGAGGCTCATCCCTGGGTTGTTTGGTCATCTTTCAACCTTTTCAATCAGAGTGCAGTCGGAGAAAAAACCATCACGTTCACTCTAGGAAGCTGGGTGGAGGGGTTAACATGGTGAGCTGGTGAAGCTCATTAGAAGAATTTAAAAAGGTGGGAAATAGGGGAGGGTGAGAGGTGACCTAGAGATTAAAAAGTCCTAAGAAGAAGAAAAGTTATGTCTGCCATGAAGGCTACAGTGACCAAGAGAAAAAAAAATATTGTGAGAACCCAGGGAAAGAAGTACAGAGGAACACTAAGATATGTAGAGCAGATGCCAGACATGTCTGCTATTATGAAGAGGCAGTTACTTTCGAGATACAGGGCCTCTGAAAAAAGTTTAAAGGGGCCAGACGGACCTAGCAACGTCCCTCCCACTCCCTACTTCAATTGCACCAGTGTTTCCCATTGCTAGACCAAGAGTAGAACTGGTCAGCACGGAATGAGGAACTGGAGTAGCGGGATTCAGGTCACTGGGCCAGGCGTTCCACAGAACTATGATCAGAGGTGCTTTCAGGTATGAAGATTGCTGGGTCTCGCCAGTCCTGATGGAGGGATCTGGCATTCAGGGTTGGGCATGGTGTAGCAACTCTGCGGGTAGAGGACAATACTATTGTATCATTGTGCTATTGTAAGAAATAAAGCTTTTAAAAAAAACAAAATAAAGATCATTTTAAGTACATTTAAAAATGAAACAAATCTGGACTACATTAGAGATTATACAGAACAATGTAGTAAATAAGTAAATAGTAAATAAATGTTTTACTGTGAAAACTCTTGGATCTGGGCTTTCCTGCTCGCCCTCTCTCATGCTTTCAGTGCTGTAATAACTTGAAGGCACCTATGAAACGAGGGGATGCACATTTCCTTTCTCGCCGTCTCCCTTCCGATGGCAGCTCCCAGTCTCTATGAATGTCTGGATTTTCTCTCTTAACACTTTATTTATTCAATAAATTTCCTCAGGTTTGATGATGTGTCAGAATTTGTGAGGAAAAACAGGAACTAAAACACGATTCATACAACTACCTGGTGATCCAGGTGTCTTCGTCCCTCATGCAGGACTAGATCATAGCAAGTGAAGACTGCTTCATAAAGGTTGACCAAGAACAGACAGAAAGGGACACTCACAGATGAAATGGAAAGTCAAATTCAACTGTCAGTTTTAACAGGTAAGTACAGGTGGTAATTAGAAAATGAGGAGTAAGGAGGGAAAACTAGAGGTAAGAAAACTAGAGGTAACAAAGGAGACCTTCTAAGTAAAGAGAGGGAGATCCAAGGAAGTGGAATATATGTAGGCTGGGGTCACTTTAGGCTCATCTTTAGTGACACAGCAAGATGATTAAGTTAATCTGTTTTTAAAGGAATGAATTGACATCACAGTTTATCTACAAGCAGAGATTGTCTGAGTATACAAGATTCGAAACAAACTTTTCAAAAGGTCAAAGAGAATACTTAAAGCTTTGCTTTAGGCATGCTGATACAATTTAATCTTCCTACTGAGTGCGAGAGACATATATAGACAAAGAGTATATAAACAAATGTGTGTGTGGCTGCATTTCATTAAAATCATATTTATAAAAATAAAAAAAAAAAAAAGATGTTGGACTGTGGGCCCAGCTTCCCTACCATCAGACCCATCTTGCTTCTAACTAGTCTCATGCCAAGAGCCTAGCAGACTTACGCATGCTCAGACTAACCAGAGTCTGTGCTTTCACTCTTTAATGCAACCATAATTCCCAGGCTTTGCAGTCACCATTGCCATTTCTCATTTTATCATCAATTAGAGTGTGTGTGTGGGGGAGGGTTGGTAGTTTAGCCACATTCCGTTCCTAATATTGGACACTGCCCTTACCCGCATTGATATCCTTCTTACTTTTGGAAATTCCTCCACCGTTGAATTCCAGTTGCATTTAGTGGAAATGGACTAAACATTTCTAATTAAGATAGAATGCTTTATGTTTGTTTAATCTAAATGGGATTGTCTGATATTGACATGAACTCTGAGAGACAGCGATTAATTACTGCTTTAATTCAACAGTTGGCAAAATTAAAGCTAAATGATTAAATACTTTATCTCTAGATAAAGTGCCCGCTTCAAGTCAGTCAATGGCATGTTTGTAATTTTAATCTCATGTATATTTAAATACAGGTACATTTTTCTTCTCGTTATGCCATCAAGTTACACTTTAGTTTAGCAAACATTTAGCAGTAGACTACTCATGTTTTCTGAGAACAGTGGAATATAGAGAGAGACAACTTGGTATAACAGAGGCAGCTTGGCTGGGGAGGAATTTCGTCTCTTGAGATGGGTCCTAGTTCAGTCATGTACATAGTTGTAGGACTCATCAGGATGCCGCCTTGAGTGCAGCACTGTTTGAATTTTATCTGCTGTGAGTCTCTGTTGGAGGAGTAAGTTTGCTTTAAGGCGCTTGTGGGTTTGCAGCTGTATTAGAAAGTGCTACAAAAATGTTCTTGATAGTTATATATTAGATTTTGACATGTATCTATATGTTATAGAAAGGGCCTCAAACCAATCACTGTCTAAGATTTGTTGTCTAAAGAGATGTGGACCTCACCATGTTTTACATCTCTCTGCAAACATCCTACCCCAAATTCCGTGGCATTGTTTAATTGTATAGTTCTAGGCTAATTTAAAAGTCATTGTCTGAATACTGTTCTTCATGTTGACCTCTGTGCATTCAGGCTTAACAGTAGCTTAAAATTACTATATCATATTTGTATCAAGTCTAATATATAAATTTTCTTAACTTTCAACACAACTTCTAAAACAGTAAAGAGATGGGAAATGATATCTTGGTGGCTAATTGTTTTCAATAACTATTATTCAAAAAATTCTCCCTTTTACAATTTATGCTATTGCTTCATTATTTTAATATTATAAACATTACCTTTGCCTAAATTCCTTTCCCTATCACATTATTAACTTTCATTCTCATGTAATATTTAGTTCAATAAAATACTAGCAATTAGTAATCCAAGAGTCATCAAAAGATTATACACCAAGACCAAGTAAGGTTAATCCCAGGAATGCAAGGATGGTTCAACTTCTGTAAGTCAATCAACATAATGCATCATATCAATAAGATAAATAAAAAAAAATATGATCTGCGGCTGTGGTGACAGTCTTAGATAGTACTGATTTTAGGATCAGCTCCTTCCCAGCATCTTTGTATACACTGTATACAGCTCTGAGCAGGTTCTGATACCCATCATCCCCATAAGCCTAGTAAGAAGCCAGAGCAACACACACATCATGAGGTCAGTCATTCTCAACATCCAAGACTTCATAGTTCCTCAGAGCTCCACCCAAGAAAGAACTGATCTTTCCTTTAAATTTCATCAATAAATGCTTGAGATGAGGAGCCTTCTACTGAGTATACCACCATATGGCAGAGCCCGTCAAGTTACCTGTGTTTTATTTGATGTGCTGAAACCAGTAACAATTATGGACCTCAGTTCCTTGACCTGAAGATTGTCTGAGGCTCTTACTCCTTGGAGCAAGCTAGATGTCCTTGGGAACACACTTGCTTGCGACAGGGAGTATGGAGATGTTACTGGTGCCTGCTCAAACAAATTGATGAACAACGGGAAGATAGTGATAGTGATAGTTATTACATGACTGAGATATGCAATTACAAAGATGTTCATGTTCAGGTTTGGTCATGCAATGTTCCAGTACCCATCCCTCATCAGTGTCCATTTCCACCACCAATAACCCCAATCCCTCTCTCCTCCATAGTGTCTCTACAGGAAGATTCTTTATCTCCTCTCTCCCTCTTTCTCTCTCTCCACTCTCTCTCTCTCTTCTCTTATACAATGTGCAATATATATCGTTTAGTGGTTATCCAGTGTAACTTTTGCCTATATTCAATGCTCAGTTCTATGTTGGTTTCATCATTTTTTCGATGATTATTAGTACTGTTCCCTTCTCTGTCTTACACCTAACCTCTGACTCCCATAGCTTGTGGTAAATTATCGGGGACACCGCTGGAGTCCCGACAATTCTCCAAACAAGTTCCCTTCTACCTTGAGCCGGAGCGGGGAATGGATGAAAACTCAGGATTCCAGAGCAGGTTTTAAAATGCTTTACTTATCACAATTTAGGCATATAAATCAACAGTAAGAAAAAACCTGTGCTTAGGATTCCCGGCTAGAGATTCAGCCACATGTAGGCCAAGATGGTGGCCACCATGTGTTAAGGAGACACGTGTTAAAGGACAAATACAAGACTCCCAAAGAAGAGTGCTAGCCCACCAGAGAGAGCCCAAAGAGAGAGTAAAGCAAGGAAGCAGTTCCTAGTTTCATACCCAGCAACTCAGACATCCCACTATTATGGGAAGCAGGGAGGATCAAATGCCTCAGGTAATTTCTCCGCACCTCACCTAGGTCCTTTTATGTGCTAATGTCTTGAGCCAAGATCTGCCTGGAAATGCCTTTATAGGGTAGAGAAGGGGTTTGTCAGTTAAATGCTTCTCCTAGCCTTCACAGAGTCTCATCTAATTACGAGTAATTTTGTACTTTAGCTGCATTTGAGTTATCAGGAAGCCATGCTTTGCTTGGAGGCAAATAGCATTTCTCTCTGGTCTAATTGCCTAGAGATCCAACTAGCCCAGGCAAATATGCTGGTAAAATCTAACTAGTCCCGATGATTGGCTGGTAGCATGAGAGAATTTGTACCAGCCAGTAGGGTACATAGTCAGATAAACACCCACATTTAAACTACCCCTTATCTACAGTGACCTGTAGGAGAGCAATCCAGGGCAGATGCAGGAGGCTTTTAGGCTTTAGGTGTCCTGCAACAGTAGATTCCACCTTTGACAAGACCCCCTGATTTATGTTTTGCCTGAGCCTTGGATATTGGTATCATAATATATATGTATCTATACATATATATATATATATATATATATATATATATATATACATATATTTATATGTATATATACAACAACAAGCCAGAACTCTCAGACATGGGCACAGAGCGGTTCCTTACTCTCCCTAATGCCCAGCCATTCTTGAGCAGTCGGGAGACATGGTGGGATCCAGCCTTGTATTACCCAGCAGGAGCCTCACTATAAGCCAGACGACCCCCACCCACTCCATGGCGCCGCCATTTTCCACATTGGACTTCCACTCTCATCAGAGCTCCACCCTGCCGACCAGCCCACGCCACAGCCCGGATCGTCGACACCCACCCTGGAGCAGTTTCTTCCACAATCCGGCCCCAGGTATGCTGGTCCAGACTCTCAGACATAGGGCAGAGGCGGTTCCTTGCTCTCCCTGTGCCCAACCGTTCATGAGGCAGTCGGGAGGCATGGTGGGTTCCAGCCTAAGCCCACCACCCCGACGGCGCCCCACAGCAACTGAGACGCCCCCACCCACTCCTAGGCGCCGCCATTTTCCACATTGGACTTCCCTCTCATCAGAACTCACCAGCCCACCAGCCATCACAGCCGGCTCGCTGCCTATCAGCCTTCGGGTCAATCAATAAAGGCTTTATTTGGGAGTGTTTATAGAGTATGCCTCCTACCCGCGGCAAGCCTAATATAGCTGCCCTGTTGTATTTGATTTGCCAAATGCCAGTAACAATTATATTAGATCATTCTCATGACCTAATATAATGGTTTGAGCTCTTTATGTTCCTGTACCAAGCCGATGCCCTTGGCTCTACAGCATGTGACAGGACATATTGAGGGATATTACTGGTGCCCGCTCTAGCAAATAGATGATTAACGGGAAGATTGTGATCGTGATACATATATTTATGTCATGCAAATAAATACAGTCATTTTGTCTGTTTCCTTCTGGCTAATTTCACTCAAAATGAGCCTCTCCATATCCATCCACTTACAGGCAAATTTCACCACTTCATTTTCCCTAACGTTGCATAATATTCCATTGTGTAGATGTACCAAAGTTTCTTTATCCAGTCATTCTTTATCCAGTTCTTGGGCACTCTGGTTGTTTTCAGATTCTGGCTGTTGTGAATAGTGCTGCTATAAAGATAAAAGTGGTGAATATTTGCTGTTGTGTGTTTTGGGCTTCCCAGGGTATATTCCCAGGAGGAGTGGTATGGCTGGGTCAAATGGGAACTCAATGTCTAGTCTTTGGAGAAATCTCCATATTTTCCAAAACTGTACCGATCGACATTCCCCCCAACAATGGATGAGAGTCTCTTTATCACCACATCCATAGCATTTTTGTCCTTACCCTTTTGGATATGTACCAGTCTCTGTGGTGTGAGATGATATCTCATTGTTGTTTGGATTTGCATCTCTCTGATGATTAGTGATGATGAGCATTTTTCATATGCCCTTGGCCATTAAATTTCTTCCTTGTCAGAGTTTCTATTCATTTTTCTCCCCATTTTTTTCACAAGGTTGATTTTTTCTTGTAAAGTTCTACCAGTCTCTGATATATCCTGGATATTAGCTCCTTATCAGATGGGTATTGGGTGAATATTCTTTCTCACTCTGTGGACTGTCTTTGTATCTTGGTCACTGTTTCTTTTTGAGGTGCAGAAGCTTTCAGTTTCATGTAGTCCCATATGTTTATCTTTTCTTTCAGTTCAATTTAGTGGTGTTTCCTTTTGTGAATGCTCTAAGTCCTTTAGTCAGACACACTGGGCAGCGCTGCTACCAGCTCTCCCTGTGCTCAGCTGATCACAAGGTGCCAGGGAGGGAAGGTGAGTTCTAGCCCTGGCCCAACATCCCAACAGAGCCTCACAAAAATCAGAGGAACCTCCCCACCAGGAGGCCGCCATTCTCAACATCTGGACTCCACAGCTCGTCAGAGCTCCACCCAGAAGAAAAGCTGATCTCCCCCGTTGTGGTTCATCAGTAAATGCACTAGATGAGTGCTTACTACTGAGAGTGTACCACCCACCGAGAGCCTAGCAAGCTACCATGGCATATATGATATGCCAAAACCAGTAACAATTATAGACTTCATTCCCGTGACCTGAAGGGATGGTCTGAGGCTCTTCGTATTCATAAAGTGAGCAGATGCCCTAGGGCTAACTAGCATGCAACAGGACAACATATGAAGATGTTACTGGTGCCTACTTAAGTTAATCAGTGAACAACAGAGCGGGGAAGACAAGTAATACAAGTTATATATATATATATATATATATATATATATGTATGTATATATATGTGTGTGTGTGTATGTGTGTATATATGTATAAATAAATATATATATATATATTAGAGAGAGACAGAGAATGAGATAAATAGAAAGTATAATTTTGCTCCCAGCATACCATCAGATTACTTGTTAACTTTTCATGGAGCGCAAACATTTATGAGGAGGATTACCATGGTACCTCTCAGAATTTTATTTATCTCCATACTTGGAATTTTACTCCCCAAGTTTATCTTCCATGAGTGTTACCTTATAAAAATGTCTTCCTCCAAAGTTTGAGCTTTGTAGTGAGCTTGTCTTCGTGTGGATTGTCTCCTTCTCTGCCCTTTCTACACCCTACTGCATCTAAGATTAAATTGTAATAACTACATTTTACAGACACACTAGGATAGATTTGGACAATGTAAAGAAGTCATATAAGATTTGGAAGGCTGCTGTTCAAACATGCTAGAATGTTAGCAGACAAAATGGTAAGGATTGCTAGTGCCCTCTTGCTAGCACCTCATCTGGAGAACCTAGCTTAATTTTTCTTATTAAGGAAACAGAGATAGTTTAACCTTTGCTGGCCTTATAAGATATCTGTTGAGTGGAGTCCTTCTTTTTACTTCTTTCAATTAATATTTTTAAAACTCACTTAGCTACTTACAATAACATGTGACCTACAAGTTGTGGGGTTTTTGTTTTTATTTTTGACTTGTGCATAGTGAATACCCTACTTCTGTACTGCAGGCATCTAGACTCACTGGTGCAAATATACTGACAATTCAGCCACTAGAAGATCCTGAAACCCACCAGTCAGCACCCTGGCATTGTTTACTCGGTCTTTCCTACTTGGGTAAAATGCCTAAAGAGCACATGGGTTTATTTTTCAAAACCTATGACATACTTTAGTTTATTATTTATTCTCTTTTTCATTGAATCACAGTGAGATATAGAGTAACAAAGTTGTCCATTATTGGGTTTCAGCCATACTATGTTTCATCACCCATCCATTCACCTGAGTGCATTTTCCCTCATCAATGTCTCAGTTTCCTCCCACACATCCACCTCCCTTTTGGGCTTTATAGGTTGTAATACAGATACTAAATGATTATCAGGTAAATCCCTTTGGCTACTTTCAACACTCCACTCATGTTCAAAATGATTATTTTTAACTGTCATTGTTATACTGGTCCTTTCTCTACTCTAACTGCCCTTTGCTCCCAAACACTCTTGTGGCAAGCTTCCAACCACTGATTAGTCCTCTTGGCTCCTGTTTTCCTGACCTCAGATATTAGTCTCATACTATATATTTTTATATCCCACAAATGGATGTAGTCATTCTCTATCAGTTCCTCTCCTTCTGACTCATTTCACTCAGCATGCTACTCTCCGTCCTTTGACATACTCTAATGTTGGCTTTGACAGACATTAGATAACTCTTAACAAACTAAGAGTTGTTAGTTATTACAGTTGTTTTTCATATTAGTGCCAACAAGTTCAATATCCTCACTAAGATATTTCAGCTTTGATTTTGGTAAAACTCAATTTTAGAATCTTCATCTGATTCCACCATCAGCAAGATAAGATATACTTCTAGCTCTGCCATAGTTGGTTTGAGATGTGCAAATTTTCTTTCATGACCAGAGACCTGTTCAAACTCTTAGCTCCATGCAAGAACTCTAACTTCAGTTTTCTGTTAGTGATCTGAGTCTTGACCCATTTTCTTTCTAAAATAAAATCTTAGGCACTTCAAGTTCTGTCAGCTTTCTGTAATGATCTCAGTCTTAACCTATCACCTTCCCAAAATGAATGTGGAAACTTTATTTTATGTATCTTGCCTTGAATCTAAAGCCTCAGAACAAGTTAAATTGCTGCTAAATTTTGTCACAGGGAGACTTCCCTTCCTTGCTTTGTAGTTCAAGTATTTGTAAGAGAAGTATTATCCAGGATTTCTGAATTTGAACTGTGGAAGGAGTAATTTTAGCATGTAGTTACACTGCCCTCTTGACCTGTGAATCCAGTATTCACATCTGCAAAGCAAGGGTCTTTGTAATGATTCCCAGAATCCTTTCAAGCACTCTGCAGCTCTAAGTTGCTGCATCTAGGCACATTGTGTTTATATATAAATATTGCTGCCAACACTCAGACACGTGCTGGCCCAGTGGTTGTTATCTTTGAAAGAAGACCATTAGTATAAAGTTAAGCCAGCACACATTTAATATTTGGCCACAGGAGAGAAAAATTGTGGCCGGTATGTTGCATGTAATGATTAAGTTCATCTTGTTAACCAGTGATAGTGGATCCAAGAACCTAATTTTGTATCACCCACTATTTACAAAGGTAGCATTCATTTTGAAAAATCAAAGAAATATTGCATAGTATGCATGTACATAGGTGCATGCCTATTGTCGAATTCTATTTCTTCCATGTGTTTTTGCTTGTAATAAGCAGAAGTGCTCTGATTCCAAACTTCTTTCAGTTGGAAAATTTATCTTTTCATGCATTCATTCACCGCTATGTGCTAAAAATTCACTGTGTGCTAAGACTGAGCCTAGTCATAGGCTGAATTATACTTCATACTTCTCACTGAAGTATGTGAGAAGATCATAGATCCATGCCTTAGTGAGAATGTGGTCTACAAGAAGAGGCAAATATGCAGCGTGTATTACAAAGTTCTTCAATGGAACTGAAAAATAAGTGATGCCATGTGAATGTGTAAAAAGGGAATCAATTTGAAAGATTGAATATACATGAAAAGTGAATTTCTGTAAGTGGAGTTTAGGCTTAGACATGAAATCTGAGTGTTGGCCAAGCAAAAAAATATCTCCAAGCAAAAATGAGGGTTAGGAAGTAAAATAGGGCCTTCAAAGAGATGAGATACCAGTTTCAAAATAATCATGAATACTATTGGTTTTGGGACTTTGTCCCAAAGGTAATAAAATATCACCAGTGCATTTTCAATAGAGAGTTTAGAAGATCAGACCCAAATGTCACTCTGGCTGCAGTGCCTGACTGCTTTGGCAGGTGGCAGACAGGAGATGGGCTTGTCTACACCGGGGCTCTTCCCCTGGGCCCTGGATGGTTGATGGTCTGACATAGAAAAGACTGGGCCCCTAGGATGAACCCCAGAGCCATGGCAGAGCCTGGCAAACTACCTGTGGTGTATTCGATATGCCAAAAACAGTAACAATAATGAACCCCATTCCCGATGAATGGAGATGTTGAGAGCCTGCTCGAGCAAATTGATGAACAATGGGAAGACAAGTGACAAGTGACAAATTGGAGTGTAGACATAAAAGAGGTAAATTAGAAACACTACAGCAATCAAGTGGTAGCTGATGGTATCTTGATCAAGGTTCATGGCAGAGGAGGTGAAGAAGTAGGTATTTAGAGGGTAGAAGGCATAGAATTTAAACTTAATTAAATGTAAGGTTTGAAGAGAGAGAAGTCCGGCAGCTTCATGTTTAGTGGCAAGAATTCCAAGTGTGGCAACTAAGGCTAGTGCTTTGCTTATGTGTAAATTGCCGAGATGGTGTCTAAGTATCTTCTGTTAGAAAATCAGTGTAGATTATTTATGAGGCTTCTCTCTGCTTAATGGATTCACATTGCTACCCATAGTTTGACGTAGTTCAGAATATCTTCCATAATCATAGCAGCCCTCTAGAAAATAGCTCCTGGGCATAGGTTTGTAGAGGTTGGGAAAGGTACAGAGAAATATCTCACTTCAGCCTCATTTCAAACAACGCAAACCATCTTCCCAGCAAGCAGCCTTCTTTCTTAGTAGCCGTGATATACCAATTGCTGCATGTGCTCTCATTTTCTCTCCTTGTCAGATCTTAATGGTGAAAGACACATATTTTAGTTTCTTAAAACCAACAGCTTCATGAAATGGGAGTGCTTGGAAGAAACACACATGAAAATGAAGAATGCCGCAAGTCTGTATTTTCAGCCCAGGGTAAAAAGCAAGGATCTGTTTTTCATTACAAATGGATATTTTCCTAGGCGGTGCAGGCAGCCTTGAGTGTAGTATTCTAAAATGATCAATGTTTCCAATGTCTGCTGTCTTGGTCAGGCCACAAGCAAGGATAATGTCTGAGAGCTATCCTGTGTAGAGTCTGGACTAAGACAGTCTTGGGTTCAAGACTTGACATTCTTATTTTCTAACTTTGTAACTCTGTGAGAAAGAAATTGAGCTGTCTAAGCCTCAGTTTTCTTATCTTGAAATAGAGATAAGTGCAACTCTTTCCCGATGGCCTCCTAGTAGAGGATTAAACAAGAGAGTCTAAGTAAAGGAATTAGCACAGGACCGGAAGATATGCTGTTATTTGTGGTAACTGAACTGGAGCCATAAAGAGTCAAGATCATAGTCCTTGTGAAACCATTAGTTAAATTTCATTCTTGACTGAGAGAAAAGAAAAATTGGGGATAAAAGCCATAGGTTTTAAAAACTGAAGGGTTATATGGAGGAGGGATGTAGAGTTGTAGTTGAGGTTCGGCCACTGGATATTTGATTGAATGACTTTTAGTTTTATATCTTATTTTCTAACTCCAGAGCCCTTAGAAAGTTCGGAGATGTCCTCAGGAATCAATGAAAGGGAAGTATGTTGACATGTCAACTACTTTCACCCTTTACTGGGATTTAGAATTATTTTTCTTGCTATTCTCTATTTCATAGGACTGTGGTTCTGTGGTGACCCCAGGCATCTTTTTTTCCAGCTCTGAAACCCCCCTTTGGGAAAAGTTTGCCCTTTCTTCCCCTTTTTGCCAGTCTTTTTTAAATGGTTGGGATTAGAGGTAATGGATTTTCCTGTATTGCAAAGGGACCAGGCCATGAGTTTACTATTCCCTATTCCCAAATGTTTTGTCTCTAGAAGAATTCCTATATATTCCTGAGGTCATTCAACACTAATATGGATAATGTATAAAATAGGTCTGAACAAACACTTGGTAGAATATCATAATAGCAAGTAACAGCCAATTTGCTTATCTCCAAATTGCTTTCATTTCTGTCTCATAAATGTATTGCATTTGAGACAATTTTTATAAGCTCTTCCAGAAACCAAGGAGATGTTACGCTACTTGATATCACAGTATTCTAAATTAGGCTTCAAGTCAGATCAGCCAGAATCAGTAAGGCTTGTATAAGGTGATTTGTGTAAGATCTGAATAAAAGAAACCAGTAGGATGGAGCTCAGCCCTTGGAAGAGATACAAAGTCTCTGAAACTGTTTATGTTATTGGATTTGCATTTGATACGCTCCTACCAGAATGACCAGACTTGGTTACAGAGACATCTGAAAACCAGAGGGCAGAGGACAGTATAGTTTTATTGGTCAGAATTGTATTTGTCAGGAGCTGAAACTGAGGTCCAGGGAGCTTGAATCACTTATGTAATTAGCATCAGATCTTAGATTCAATTTCTCATCCATAGAATTTGAAATGCTGTCATCAATTTATGCTGTGCTTTATCAACTCAGCCAGCTCTGGGTGTAGGAACTCCATAGCTATTCAAGAGCAATTTTGATAGTCCTGATAGATTTATAATAATAGTTGGGGAGGTGTTGTTTTAATGTTTTTGTTTTTAATCTTTGGGCCGTACATGTCAGTGCTCAGGGCTTACTCCTGGCTCTGTGCTCAGGGATCATTCCTGATGGTGCTTAGGACCATTTGGTGTGCTTAGATTGAGCTAGGTCTGCTTGTGCAAGGAAGGTGCCCTATTACTCACAGATGTTTAAATATGGAGAAAACAGTTCATATATATATAAGCCAGAATTTGTCTCAGGAAGAAATCTCGAGCTTTTCTGGATGTGGTGGGTTTCAACAGTTGTGGGTGGATGAATATGATTTAAAAAAGACTTTCCTTTACACTACACTTTTAAAGGGAAATTCTAGGCCTCTTGACTGAGTGTACCTCATCTTACATTTCTGTATCCTTTAAAAACAATTTATTGATTTTTATTAAAACACAGTGATTTACAAAATTGTTCATTGTACAGTTGTTTCAAGCATTTAGTGTTCCTGTTTCAAGCATTTAGTGTTCCAACACCACCAGTGTGACCTTCCATCCACCAATGTACCCATTTTCCCTCCCAATTCCCAGCATGCCCCCTTTGGCAAATAACAATTTGACTTTACATTGCTTACTCCAACAAAATTGGCAATTAGAATGATCAGAAAATAAATCAGTAAGGGCCAATTAACTATTACTAAATGATCTTGACCTTTATAAATAAGAAAACTAAAACCATTTAATACAATATAAAAATGCCTATTCTAATTTATATATATCCATTTTCAACTTGGAATATAAAGTATATTACATTAAATTTTATTTTATACTTGGATCTCCTTATGGTAATAATTATGTCTCACCTATCAATAACACTTTTAAAGCAATTCGGTGTTAATATAGTTTGGAGTTTACATGGACTAGGTAAGGCCTGCATATGTAAAATTTCCCTTACGCCTTATACAAACACTGTGATTTACAAAGTTGTTCATGATTATTTGTTACAGGCATTCAGCATTCCAACACCAACCCCATGACCATTGCACTTTCCCTTCCCCATTGTCTCCAATGTTCCAATCACTGCTTGAGCCTGATCCCATATCAGGTCATCAGTAATTTATTTTATATTGCTTTTATCAATAATTTGCTAACAGAATAATCAAAATGTATCCTTAGGAAAAAGATAGTGAAAATCATTTCATCTCGCCATGGAGCCATTAAGCCCTCGTATACAGAATTACTAAGATGTTGCCATGGGTTAAGCCCACGTTTATGTTTTGTTAATTGATTGCCTTCTATATCCCATCTAATCTGGCGTGTTACTAACTGAGTTAGCAGTGTTGTAGAGTTTGAGACATAATGCTGCTGCATTTATGCACTCCAAAAAGTCCATTTCGCCTATCTTTTAATGCAGCTCAGCAGATTCTCAGAGGACAATTTTCTGTCATTTTCTTCTCTAAAAGCATAAAAGACTCTCTATGCTGCATAACCACCTAGAAGCACCCGGAGACTAAGTTTCACTTTCCTGTTATGACAGCTGACTTAATGCATCATTTATAATCCATTTTCATTCCTTAATTTTTCTTATTCCATTATCTATTATTATATTCCCACCAATTACCTACCCCATTACCATCAACCAAATATTCCATTTATACTCAAATTTTTGTCTAAAAAAGTTTTTCTTCTGGGACAGTCAAAACTAAAAGAAGATGTTTGATACTCTGTGAAGACACATCTAAACAGTTGCTTAGGTTTTGGGGGTCACGTTTTCATAACATGAAAGCAACAATAAACAGTCAGGTTACTATGGAGTATCTGTTTCAGAATTTCCATCCCTTATCAGAACAGTGGGTGCTTTCAGCGGGCAAGCTCTAGCTCTTCTCTGTTACACATTCTGACTTTTCCACATATTTATTGTGCACTTTTATTTCTTTAATGCTTTTGTTCCACTAGCACCTTCCTAAGAACCCATACTTGATTTTAAAAGTCTGCATTTCTAAATCTTAAAGCCATTTTCTATTAATTTTTAATTTATTATTCCACCCTGAGATATACAATTACAGAACTGTTCATGATTTGGTTTCGATCATAAAGTGTTCCAGCACCTACCCCTCCACCACTGCACATTTCCCACCATCAGTGTCCCCAGTTGCCCTCCCCCTCCCCCAGCCTGCCTCTATGGTATAGCAGGGACTTATTTTCTCTCTTTCTCTCTGCCTCTCTCTGTGTCTCTCTCTGTCTCTGTCTCTCTATGTCTCTCTATGTCTCTCTCTGACTGTCTCTGTCTCTCTCTATGTTTCTATTTGTCTCTGTATCTCTGTCTCTGTCTCTCTCTCTATCTCTCTATTTCTCTCCTCTCTCTTGAACATTGAGCCCAAAGACAATGGTGGGCATCATGAAAGACTCGATGAAATGAAGACCTCAAAGCCATTTTGTTGTTGCTGACACTCATTAATCAGACACTAATGCCCAAAATTGCCTACAAAATGTAGTAGACTTTCTTATGCTGCATATTTCAGGACATAAAGGCTGAGAAGTACCTGGTTTTGCTGGAAGCAAGTCTACCCGATCAGAAGTTTCTTAATGCACAACTATGAAAAGTGCAATAACAGATGTTGGCACCCATATTTTTTAAAATATTCTTCCCTTTCTATTGTTTCTCAACTGACTGTTTTTTGTGGGGGAAGGAAAATGTCTGAGTCTTAAGGGAAACTGTCAGTTGATATTCTTTTACAATTTATTTTTGATATTTAGGTAACATGGTTAAATAATGTTAATATTTATGGCTTTGATATATATACAAAATAGTTGCTCCTTTAGCACCACTACAGTGCTCCAAACTCTCCCCTAATGTCCATATATCCATTTCAGTCCACCTCTCCCATCCTTCCTCTCCCTTTTCTGCACTTTTTGGTAAACTCAGTTTTATGAAGAAAGGCTAATTGTTTGCCATCATTTGATATTGTTTATTCCATTGTCTTGTTTCTCTATATACAACAGATGAGATCACTCAGTGTAGGTATTTGTTCTTCTCTCCTTTTGCTTTATATGATGCCATTTATTTCTATCCAGAGTGCAGCACACTTCAAAATTTTATCTTTTCTTATGAGTCAGTATTATTCCGTGTGTATAAATATGACAGCTTCTTTATGTATTCATCTGCTATTCATTTAGGTCATTTTCATTCCATGGATATTGTATTTATTGCTAGCAAATAAAAGTGTGTATGAATTTCCAAATAACTATTTTCAAATAACTCCTAATTCTATGACAAGACATAGAACTTCTGAGTCATATGGAAAGCCTATTCATACCTCTTTGGAAAGTCACCATTCCATTTTCCATAAAGGTTGAATGAGATGGCATTCTCATGAAAAGAGAATGAGAATTTCCTTTTTTTAATTTTTTTAATCACATCTCCACCCAAACTGGTTGTTTCAGTCTTTTTAAAAATGTCATTTTCACTGGCGAAGCTTGATCCCTCAATGTAATTTTCATTAGCATTTCTATAATAATAAGTGATCACTCTTACATATTCCTATCTGTTTGTCCTTTTGGGGGGGACATACAAAAATGTATATTCATCTCCTCTCCCTACTTTTCATACAGTTTTTGGTATTTTTTTTTTATACTTTTGGCATTTTGTTTGTTGAGCTTTGTAAGTGCTTTATTTATATTGGATATTAACCCTTTATCACAGGAGTGATAAAGTCCTTTATATCAAAGTCCATTTGGATATTTATAATATCACTTGTGGAATATAAAATATAAGCAAGGGGGTATGGACAACTGAGAGGAATCCCACATTCTGTCCCATCATGCCCAGGACAGATGTTCCCTATCCCTACTTTATCAGACATATGGTGTAAAAATATTGTTTCATGTTCAATAGGGCATCTTTATATTTTAGACTGCATTTCTTTTGCCATGCAAAACCATTTTACTTTAGTTAGTCCTATTTGTTTATTAAGTTTGACTATTCAAATCATTGAAGATGTATTGGACAGAACTTTATAGTATACTATAAAGTTTATTAATCTTGCCAATTCAAATCATTGAAGATGCTTTGGACAGATCTGCCTATGGTTTTCTCAATGTATCTTATGGATTCTAGTCTAATTTAAAAGATTTTTTTGGGGCGGGGCGATAGCCCAGTGGGTAGGGGCGTTTGCCTTGCGCGGCCCGGCCCCTTACCGGCCAGGTTCGATCCCCGGCATCCCATATGGTCCCCGAGGCACCGCCAGGGAGTGATTCCTGAGTGCAGAGCCAGGGTAACCCCTGAGCATCGCGGGTATGACCCAAAAGCAAAAAAAAAAAAAAGATTTTTTTGGTTGCTTTTTTGGGTCACACAGGCAATGCTCAGGGGTTTTCTCCTGGCTCTGCACATACTCCTGGCGATGCTCAGCAGCTCCGTATCCGAGGATCAGGCCAAACGATACAGGTCGGCTGTGAGCAAGGCAAATGCCCTACCTGCTGGGCTATTGCTCTGGCCCCTAATTTAAAGATTTTTAATTCACTTTGAATTAACTTTTGTGAATATGAGCTAACTTTTGTGTGAATTAATATAAATTAACTTTTGTGTGAGATATAAACCCAGTTTCATTTTTTCATCTACTCAGTTTGTGAAAGTGGACTATCTGATTTCTCACCACCATTTTTTAAAAATTTTACTTGTTCCTCTTCAAGTACCTAACTCCTTTGTCTTAGATTAATTGTCCATATATCTGAGGGTGTGTCTCTAGGCTTCTCAATTCTATTTCTTTGGTCTAATAGTCTCTCTTTAGTCAGTGCCACATACATAATTTAAAGTCACAAAATAAATTATGTCCTGTTTTCTTCTCAAAATTTCTTTGATTTATGACTGCAGGTAAATTTTAATTATGTTTGTTCTGAACACCAAAATCTTGATGGGTATTTCAAGATTTTGATGGAATATTTTTCCATTCCTGATATCAACTTTTTCTTTCAATAGTAACTTACAGTTTACAATGGGTAAGTCTTTTGCATCCTTTACTAAGTTCTTAGGTACCTGATGGTTTTAGAAACTTATAGATCAAGTTTTAAAATACATTATTTCTCTCCTTTTTTTATTGTTTGCTTTTAGAAATGCAACTAATTATTTCCATATTGATTTATAGCATGCAACTTTCTAAATAGGTCTGTGTTTCTGAGATTATGAATTATATTAAGAAGGATACTAAGAATGGCATTACTACGGTCATCTATGTATATTATCTTGTCATCTACCAAAGATGATCATTTAACTTCTCCAATTTTGACCACATTGATTTTTTATTGTTTGATTTCTGTGGTGAGGACTTTCAAAACTATATTGAATAATAGTGTATAAAGTGGATATCCTTGGCTTACACCTGACCTCAGAGGAAAGACAAGCCTTTTATTTGTTGTTAATTATGATACTTGTTATGTTGTATGCTTGACCATTACTCTCTTGATGTACATTCATTAAGTCCCTATTTTGTTGATGGGTTTTTTAATCATAAATTGTCAGGAAGCGCCGCCGGGGTCCCCAGCAGTGGCGGGGCGAGTTCTCTTCTACTTCGGAGGCGGCAAGGAATGGATGAAAACTCAGGAATCCGATGCAGTTTAAAGGGCTTTACTATCACAGTTCCAATATATAATCCAAAAGCAATCCGTGGGGTTTTATTATTCCATACAAATTTCAGGAGTGTTTGTTCCATTTCTTTGAAGAACATCATAGGTATCTTTATAGGGACCGCATTGAATCTGTATAAAGCTCTAGGGAGTATTACCATTTTGATAATGTTAATCCTTCAATCCATGAGCAGGGGAATGTGTCTCCATTTCCTCAGGTCTTCTTTTATTTCCTGAAGTAACGTTTTGTAGTTTTCTTTGTAGAGATCCTTTACATTCTTTGTCAGACTGATTCCTAAGTATTTGATTTTCTGCGGTGCAATTGTGAATGGGATAGTTTCTTTAATGTCCCTTTCTTCTCTTTACGCTGTTTGCATATAGGAAGGCCATTGACTTTTGGGTATTGATTTTGTATCCTGCTACTCTACTGTAAGAATGTATTATTTCTAGGAGCCTCTTGGTAGAGAGTTTTGGGTTTTCCAGGTATAATATCATGTCATCTGCAAATAGTGATAACTTGGCTTCTTCCCTTCCTATCTGGATGCCCTTAATGTCTTTTTCTTCCCTGATTGCTATGGCAAGTACTTCCAGTACTATATTGAATAGAAGTGGTGAGAGTGGGCAGCCTTGTCTTGTCCCTGATCTTAGGGGAAGGCTTTCAGTTTTTCCCCATTGAGAATGATGCTCGCTGTGGGCTTGTAGTAGATGGCCTGGATTATCTTGAGGAAGGTTCCTTCAATCCCCATTTTACGGAGAGCTTTCATCATGAGCGGGTGTTGAATCTTGTCAAATGCCTTCTCTGCATCTAGTGATATGATCATATGGTTTTTCTTTTTCTTTTTTGTTGATATGATGTATTATGTTGATTGACTTGCGGATGTTGAACCATCCTTGCATTCCCGGGATGAATCCCACTTGGTCATGGTGTACAATCCTTGGGAAAAAGAAGATGGGAGGTATCACTTTTCCCCAACCTCAAGCTCTACTACAGAGCAGTTGTAATTAAGACAGTGTGGTATTGGTATAGAGACAGACCCGTAGACCTATGGAATAGAACTGAGTATCCTGAAGCGCACTCACAAATATACAACCACTTAATCTTCGATAAAGGAGCAAAAAAATATTAAGTGGAGCAAAGAAGCCTCTTCAACAAATGGTGCTGGGAAAACTGGGCAGCTACATGTAAAAAAAATGAACTTAGACCTCCTTCTAACGCCATGCACAAAAGTCAGATCAAAATGGATTCTAGATCTCGATATCAGACATGAATCTATAAGGTACATCGAAGAAAACATAGGAGAAGCGGCTCTATGACATCGAAGCGAAAAGTATCTTTAAAGGCGACACACCACTGACCAAGCAAATGGAAGCAAAGATAAACAAATGGGATTATATAAAATTGAAAGCTTCTGCACCTCAAAAGAAAGCGGTGACCAAGATACAAAGACAATCCACAGAGTGGGAAAGGATATTCACCCAATACCCATCTGACAAGGGGTTAATATCCAGGATATATCAGGCACTGGTAGCACTCCACAAGAAGAAAACAGCCAACCCCATCAAAAAATGGGGAGAAGAAATGAACAGAAGCTTCCAAAAGAAGAAATTCGAATGGCCAAAAGGCATATGAAAAAGTGCTCTTCATCTTTAATCATCAGGGAGATGCAAATCAAAACAACAATGAGGTACCATCTCACCCCACAGAGACTGGCACACATCCAAAACAGCAAGAACAACCGGTGCTGGCGTGGATGTGGGGAAAAAGGGACTCTCATCCACTGCTGGTGGGAGTGCCGACTGGTCCAGCCCTTTTGGAAAACAATATGGGCATTCCTCCGAAAGCTAGATATTGAGCTCCCATTTGATCCAGCAATAGCACTCCTGGGAATATACCCGAGAGACCGAAAAACACATAGCAGAAACACTATCTGTGCTTCTTTATTCATCTCTGCGCTATTCACTATAGCTAGAATCTGGAAACAACCTAAATGCCCGAGAACAGAGGACTGGCTAAAGAAACTGTGGTTCATCTACACTATGGAATACTATGCGGCTGTCAGAAAGGATGAAATTATGAAATTTACCTGCAAATGGATGGACATGGAGTCTATCATGCTGAGTGAAATTAGTCAGAAGGAAAGGACAGATATAGAATGACTGCATTCATTAATAGGATAATAGATACCAGTGTTTTAATAAATATGGGGAAATGGTAATGGCAGATTAAAACTCACCACTGAATATACACAAAGAGACTTAAGTGATAAACTCTAAATATCTGCAGGGCTAGCCACAATGTGTAAAATAAGAGGAGAGAGATGCAGAGACAGAGAGAGAGAGAGAGAAAGAGAGGAAACTGGGGTACCTGCTATTAAGGCGGGTGGGGGGATGGGAGGAGGGAGTACATTGGTGGTGGAAATGGGGCACTGGTGGAGGGATGGGTGCTGGAATACTGTATTACCAAGAACCAATTATGAACACCTTTGTAATTGTATGTTTCACGGTGGTATAATAAAAAAATTAAAAAAAAAAAAGCAGGGAAAACCTCCGGACTCTGGGTTCCCAGCTAGGCCCCAGCCAGGTGCAGCCAAGATGGCTGCCATCATGTGTTGAGGCCCAACAGAGGAATGGAAGGGACGGAGAAGCAAAAGGGAAAAAAGAGAGCCTCTTTTCTTCTTGCAGCTTATCTTATAGCCAGAAATCGCCCAAACTCCCCAGACCAACCCATTCTGGGCTGGGCTATCTAGAGATGAAAACAGGAAAATAGCTCTATAGAAATGTACAAGGAGCCAGAGCTAATTCAAAGCCTCCCAGCAGAGCTGGGAGGAGCTACAAGCCAAAGTAACTTCCCTGGCAGGGAAGGGTTAAATGCCCTCAGGTAATTTCTCCCAGCGCCTCACCCAATGTCTTTTTATATGCTAATGTCTTCAGCCAAGATCCGCCTGGAAAAACCTCCATAGGGTAGAGAAGGGGGCTCTTAGAGTCCTGCAACAATAAATGAATGTTGAATCTTGTCAAAGCGTTCATCAAATGTACTGATTTGCTCATCTTTCATTTTGTTATATTATACTAATTGATTTGAGCATATCACATCATCCATGGATTCATAGAGTGACTCCAGAACTCTATCATGGTGTATTGTACTTTTGATATATTTTCAGATTTGGTTTGCTAGCTTTGTTGATATTTACATTAGTATAGATATTGACTTATGATTTCCCTTTTTTAGTAATAGCTCTGTCTTAAGGAACATAGAATTCATAGGACATAGTACAGAGAATATGTAAGGGGTCAAGTTAGGAGTCTTGAAGCAGTAAACTAGCAGTCATAGTCACAAGTAAAGACATTTCAGAATCTCAGGTACTAGGAAGAATTCAGAGTGAGAGGCTGGGCTCGGATTCTAGCAGCTGTTTCATAAAACATATGTTTCTTATTTACATCTGAAAAAGTACAAACAAAGACCATGAATATTCTATAACAATAGAAATTACAAAAAGAGAATGATGCTAGCATCATCTAGTTCAATATAATCTCACTAGCATTGTTTAAGAAATGTGACAACTTGTCATGCTCAAAAACTCATGAAAAATGCTAAATAAAATTTATGTAATTTTTATCAGTACAAATATGTAATAAGTAATGACAAATTCAGCTTAAGGCTTACTTGCATATTATTTTTTCTTCCACTTAAAAAAATATTCCTCAAGGTCAAGTTTCGATCTTTATTTTCCCCTTCAGTTTCTTGGCCTTAACATAGAGTGCTCAAGGCTTACTCCTGGCTCTGTGCTCAAGGAGCACTTCTAGCAATGCTTGGGACATCATATGCAGAGTCTAGAATAAAATCAGGGCTTGCCACGTGCAAGGCAAACAGCTTAACCTCATTATATCCCTCTAGCGCCCCCATGTTTTAGTATTTGTTTTAATTTGGCTTGGGGGCCAAACTTGGCAATGCTCAGGGCTTCCTCCTGCCTCGCACTGATGCATCACTCTTGGTGAGCTCAGGGGACCATATCAGGGGCTGGGATCAAACACAGGGTTGACAGTGTGCAGCGCAAGCACCCTGCCTGCTGTATTATCTTTCTCGCCCTTGGGCTTCATTTTTAACTTTGCTTTCTGAGTACCCAGCCAAGAAATAACTCTATAAGATACACTGACAAAATGCATTATTTGTTGAACAAATATTGTATAAGAAACCATTTATGACTTCAGCACTTAATACTATGTCTTAGAATTCACACATTCTGCTGGGTGGATGACTGAATTAAGTACCAGTATTGTAGAACAGAGGAATATATTAGGAAATACCCTAGTTCTTTCTGTTATCTAGGAGGAGTAGGTGATTAGGAAGGAAAGGAAGTGCTGTTTTTAAAATGGGGAAGGGGTTGGTAGATCACAGCACTATTACAACCACTCAAGGCAAGACAGGGTAAAGGGATGGTAGCGACAGGCACTCTCCATTTTTTACCAGGTCCCCCAAGACCCCTATTATTGATTTCAGATACTTCACAGAGAAACCACTAAATGGAAACAGATCATTTTGCTTGGCAACTTTGGAACCAAAGAGACCAAGCCAATGCCAACCCCACCCCTGTGGCCCCCTGTTCATTCTGCCTGACTGAGAACTTGGACTAAGTGTCTTCATTTACAGTTCCTCTGGCAGACCACCTAGCTTCTCATTCAAGTCATATGGCTGCCTGAAGGGTCCACACTTGAGAATGCTTTACCTGGAGTTTGCTCAAGATCGTTACTGACTTTAATGCAAACTTGTTCATGTGACCTAGGAATGAAAAAGATTGAAATAGGAGCATGCTTAAAGAGGGAGATAGCTACAGGGGCTAAAAAAGTAAGTTTTATTCCCAGCTCTTGTTCTGAACTGTGGTTTTGGGGGAAAAATCATAAAACCACTCTGGACCTCAGTTTCCCTATCTACAAAATAAAAGGGGGATATGAAAATTAATTTCTGTTTTATGACATTCTGAGCTTCTATAAGATTATCCAAGTAACTTAGGGCCCATAAAAATGTGAGGTCTTAGGAATACTATCCAAGAACCATCAAGAGAAGGTAAGCCAAGTTCATAAGAAGATTTAATTCTTAGAAGCAAGTTCCAGCCAATAGCCAGCCAGCCTGTGATCCTCTCTGCAATGTTTTCCTGCTCTGGTGCCCAACCCCCAAATGCTAAGTCATTGCTTTTGCTCGAAGGATATTTTCTTATTGCATTCTGAGGATTTGAACAAATATTTTCATTTTGAGGAAAGCTTTGAGAACATTTTCAAATTGGAGGTTAGGCTTTCCAGGACCAGAGAAGCTTCTAGCCTGCAAAGAGGAGCTCATAAGCTTGGACCGTCTCCCCTCTCTGAAGGGAGGATCAGCATCTGCCTAGTCAACTTTGTTTGGCACAGCCTTGCTTTCCCCTGCAAATCTACAGCTTGCAGCAAAGTCTGTGGGCTCTGCGGTTCCCCAGGCAGTTCTCCCCCAAGGGGCAGACACTGACAGAGCAGTTAGCCTCAGCCTCATGACGACTAGCACACCCAGGTCATGGAGCTGGCCACCTACGTGGAGGGCTGAGAGACCCACTTCCTCCCTAGCCTGTTTTTGGCAGGGATGCGCGTGAAATGCCATTTCTGGGTCCCTGTCCCTTTCCTTCAACCATACAGTTTTTGTTTGGTTTTCAATTGCCAGTTCTCCTGGGAAAGGACACCATTGAAAAACACCAGGACAGAAATTACAATGTCACTTGATGGTCAGCTTATGAACCAAACCACAAGAGCAAGTTCCCTAAAAATTTCCTTTTCTTCATTTCTTCCTTTCCTTTTCCCCCTTCCCTCCCTCCCTTCTTTTCTTCCTCCATTAATCCTCCTTCCTTCCTTCCTTCCTTCCTTCCTTCCTTCCTTCCTTCCTTCCTTCCCTTCCTTCTTCCTTCCTTCCTTCCTTCCTTCCTTCCTTCCTTCCTTCCTTCCTTCCTTCCTCCTTCCCTCCCTGGCTCCTTGGCTCGCTCTCTCTTTCTTTCTTTCTTTCTTTCTTTCTTTCTTTCTTTCTTTCTTTCTTTCTTTCTTTCTTTCTTTCTTTCTTTCTTTCTTTCTTTCTTTCTTTCTTTCTTTCTTTCTTTCTTTCTTTTCTTTCTTTCTTTCTTTCTTTCTTTCGCTCTTTCGCTCTTTCTTTCTTTCTTTCTTTCTTTCTTTCTTTCTTTCTTTCTTTCTTTCTTTCTTTCTTTTCTTTCTTTCTTTCTTTCTTTCACTCTTTCTTTCACTCTTTCTTTTCTTTCTTTCTTTCTTTCTTTCTTTCTTTACGCTCTTTCTTTTCCTCTTTCTTTCTTTCTTTCTTTCTTTCTTTCTTTCTTTCTTTCTTTCTTTCTTTCTTTCTTTCTTTCTTTCTTTCTTTCTTTCTTTCTTTCGCTCTTTCTTTCTTTCTTTCTTTTCGCTCTTTCTTTCTTCCTTCCTTCCTTCCTTCCCTTCCTTCCTTCCTTCCTTCCTTCCTTCCTTCCTTCCTTCCTTCCTTCCTTCCTTCCTTCCTTCCTGTCTTTCTGCCTTTCTGCCTTTCTGCCTTTCTGTCTTTCTGTCTTTCTTTCTGTTCTGGGGACACACCGGTGGTGCCTGAGGACTTACTCTAGGCTCTGTGCTCCAAAGATCATTCCTGGCAGCACTGTGTGACCCATGTGTAATGTTTGTCAAACCACATCAACTGCATGCAATTTTCTGTTTTGTTTTGTTTTTTTAATCTCCATACTTCATATGCTTTCTGACATATTCAGTTTTGGTGGTTTTACTTATTTATTTATTCATCTACTTATTTATTTATTTATTTATTTATTTTGCTTATTTATTTGGACTCACAGACATGGGGCAGATCTGCTACTGGCTCTCCCTGTGCCCAGCCGCTCACGAGGCGACCGGGAGGGAGAGGCGGGTTCTAGCCCTGGCCCGCCACCCCAGCAGAGCCTCACAACAAGCCAGGCGACCCCCTCCCCACGAGGGCCTCCATTTTCCACATCCGGACTTCCCCCTCGTCAGAACTCCACCCAGCAGACCAGCCTATCACAGCCCACCACGGCGGCCGATTTCATCAATAAATGCTGGATTTAGAGATGACTACAAGAATATGCTACCTGCGGCCAGAGCCTGGCAAGCTACCCGTGTCGTATTTGTTATGCCAAATACCAGTAACAATTATAGAACTCATTCCCATGACCTGATGGAATGGTTTGAGGCTCTTTATGTTCCTGGAGCAAGCAGGTGCCTTTGGGCTCTACTTGCATGAGACAGGACATATGGAATGTTACTGGTGCCCGTTTGAGCAAATCGATGATGAGCGGGAAGACAGTGATACAGTGATACAGTGATTTTGCTTATTAACTTTATTTCTGTTGCCTGTCTTGCTCCCCACAGCTAGAGTGTAGGTTGTTTAAGGGAGTTTTTTTTTTCATCTGTATAGCCTGGCATATATTAGTGCCTCTAATAAACATGAAATGAGTTACAGGAAAAAGAAAACATGTAACAGCCCTTCATATAAAGCGCTAGACAAGTTTTACCTTGAGTGGTCAAATGTGCAGACTAAATTAAACAGATTAAGTGGTATACATACAAAATAGAAGAATAATAGTGACTCTTTTCCTCATAATAGTATTGTTTCTGACTTAATTGGGCCTCCTGTCTGGGACAGGGATTGTTCCTAGGAATGTGACAGCAACACTAGGGCACTGGTGGCTTTAGTTAGGTTAAATTACCTACAGAGAACGCTTCGTGGTTGAGAAGTTAGAGGTTCAAGGGATGGGGTCTGGATAGTACAGGTTTCTTTCAGAAGGAATTAATTACTCTTTTTAAAGACTTTTCTAGAAGACAAAGAAGACATAGGAAGCTGTCTTGAGCAGGGTTGGTACTGACAGCTGTGTTTTATAGTGGCCATTGGTTTCCAAGAAAATAAAAGAGTTTCAAGGCCATCATCCTACGCAACCTTGCATTTTTCACAACCAGTGTCACCATAAGCATGGAGGTTTTGTTGGATTTGAGCTATTCTACAATAATGTATCTTTTTTTAAAAATGGTTTATTTTAATTGGTTTGAAGGTCTGCTATTTTATTTTCCTTTTTAATATGCTGTATTTTCTTTTTTGTTGTGATAAGTCCTCAGAATACTTCTTGCAGCCATTTGTTCACATGACTGAATCCTCTTAAAATCAATCCTAACTAAAACTAATTTATTTGTGAAGACTTGGGAAGTATCTCTGTAAAGACATTAGGAAGGTCCTAAAAAATATAACCATTATTAATGGAAAGCATTCTAGAAATAAGGTTCCAGTAATAATCTCAAACAATTTTCTACTTAATATTAGGATGAAAAAACATACCTCTCATACCAATAAGAAGATGTGAAGAGCATAGAAATATGCTACAGCCAAGAGATTCTTAATATTTATGACTTGTGAGCAGCAAACCCTGAATTGGTCTTCAATATTACATGCTCCCCCCCACCCCAGTATCACTGGGTACAGACTGAGCCCCTGAAAATTGCTGGGATGGCCCAGAGTGATCCCCAGGACCATGGCCTGAGCATCCCCATAGCCTTGTCTCTTGCATTGAAACACCACTTTGGTTGGCAAATGCTCTAACCACTGTACTACATCAATTTGACCCTAGAGCTTCATTTTGGTAAGTTGCTTTTCCCCTGAGGTCTAAATCCTTTTTCTGTATATTCTATAAGGTCCTTCTTGATTTTTAGTATGTTATGGAATAATTCACTAGAATTAGAGCCTCGCAACAAGCCAGATGACTCCCCACTCCGCGAGGGCCTCCATTTTCCACATCGGACTTCCCCCTCATCAGAACTCTACCAAGCAGACCAGCCTATCACAGCCCACCTCGCAGCCGATTTGGTCTCACAGTTCATCAATAAATGCTAGATTTAGAGATGACTACAAGAATATGCTACCGCGCGGCAGAGCCTGGCAAAGCTACCCATGTCGTATTTGTTATGCCAAATACCAGTAACAATTATAGAACTCATTCCCATGACCTGATGGAATGGCTTGAGGTACTTTATGTTCCTGGAGCAAGCAGGTGCCCCTGGGCTCTACTTGCATGAGACAGGACATATGGAGATGTTACTGGTGCCCGCTCGAGGAAATCGATGATGAACGGGGGAAGACAGTGAAAAAAAATGGGATAATTATAATTATGTCTATTACCTTACTCTATAAATATAGCTGTACCTGCCTACATATCTATATCTACATATATGTGTGTATACATACATATATGTATATACTGATACACACACTATGTGTGCATACGCATGGAGCTTCGAATCATTAGGTATTCATAGCGATAGTTTTTACTTTTAAAATACCCCTTATTACTTCATGAAACTAAAAAAGTTTCTTCACCTCAAGGCAGAAAAAGTGACCAAAATACAAAGACAGTCCACAGAAAGGAAAGAATATTCACCCAATATCCATCTGATACAGGGTTAATATCCAGGGGTATATCAGGAACTTGTAGAACTTTACAAGAAGAAAGTAGCCAACCCCATCTAAAAATGGGGAGAAGAAATGAACAGAAACTACGACTAGAAAGAAATTCGAATGGCCAAAAGGCATTTGGAAAATGCTTATCATCATTAATCATCAGAAAGTTGCAAATCAAAACAACAATGAGATATCATCTCACACCACAGAGACTGGCACATTTTCTAAAGAGCAAGGACAACAAGTGTTGGCATGGATGCGGTGTAAAAGGGACCCTCATCCATTGTTGGTGGGAATGTCACCTGGTACAGCTTTTTTGGAAAACAATATGGACATTCCTCCAAAGACTAGAAATTGAGCTTCCATTTGACCCAGGCATACCACTTCTGGGAATATATCCTGTGAGACCAAAAACACACAAAGGAAATACCATCTACACTTCTATGTTCATAGCAGCACTATTCACACACAATAGCCAGAATCTGGAAACAACCAGAATACCTGAGAACAGATGAAGGGATAAAGAAACTTTGGTACATCTACACAGTGGAATACTATGCAACTGTTAGGGAAAATGAAGTTACAAAATTTGCCTATAAATGGATGGACATGGAGAGACTCATGTTGAGTTAAATTAGCCAGAGAAAAAAGGACCGATATAGAATAACTGCATTTATTTGCAGGATATAAAAAACATGATATAAATATCCAAGGCCAGACAAAACATGGTAAGGAGGTCTTATCAGTGGATAGAACCTACTGCAAATGTGTGGGAGTCAGAAGTTAGGTATTACAGAGAAAGGAACAGTATACTAATAATTATGATAAATAATGAGACCAGCGTAGAACTGAGCATTGAAAGTAGACAAAAGGATATACATGATAACCTCTAATGTATGTATTGCAATCCATAATGTGTAAGAGAAGGGAGTGAGAGAGAGAGAGAGAGAGAGAGAGAGAGAGAGAGAGAGAAAGTACCTGCCATAGATGCAGGCTGGGGGGGGAATCAGGAGACATTGGTGGTGGGAAACAGACACTGGTGGAGGGATGGGTGCTAGGACACCATATGATTGAAACCCAAATATGAACACTTTTGTAACTGTATATCTTATGGTAGTATAATAAAAAATTTAAAAATAATAAAATAAAATACCCCTTATTTCACTCCTATTTTTAACTTAACTGAGAAAAGTTAGTCTTGTCATTCACTTTGACCTGTTTTGTCAAATGTTGACTACATGGCTTATATATATATATATATATATATATATATATATATACACATATATACACATATATATTTTTCCAGATTCTAGTTCTCTCTCTCTCTGTTTCTCTCTCTCTCTGAATAGAAGTTTAACTGTTTCTCTCTTCATCTTCTATCTTTCAATGACACTCTTGTTATTAAATGTATTGATCTTTTGTGGAAAAGAATGAAAGTGGAAATGATTTCCCTTTGGGTCACATGATTCTTCTTGTGTACCACTTTTTACCATTCTTTGGGAGGCAGTGATCCTCTTTTGGTATTTTTTGTTATGATGCATGGGTATAATGACCTGTCAAACCCTTCAGCTCAAAGCCTCAGGATGTATATTTCAATGAATGTGTGTAGAGATTTCCTTTTCCCAGATGGAGAGGATATGTGGGTGATTGAAGGCTAGAGTTGCTGCCCATTCAAACTGACGTAAATCTTTATTTTTATGTCATCTCTTAAAAGTTTAAACATGGAAAGTTTAAAAAGAAATCATAGCTCTTTATTCAGATAACTCCTGAAGCCTTACTTGCAAGCTGATCCATTGTCCTTAGAAGAATGCTTAATACATGTGTTTTGATCCTAAAAAAATAACACCTGGGTGACTTATCACAATATTCCTTTCAGGTATAATCAGTATTTTCTTTGGGATGAACTCTTATGGGAATCATGCTTTAATGTCATTTGTTTTTTCTTGATGTTTTAGGTTTCCTCATATTGATGTGGCAGGTGAATCACTCCAGCACAATCTGTGCTATCCATTAGCATCTATTGATCTATACTGCATTTATGAGAATTTCTCTGTAATCAATGGTGGGTGATCCAAGGAAATGGAATGGAGACATTGTGCTTCTTATTCATACTATTAGGTTTAACAAGACTATTAGGTTTAACAATGCAGTAAAAAGAGTTTTGAGCCAATTATGATTTTCAAGATGTGAGGTATTATTTTTTCAGCCTTGCAAAAATATCAGTGAGATAAATTGGGAAAAGAATCAGGTATCAAATGCATTTCTTTTTCACTTAGATCATTGCTTCCCTAAATTGTTTTCCCTGCCAAACTGCATTTTAAAACAATAGTGATTATCATGGGATGAGAAGGAATCTATGCCAGTTCTACAGGGTGTGAGCCCTGCTTAAAACCCCGTTAAATTTCAACATAAATAACCACAAGTGGACTAAGAAGGAAATTTGAGGAAGAATCTATTTCTTCTTACTCCCAAGCCACTATTAAAATGGTCAAAGGAATTTAAAATGGGTGAAAATGTGTGTTAAAGCCAAAATAAAGAAGGATGCCTTTCATATTCTAGATACCTCAAGGAATTTCTGAAGTAAGACTGCAAGGCAGTGTGCTTCTAAATACCTCTTTCCTGATAAAGATGTTCAGCATTATAGCCACAAGTAAG
>JAJIBD010030896.1:0-23298 GCA_021461705.1 Cryptotis parvus
CTTTACTATTCTTGTGTATTTTTATTTGTATATACTCTGCAAAAATTCTTCTGGTCTGTTTTTGTATAGTTTTGTTTGTACAAAATATGCTCATAAAGTGGATGGGTGTTATGCAACTCTGCTTTTTCTCTTATTAACCTTAAGATTTATTTTTATATTCAATTTTATTTGCTCAATTAAAAAATATTATTTCTTGGTAAGCTTTTTGGACTCATTTTCTCTGAACTCTATTTACTATCTTGTTCTAGATGCTCTAGCTTCACCTTGGAAGAGTTAGTGGTTATTATATTTTCAGATAAAAATCTACTTCCCCTACTCACTTATTGAAACAGATAATATCATATCATTCCTCTTGATATTTTCCATAATTTTTTGTTATTTCTTATGGTTTCTAGCTTCTTTTTGTAGTGATTTGGTATGATTTCCATTGCTTTTATCCTCAGGTGTAGGGAATGCCGCTGGGGTCCCCGGACAGTGTCAGGACAGAGGTTCTCTCTTCTACCCCCGAGGAGCCTTGGAGAACAGAAGTTGAAAAACTCATGGAGTCAGCTGAAGTTCCAAAAGAAGGCTTCTAATAGTACAAAGCTCTTCCACAACACTCCAATATAATGAACAAACTCTAGCTCTGGTCTGAACTTTAGACCATACAAAAGAGCCTAAGTCTCCCACAAAGAGGTATCTCCAGCCGAGCTGAATTCTACCAAAGAAGGGAGCAAAAGGCCAAAGAGCAAAAGCCAAAAAAGCCAAAAGCAAAAGGCCGAGGGGAGCCAAAAACAATTTAGCTGAGGGCCCAAAAGGCAAAAGTGAAGGGGCCTCAAGTCGAGCCCCCTTATATGGACCCCAAAGCAACCCCGGAGTGTCATGTCAACAAAGAACTCTAAACAGAGTGTAGTGCCACATCCTAACCCAGGTATAACAAGATTATGCCAAGGATCCAATCCCTCTTTACCAAGATTAATCTATTGTAAAACATTTGGAGAGAGGGGGCTGGATATAAAAGTTATCTTCACCTTGAGCTTCATGCAATCTAAATGGTACCCAGGCAAGGTCCTTCTTAATATCTGCACCAGGGTGAGTTCTGAGTATCTTGTTCCGTGTACTGAAAGGGTCACTTGCCTGCTAGTGAAACTAGTGGATCCTTCCCACAGTCTTCCTACAGTCTCATCGTAGCCAGGGTGGTAGTCTCCCTGGTAAATTCTAACTGTGTCACGCTGGGTGCAGTGTGTATAAAGAGTGAGCTGTCTAAGCTAGAAAACATAGAAGTCTTAGTAGATGTCTGGGTCAGAAGTTTTCAATCAAATGCACTTCTGTAAGTGCCACACCCTCTAGCTAGTGTTTACATAGAAGAGAGGGTCTATTAGGAATGAACCTTGACTTTAAATAGATTAAGCTGGGAGTGGGCAAAACAACAAAGCTCCCAGGTTAGCTAACCTGTCCTCCAACACTCAGGTGCATTTATTAGCTCTGCAGCTTCTTCATTTTGCTCTTGGACTGCTCCATTATATTTTTTGGTACAGCTATTATATTGAATTTTTTTGCTTTGTTTAAATCTATTCAATGCTTCTCCGACTTTGTTGCATTTTTTCTTCCATTGATCTTTTTCTCTGTCACCAATATTAGGGACTGTTACTGATAAGTCTTATACGTGTAGCTTACAGCAACACTATGTTGTATTAGAATTTTTCCCAAACTTTGTCTTCATCCATTGTGAGGTACAGTCTTTGTATCCCTTTTTTAATGGGCATTACACACTATAAGGTTTGATTGATACAAGAGTTTGTGTTTAAATTAGCCCTGAGGTCAACTTGGATACTCACAGTCCAAGTATTGGCAACTGCTGTGATGATGTAGCATCATCGTGGATCTGGGACAAAATTCAAGACTTGGAATTGTCAGAATGTTCACAGCTATGAGTAGTTGGCAGATACCAAGGTGCCATGGTCATGCAGACCTGAGAAACCACTGAGGAGCCCATGCCAGGGCAGGTAAGAGACTAGGCTGGAGCATTGACTCTAAGGACAGACACAGAATATGAATCTAGCTGCCTGTATAAAGTAAGGGAGAGTAACAGCTCTGGAGCAGCACCAGGGTGCCTCCCTACTGCAGCATTCCTGGGTTATCTATGTGCCTGGAGAGCTGGATAAGTTACCTGGTTTGAGTAGCTCACAGTTGCCTAGAACTATGTGCCAAATTTCTAGTAGTCTTGCCATAAACCTGGTATATCCAGATCATAAGTGTCGAGAAATCACTAAATTGTTGCAGCCACAAAGACCTGTCCAGTGGCTGTTACCCAGCATTTTAAAATTGGCTACTTTATCATTGGTTTCAGATTTAAAAAAAAAAAAAAACATGGAAATGAAGACTGCAAAACTTCCCTATATAGTAGCACATTAATTAAAACTATAACATAAAATTAGGGGGCTTAGAAAAATTCTCTAGTTATTATTGAATTTAGTAAGAGATTCATTTCTATAAATTTTTCTTTTCATAAATTACTTGAGTTTTACTTCTTAGTTGATGATTAGATGTTTTCCTGAGCCTTTACAAAAAAATATGTTTCTTAGTTATGAACAAAAACGCTATGCATGATTACTAAGCACATATATAAGCAAGCTACTCTGTCAGGTCATATACATTTTTGGGGGATTGCACTTCCTGTGGTTTTTAGAGGGCTTCCATTGGCTCAGTCCTCAGTGGGTCACTCTCAGCAAAGGCCTGAACCATCTGCTGCTAATAGTTGAACTCAGATCCCTCTCCCTAATGCTTGAGATAAATTAATATATTAAACTCCTATATATGAAACCACCCAGAGAAACAAGTATACTAAATGATATTCATATCTGTAATACAAAATTGAGACCTTCCTTTTTCTATTCAACACCTTTCTTCTTTCAGATCACCGGGATTTCAGCTATTCTTTTTTGCATCATCTTTGCCCCGTATTCACTTTCATTCACTTGGTTACTTGGCTAAGACTCTTTGTTTCTCTCTCTTCATAAACTTAGAATTACAAAGAATAACAAAAGTAGGGAACTGTAATGACAACAAGACTGTGTACATCTGAATATTCTTTTGAGTCTAATCAGATTCAGTCTTCAAAGGTATTATATATGTATTGAACAGCATAATAATTAGGCAAACATTGTAAGGAATAAACGCAAAATGAAAACGGATAATATTGTTTATTTTTTGTTTAGTAGTTTTAAGAAATAATCCATTACATTTAATTGGAAACCTCATCTTACATTGCTTTAGTATAATTTACCCATTTTCACTAAAATTACTTTTTTATTTTTAAAAAGTTTCCGCTTCGTGGTTTCAAAACTGCCCAATGGTGGGAGGATTCCAGGCATAAAACATTCAAAGACCACGATTTCCTCTTCACCATGAGAGAGCCTCACTTCCCCTCCAACAATATTTCAAGTGTCCCTTCCCACCCCATTTCTTCCTACTGACAACCTTTTCTTAGTTACATGTCCTTGGGTATTTTATTCTCCTACTGTGTTTTGTTATAGCCCATGTATGAGAGAGATTACTCTGTGTCTTTTCCTCTCTTCTTATGGCTAACTTTATTCAAACTGGGACTCTCCCAAGATCTGTTCATGTAGAAGCAAATTGCTTAAACTTAACTTTTCTTAAAGCCAAGTTTATTCCATTTATATACCATTGTAGTTTTTAAAAAAAATTCAGGTCTAATTAAGTCTGTTCTTGCTGATTTAGGGTTGTTCCATATTTTGGCTGTTGTACAGTACTACAGTTGACATAGGAGTATGTTTTACTTCACATAGAAAATGACAAATGTTGCTTTAAATGTTTAATATATTTGGCTGCATTGATTCCGGTCAGAGGGATATAAACCTAACTGTAGTCCAGTATTGACTTTTTAATCCCATGTGTGGTTTCTTTTGGAATTTGCTATAAAGAGATTGGATGTTAGACACCAGAGAGATAAGGTGATGGGTTAGGTGATTGGTTTCTTGAATGTAGCCAACCCAGGTTTGATCCGGGTCAGCAAGTAATAATACCTGGGTGAAGAGCCAAAAAGCAAGTCTGGAGTATGGTTAAGTGCCCAAAGGGCCCCCAATTTGATGTCAAAGAGAACAAATTTAAATTTAGTTGTGGATTCAAAAACACTAAATTGAATCAAAAAAAAGAAATATAAATAATAGTTTTGTTTAGTCTCATGTATTTCAGAATTGTTTAAGTACATATTGCTTATTTTGAACAAAATCTTTGATGAGAGAAGTACCATTTTATTTCTCTTAGCAGAACAATATCTATTAAAACTGAGTGAGATGTGTGGATATAGGGATGGGAAGCGATTCACATGTAATACATATTTATTATGAACGGATAAAGCCAGATATGAATGCAAATTCGCGTGCAGTTATCCTTTTGTCCTAGATTTTAAAGGGAATTTAATTTTGTTTAACCAAAATGACACAGAGTTTTTCTTGCCTGTTATTTGTTCCTATGGTTCAAGTTATAGATCTGGAGTGCCTCAGATAAGTTCCTAAAATAAAAATGAGTGTGTTATTATTGCTACCGTAAATCTTTAATAATAAAGCGGTAATATTTTATTATATTTGCAGTAATTTTTTAGAATAAGAGACTTATGTTATGTCTAATATTTTTTTTTTAAATTAAGCACAATTGTTGAAAAAGTGGAAAGGGTAGAGATACCCCTCTGATTGATCAACTCCCTTCATTTTTTTTTTTTTTTTTTTATTTTTTATTTTTACAATTACAAAGATATACAATTAAAAAGTTCATATTTGGGTTTTGGTCATACAGTGTTGCAGCACCCATCCCGCCACCAGTGCCCATCTCCCACCACCAACGTCCCCGGTTCCCTCCCCCCTCCCCCAGCCCTCCTCCATGGCAGGTTCTTTATTTCTTTCCATTTCTCTCTCTTTCTCTTTTCCTTCCCCTCCAGACTATGGATTACAGAACATACATTAAAGGGTTGTCATGTGTATCTTTTTGCCTCTATTTAATGCTCAGTTCTAGGTTGGCATTAGTACCCTCAACAATTGTTAGCACACTGTTCCATTTTCTGTCTTACCTAGCCTCTGACTCCCCACACGTTTGTGATAATTTCCACCTTTGACAGGACCTCCTGATATATGTTTCACTTGACCTTGGATATTGGTATCATAATATGTACCTATATATTTATGTTATGCAGATAAATGCAGTCATTCCTGTATCTGTCTCTCTCCTTCTGGCTAATTTCGCTCAACATAATCTTCTCCATGTCCATCCATTTGTAGGCAAATTTTATAACTTCATTTTTTCCTAACAGCTGCATAGTATTCCATTGTGTAGATGTACCAAAGCTTTTATCCAGTCATCGATTTTCGGGCACTCTGGTTGCTTCCAGATTCTGGCTATTGTGAATAATGCTGCTATGAACATAAAAGTAGGGATGGTGTTTCCGCTGCGTATTTTTTGGCTTCCCAGAGTAGATTCCCAGGAGTGGTATGGCTGGGTCAAATGGGAGTTCAATTTCTAGTCTTTGGAGGAAAGTCCATATTGTTTTTCCAGAAAGGCTGTACCAGCCGGCATTCCCACCAACAATGGATGAGTGTCCCCTTTTCCCCACACCCACGCCAGCACTTGTTGTTCTTGTTCTTTTGAATATGTGCCAGTCTCTGTGGTGTAAAGTGGTATCTCATTGTTGTTTTGATTTGCATCTCTCTGATGATTAGTGATGATGAGCATTTTTTCATATGTTTTTTTTGCCATTTCGAATTTCTTCCCTTGCTGAAGTTTCTGTTCATTTCTTCTCCCCATTTTTTGATGGGGTTGTTTGTTTTCTTCTTGTAAAGTTCTACCAGTGCCTGATATATCCTGGATATTAACCCCTTATCAGATGGGTATTGGGTGAATATTCTTTCCCATTCTGTGGACTGCTTTTGTATCTTAGTCACTGTTTCTTTTGAGGTGCAGAAGCTTTTTAGTTTCATGTAGTCCCATATGTTTATCTTTTCTTCTAGTTGCTTTGTTAGTGATGTTTCATCTTTGAAGATGCCTTTAGCTTCAATGTCATGGAGGGTTTTTCCTATATTTTCTTCAATGTACTTTTTATGGATTCAAGTCTGATATTGAGATCTTTAATCCACTTTGATCTGATTTTTGTGCATGGTGTTAGACACAGGTCCAAATTCATTTTTTTACATGTCGCTGCCCAGTTTTCCCAACACCACTTATTGAAGAGGCTTTCCCTTACTCCATTTTAGACTCGTTGCACCTTTATCAAAGATTAAATGATCATGTGTTTGAGGTTGGGTGTCAGGATACTCAATTCTATTCCATAGGTCCACAGGTCTGTTTTTATTCCAATACCATGCTGTTTTAATTACTACTGCCTTGTAGTACAGTTTGAAGTTGGGAAAGGTGATGCCTCCCCATCTTCTTTTTCCCGAGGATTGCTTTAGCTATCCTTGGGGGTTTATTGTTCCATACAAATTTCAGGAGTGTTTGGTCAATTTCTTTGAAGAATGTCATGGGTATCCTTATAGGGACTGCATTGAATCTGTACAGAGCTCTAGGGAGTATTACCATTTTGACAATGTTGATTCTCCCCATCCATGAGCAGGGAATATGTTTCCATTTCCTTGTGTCCTCTTTTATCTCTTGGAGCAGTGTCTTGTAGTTTTCTTTGTACAGGTCCTTTACACACTTGGGTAAGTTGATTCCTAGGTATTTGATTTTCTGTGGCACAATTGTGAATGGAATTGTTTCCTTAATATCCCTTTCTTCTCTTTTCGTTATTTGTATATAGGAAAGCCACCGACTTTTGCGTGTTGATTTTGTATCCTGCCACTCTACTATATGTGTCTATTGTTTCTAGGAGTTTTTTTGGTAGAGAGTTTAGGGTTCTCTAGGTATAATATCATGTCATCTGCAAATAATGATAGCTTGACTTCTTCCTTGCCTATCTGGATGCCCTTGATGTCCTTTTCTTCTCTGATTGCTATGGCAAGTACTTCCAGTACTATATTGAATAAAAGAGGTGAGAGTGGGCAACCTTTGTCTTGTCCCTGATCTCAGGGGGAAGGCTTTCAACTTTTCCCCCATTGAGAATGATGCTCGCTGTGGGCTTTTGGTAGATGGCTGTAACTATCTTGAGGAAAGTCCCTTCAATTCCCATTTTCTGGAGGGTTTTAATCATGAACGGGTGCTGGATCTTGTCAAATGCTTTCTCTGCGTCTATTGATAGGATCATATGGTTTTTATTTTTTTCTCTTATTGATATGATGTATTATGTTGATTGACTTGCGAATGTTGAACCATCCCTTGCATACCCGGGATGAATCCTACTTGGTCATGATGTATAATCTTCTTGATGAGTCTTTGGATTCTGTTTGCTAGTATTTTGTTGAAGATCTTAGCATCCGTGTTCATCAGGGATATTGGTCTGTAGTTTTCTTTCTTTGTGTTGTCTCTCCCCTGCTTTGGGTATCAGGGTGATATGTGCCTCGTAGAAGCTGTTTGGGAGTGTTTCTGTTTCTTCTATTTCCTGGAAGAGCTTGAACAGGACAGGCAGTAGGTCCTCCTTAAAGGTTTGGTAGAGTTCACTAGGGAATCCGTCTGGACCTGGGCTTTTGTGTTTGGGAAGACTTTTAATTACTGTTTCTATTTCCTCAATGGTGATAGGCTTATTCAGGTATTGGAGGTCTTCTTGTTTCAGCCGTGGGAGGTTATAGGACTTCAGGAATTGATCCATTTCTTCTAGATTCTCATGTTTCACGGCATACAGGCTCTCAAAGTAATCTCTGATGATCTTTTGGATTTCTGTGGTTTCTGTTGTGATGTCACCCTTTTTTATTTCTGATTCTGTTTATTTGGGTTCTCTCTTTCCCTGTCCTTACAAGTCTTGCCAATGGTTTGTCAATCTTGTTTATTTTTTCAAAAAAAACCAGCTCTTGGTTTCATTAATCTTTTGGATTGTTTTTTTTTGGTTTCCAACTCATTGATTTCCTCTCTAAGTTTTATTATTTCCTTTTTTTCTGCCTGGGTTGGGCTCCTTTTGTTGGTCTTTCTCTAATGTCTTCAGCTGTGTAGTCAGGTTATTTATGTGGGCCCTTTCTTGTTTCCTGATGAATGCTTGCAGAGCTATAAACTTCCCTCTTAACACGGCTTTTGCCGTGTCCCACAAGTTCTTATAGTTGGTGTCTTCATTTTCATTTGTTTCAGAAATCTTTGGATTTCCTGTTTGATTTCTTCTATGACCCATTTGTTGTTCAGGAGTGAGCTGTTCAGTTTCCAGGTGTTTGGTTTGACTCCCCTGTTTCTGTGTACGGTTAACTTCCATTTTCAGTGCATCATGGTCTGAAAAGATAGCTGACACAATTTCTATCTTTTTTTAATTTTATTGAGGTATGCTTTGTGGCTCAGCATGTGGTCTATCTTGGAGAATGTTCCATGTGCACTAGAGAAAATGTGTATTCAGCTTTTTTGGCATGAAAAGCCCTGTATATATCCTACTAGCTCTCTTTCTTCCATTTCTTCCTTCGAGGGCCAATATTTCCTTGGTGAGTTTCAGTCTTGTTGATCTATCCATCGTTGATAGAGCAGTGTTGAAGTCTCCAACTATTATTGTGCTACTGTTAATGTCTTCTTTGAGGTCTCTTAGCAGTTGTTTTTATGTATTTTTGCTGCCCCCTCGTTGGGTGCATATATGTTTAGTAGTGTAATTTCTTCCTGGTGTACATACCCCTTAAGTAATAAGAAATGGCCTTCGTTGTCCCTTCTAACCTTTTTCAGCCTGAAGTCTATATTATCTGATACTAATATGGCCACACCAGCCTTTTTTTGGAGGGAGTTGTTTGCATGGAGAATGGTCTTCCAACCTTTGACTTTGAGTCTGTGTTTGTTCTGATTATTCAGATGTGTTTCTTGTAGACAGCAGAATGTTGGGTTCAATTTTTTTAATCCATTTTGTTACTCTGTGTCTCTTAATTGGTGCATTTAGACCATTGACATTGAGAGAGATTATTGTCATCGGATTTTGTGCCATCTTTCTGTTTTTTGCTTGTGCTTATGGGTTTGGTCGTATTACAGTAGACCCTTCAGTCCCTTCTTTTTAAAGTTGGTTTTGAGTCCATGAAGTTCCTGAGTTGTTGCTTATCCATGAAGTTGTGTATCTTTCCTTCATATCTGAATGTGAGTCTGGCCGGGTAAAGAATTCTTGGTGAGGCCTGCAGTTCATTGAGCCTTTTCACAATATCCCACCATTGTTTTCGGGCTCGGAGTGTTTCATCAGAGAAGTCTGCTGTAAATCTTAGAGATGTTCCTTTGTACGTGATTTCCTTCTTTGATCTTGCTGCTTTCAGTATTCTATCTCTATCTATAGTTTTTGTCATTTTAATTAAGATGTGTCTTGGAGTATTCTTGTTGGGGTTTCTTTTTAGCAGGTATCCTACGGGCCTCCTGGATCTTGAGGCAAGTGTTTTTTAGTTCGGGAACTTCTCAGCAATGATGGCTTTGACAGTTTCTTCTTCATCAGGGTTTTCTTCTTGCCCTTCTGGGACCCCAATGATCCGTATGTTGTTTCTTCTGGCTTCATCCCGATTATCTCTTGTTGTCTGTTCGGTAATTGTGAGTCTTTTTTTCTATCTTCTGGTGTTGTGTAGAGAATCTTTGGACCGCGTCTTCGAGATCACTAATTCTTTCTTCAGTAGCTATTATTCTGCTATGATGGCTTTCCACTGTGTTTTTCATTTCATTTACCTCATTTTTAATATATGTCATTTCCATTTGCATTTTCCTCACTTCTTCTATCATGTCCTCTTGTATTTTATTGAGTTTGCATTCCATTGCTTCTTTGAATTCCTTATGACTCCTTAACATTTCTTTCCGAAATTCCTTATCAGAGAGGTTATACAACTCATTGGTATTGCTTGGCTCATCTGGACTAGTGACTTCACTCACAGAGCTGGATGGAACTTTTGCGTTGCCTTACCATTATGACTATTGTAGGTTGCAAATGTGGGGTCTTGGGTGACAGGATAGTACAGTTAGTAGGTGTCTGGTCTGTTTGCAGGGTTTGGGTGGGTAGCAAGGATGTAGGAACCAAGGTTCACTGGTACCTCATGCAAGATAGGTAGTAGCGAGCGTCCGCGCCGGGTTTTGAGTTTTGGGATGATCCCGGAGGCGCAGGCCCAAGGGTCCGCGGTGAAACCAAGGCAGTTTGCCTTGGTTCCCGTTGATGGAGGTTTCGCTCTTCCCTAGGGCAGTTTGGGTCCCGGAGACGCAGGGGACACGCCACACACCTTGGGGAGATTTTCAGCTGGTCCCGGAGGCGCCGGCGCCCAAGGGTCCGCGGTGAAACCAAGGCAGTTTGCCTTGGTTCCCGTTGATGGAGTTTCCGCTCTTCCCTGGGGCAGTTTGGGTCGCGGAGACGCAGGGGGGACACGCACACACCTGGGGGGGAGATTTTCAACTCTTATTTTTTAATTTCCCCTTTTTTTTTTTCTCTTTGGGTCACACTTAGAAATGTTCCTAGGGTTAGTTCTTGCTTTTACATCCTGGCATGCTCAAGATACCATATGGGGATGCAGTTGATCGAACCTAAATAAGAAACATTCAGGGCAAATGTCCCACCCATTGTACTATGACTGTGCCCCTTATTCATGTTCTTCAGGCAGAAACTTACCATGGTGTCTGCCAGACTGTAAAATTTTGATCAAGATGCATTTCTTATCACATTTGTCTATTACAACTAAATGGTTTGCTGAGATATAATAGAATTTAAGGGGTGCATCTTATTTCATTCATAATGTGTCTCCTATTTTCCCCTTTGATTTTTCTTCACTTCTCCAACATTGAGCTTTCACTAACTTGCTTTAAGGCATTCACTGAACTCAAATAATCTCTCTTTCCTCACTTTATTACTTAAGTTATTGGCCACTGTTTTCAATTCTTATAATCTTGGAAGGATGAAGTTTCTAAGATTTTCATGGAAAATAATTGAAGCTAACATGAAAGATGAGTTCACTGATATATATATATATATATAGTTATATATATATATATGGTAATAATATATATATTATCACTTTGTATTTTTTTAGAGGATTGTGTATCAGGTAACAAGCTATTCTTCCAACTCTAAAAGTAGCTATACTCTCCCATTTTGTCGCCTTCCGCTTATAGTTCTATGCATAGATGTGCACACAGTAACACATCTATGATGAGGAAGCCATCATAGTGAGAGTTTCAGTTTTCTGCATTTCTGAACAGAAAATCTCTGGAAACCCTACTCTTAGCAATTAAATGGTTAACCCTAGTTTTCAGAGTTCCTAGGGGAGAATGGGCTGAGTTTTCAAGGGTGCTGAGAAAAGCAGTTTTCAGTGTTCCTGATTCAATGTTACCTGCAAACTTATGTTTAGAAAGTGCCTCTGGCTTATGAGAAAAAGCCCATGGGGAGACTTGAGAACAGACTTGTCTGGAACCTCCCTTTATTTTTTAACCAGAAAATGCCATTCCTCTCCCACCAAGGAGAAGTACAATTCTTGCATATGCCATCTGCTTACAAACCTCTGTGACAGAAATCATCCCCTCAGAAGGTTTCCATAAGCCCCCCATGTGAACTCCAACCACTGTTTTTCTCACTAAAATTAAACATGAAAAATATCTAAGCATTTGAACTTATAATAACATATTTACTCCAACTTTATCAGGCGCCTTATCATTTGTGTATGTGTGATATATAATTGCAGCATGTAGAAAACAAACAGCTCTCGATCAGAGAAGTCTCCCGGATCCCATGGGGCACTCAATCATCTACCAAAAAATAGAGATGTTTCGAGGCCAACTTATAATTGCATTGGCAATCCACTATTAAAAGCATAATTTCATGTTGCTTTTTGCATTTCTAAAAATAAATGACAAAAAAGTGATTCGAAAAAATTTGCTCATTGCACTTAGTAATATACTTAAAGATAAATTTTGAAATTGAGTATGTATTATAAGCATTTACTAAGTGTGTATTAAAAGGGCTAGTAAAATATGTGGATAATGCAGACACACACACACACATATATATACATATATTTGAACTCTCTTTAAAGTAGGATAAAACTTAGTTTCTATTCCTTTTTAAAAATCTGCCATAAACTCCATTAAACTTAGATTAAAGTAATAAATAAATTATATCTATATTCTTTTTAAATAGTATTAAACATTTGTAATAAAAAAGGCCTCATTTACGTGCTATATTTTCAGGATGGATTACTTACTTTTTTTTTTTTTTTTTGCTTTTAGGGTCACAACCCGGCAATGCTCAGGGTTTTCTCCTGGCTATGCCCCTCAGGAATTACTCCTGGCGGTGCTCAAAGGACCATATGGGATTCTGGATCCGAACCCGGGCGGCCATGGGCGGTCAGCGGGAAGCAAACGCCTTACCTGCTGGGCTATTGCTCTGGCCCCAATTACTTACATTTTTTATAGGGAGGAAGTTAACAGCAGGATGAGTCCAGAAGGTTACAATTGTTGAACCTTGAATTATTTGAACCAAATAATTTATTGGGCAGTCATTATATAGGTTTATCAGGAAAATAAAAATGATGTTGTAGAAGCTACCGCACGCAAAGTAACAAAAAACATAATGGGTGATTGTTGGTGGGGATGCTGGTGGTCCAGCCTTTCTGGAAAACAATATGGACATTCCTCCAAAGACTAGAAATTTTGAACTCTCATTTGACTCTCCATACCAATCCTGGGAATATACTCTGGAAGCCAAAAATACGCAGCGGAAACACCATCCCTACTTTTATGTTCATAGCAGCATTATTCACAATAGCCAGAATCTGGAAACAACCAGAGTGCCCGAATCAAGACTGGATAAAGAAGCTTTGATACATCTACACAATGGAATACTATGCAGCTGTTAGGAAAAATGAAGTTATGAAAATTGCCTATAAATGGATGGACATGGAGAAGATTACGTTGAGTGAAATTAGCCAGAAGGAGAGTGACAGATACAGAGTGACTGCATTTATTTGCATGACATAAATATATATGTACATGTTATGATTAGCCAATATCCAAGGTCAAGTGAAACATGACCTTGTATCAGGAGGTCTTGTCAAAGGTGGAAATTATCACAAATGTGTGGAGTCAGAGGCTAGATAAGACAGAAAATGGAACAGTGTGCCAGCAGTTGTCGAGGGTACTAATACCAACCTAGAACTGAGCATTAAATACAGGCAAAAAAGATACACATGACAACCCTTTACTTTATGTTCTGTAATCCGTAGTCTGGAAGGGAAGGAAAAGAGAAAGTGAGAGAGAGGGAAAATAATGAACCCGCCATGGAGGTGGACTGGGAGGGGGAGGGAACAGGGGGACGTTGGTGGTGGGAGATGGGCACTGGTGGAGGGGATAGGTGCTGGAACACTGTATGACCAAAACCTAAATATGAACTTTTTAATTTTTATATCTTTGTAATTGTTTATCTCACAGTAGTATAATAAAATACTTTAAAAATAAAAAAAGAGAAAAAATAATGGGGGTGAACCATCTCCATCAATGATGATTTTGTCCACATACACCCTTATTGCTATTTTTGTAAAAATTGTTCACCAAATTTGGTAGGTAGCATGGATGAGATTATTTTCCTCATCTCTTAAAGGAGCCTATATCAATCTCACTTGAGAGACCTTCCTCATAGCCAATTGTAAATATTAACCAAAAAAGATCTTCCCAGTCATTAATTACCATGACAGAATGCAAAAAGGCAAAGAAAGAAAGTCAAAATAGTAACTTTAGTAATAAATAATATAGAAATAAACCCTTATTTGACTTAAGAATGTCCTCTCTTGGCCCTCATAAGGGTGGGATGTTGGACTAAACTTCTTGTTATGAAACATATCTTTCCAGTCCTTGCCGTCAACTCCTAAAGGTGTATTGTGCAATTTGGTATTAGCGAATAACTTAGGTATCTTTTTAACTTTAAAAGCAAACAGGGTTTTATTTGTTTGTTTTTATTGCTGCTGATGAAGATAACTAGTAGGGAAGCACATCTCTGAAGTAATTTAGCGGGAGATTAAATAAAATCTGACCAAAGGGAAAGAGAGAGGTCCAAAACATACAAGAGCCCCAAATCAACTAAGAAAAAGGTGATATTTGGAGCAAGTTGAATAATAAATAAAAGTTGCACAATAACAAAGTTTCATTTGTTAGCTGCTAAAACAAATGGAATCCCAAGAGTATACCTTTTAAAATTTAAAGTCTGGCTTTTTCAATTAATGGGGGTGGTGACCTCAAGTTATTGCCTTACTGATGAACTGAGAGCATAGCCACCAATGACTGATACTGTAGGAGGCACTTTCCCAAATGAACATTGCTTTTGTGTGGCAACACATCAGTTAGTCCAAGTTAAAGATGGAAAAAAGGGAGTAAACCCCCTGAAGTCCAAGTAAGGATAGAAAAAATTTTATAAGACAGCTAGTTGTGTGGGTTTTATATAACATATAACCTTTTAAATAAAGAAGTACCTAAGCATTGGCTCATGTAGACTTGGGAATGACTTGGCGAGGAAATTCTTTGGGGTATATCTCGGGTCTAAATGGATGACTCCCCAATGTGCATCTGAAAGCTGTTAGGATTGAAAAGCACCCTGGAAACCAATTCTTTCTTTAAGCTCAGAGGATTCGAAACAGCCCACTCTCTCCTGGACTAAGCGTGGTATTTTTTCACACCTCTCCAGAGACACTGGTGCCGGAAGCCTTCTGCTTTGGGCCATATGTAAGAAGCAGCTAGTGCAAAGATAGCCTCATGCTTCAATGTATTCCCACTTGGCCTTTAAAGGGCAGAGGTAGATTGATGCAACACTCGCTTGTCAGCTCTCTCTTTGTAGCCCCTCTTGTAGAGCATTCAGGACACATTTGGGTGGATTATATTATAAAAATAAGGAAATCTTATGGTCTCTATTCTATATAGGAAATGCTGTCACTGAATTTGAGTTTTCCAATATGCTTATTTGTTTTGGGATCATATTCAGTAGTGGGCATGGGCGCCACATTAGCCTCAAGTGCCCTAGCTCTTTCCTGTGGCGGTTAGGGTTCAAACTTCGTGTGGGCTGTATCGGGGTTATAGTGTTCCCTGTTCCTTGAGCTTTTTACCCCCGGTATAAGACTTCCTAATATTTTAAATTATCAGTAAATTTAGATCTCAAAAAAAATAATAACCAAAAAAAACCCCCCTGAACATTTCCAACCTTGTCAAATACCAAATATAAGAGATATATGGTCCAAAGTTTCAAGAGACGAAACAACACTGAATATGAAATGATTCCCCATTTCTAGTCAGTCAAAGGCAATACCCAGTTTTATAGAATCTTAAACCAAATCCTACTTATGGAAGAAACATCTTAGTACAAGACCTTTGGGGAGGTTTTGTAGTTATTTAGATCCTCTTCTCTACTCACTATGCCAGCTTGGGGCTCTATACCAAGTCCATCAGATTTTTGTATCATCTCAGAATTCTTAATAAACTCTTGGCACCCGGTGTAGGATACCAGATTTTACAGGTTTTGGTTTAAAAACTACTAACAAAAAAGGACCAATAACTCTATGGGTAAAATGGGCCTTTTATTAAGTACTTTGGCCAACAAGGCCATTAACTTATAACCTTGTTCATAAAAAAAATGAAACATTAGAATCTGAAACACAGGTTTTTGTGCCCCCAGCTCACACCTCTGAGGAGGTGACAAGATTGCATAAAACTCCCTAAGTAGTCTTGAAGGCTAATGTTTAATGTCAAGCTTTACAACAGCCAGACTGGTGATAACAATGATCGGAACGGATGGGGGTATTTCACCAATTTTCTTACTAATGGTCTCTTAGGGTCTGATGCTACTTATAGAAGTACATACTTCTAGCTTCTTAAAGTTCAGAATTGATGTTTAGCCTGTGATTTTGTAGTATATATAGTAAACTAATAGTCACAGAATATGTAAAAACATTAATCACTACTTCAAACTTGCAAAAATGTGAGGATTTATTTTTCTTTGGGTTTTGGTCATACAGTGTTCCAGCACCCATCCCCCCCACCGGTGCCCATCTCCCACCACCAACTCCGGTTCCCTCCCCTCTCCCAGCCCTGCTCCATGTCAGGTTCTTTATTTCTTTCCGTTTCTCTCTCTTTCTTTTTTTCCTTCCCCTCTAGACTATGGATTACAGAACATACATTAAAGGGTTGCCATGTGTATCTTTTTGCCTCTATTTAATGCTCAGTTCTAGGTTGGCATTAGTACCCTCGACAATTGTTAACACCCTGTTCCATTTTCTGTCTTACCTAGCCTCCTGAATCCCACACGTTTGTTGATAGTTTCCACCTTTGATGAGACCTCTGATATATGTTTCACTTGACCTTGGATATTGGTATCTTAATATGTACCTATATATTTGTATTATACAGATAAATGCAGTCATTCTGTGTCTGTCTCTCTCCTTCTGGCTAATTTCACTCACATAATCTTCTCCATGTCCATCCATTTATAGGCAAATTTCCTAACTTCATTTTTTCCTAATAGCTGGATAGTATTCCATTGTGTAGATGTACCAAAAGCTTCTTTATCCCGCTCATGTCGATTTTCGGGCACTCTGGTTGCTTCCAGATTCTGGCTATTGTGAATAATGCTTTTGTGAGGTTTATTTTTTCAGAAGAGTTAAAAAGTTCTACAACTTTTACCTCAAGATTTCTTCCTGAATTTTACAAGGCGTACATGTGTTTCAATATCTCGAATTCCTTGAATATCTTATGAATTTGTCAGTTGTTTGTATTTCTATTGTTGTAAGCTGATTATGGATGTAACTGCAAAAAATTTTGAACCCTTACAGGCAAACTGATGCAAACTCTCTGACCTAAAGACATTCTCAGTAAAGGCATATTCCAGATGCCAGAGGGTCTACTTCCAGGGATCTGCAGTAAAGAAAATATAACACTTAAACCCAGCAACACATTTTTTGCTATTTCTAGTGCATATAAAAATTATTTTTATACTATTGTAAAAAGTGTAGTAGTTTATTAGAGTGTACAATCACATTATGTCTAAGATGAGCAAATATCTTAATTAAGATTTTTACTATAATGAAGAAAACAAAATGAGTAAATGGTGGAAAAGTAATATCTATAAACTATCTTCAAGTACTCAAATGTAAAAAGTGCAATAACTGCAAACCATTATAGAGTAGTGCATAAACACTAAGGTATGTATGTTGCCTCTTTTAATTCCCAAACTATTACATTTCAATATCAATCTTTACTGATTTTTTGTTAACAGTAATGTGTACCATTCACTAAATAGTAACTTTGTGACTTTTATTTCTCTGAATGTTAACTAACTTTATATGCACTTAACCAGTCCTAAGCGTGGAAATGCTGGATTGCCCCTGTACAAGACCCATAGTGAGTAGTCAGGGGATCCCCCTTCTGCCCTCAGGGGATCAGCAGTTGGTTGATGGAGAAAGACACAAGAATCCAGCAAAGTTAAAAATGCTCACTTGCACAGGTTCTGGCATACAGATTCGCAGTAGGGAAAACCCGAACTTAAGCTTCCCTGTCTGGACCCTGCCCATGTGTAGGCTAAGATGGCTGCCACCATGTATTAAGACCCTGCAGAGAGGAGACCAGTGAAGCAAAAAGTGTCGACAAAGGGGCAAAAACTTGAGCTAATTTATATCCCGCAACACACCACCCACTCAAAAAGAGAGGCAGTTAGGGGTCAAATCCCCCCTCAGGTAATCTTATCTCTGGGTGATCTCGCCTAGGCCCTTTGAGATGTTAGTAAGGTAAAAGCCAAGATCTGCCTTGGGAGAGTGCCCTTGCAGGGTAGCGTGGAGGAGTGGCCTCTGAGATGAATTATATCTCAGGAATACAAAGGCATCTCATCTGTACCAAAGGATATTCTAGTAGTCAATTATACACACACACACACACTACTCATACACACACAATATATAGATATATATATATATATATATATATATATATATATGTATCCAAACCTTCACAAGAATCTCATCTTTAGTTCATGGATGTTCTGTATATTAATTTTTTGACTTATCGAGAGCCATGCTTGCTTGCTTGGAGGCAAACAGTTTCTCTCTGGTCTGGGGCAAACTAGAGATCCAAGTGGCCAGACAAATATACTGGTAAGATCTAGTTAGTTCCAAAGATGATTGTGGCACCATGAGAATATTTATACCAGCCAGTATAAAATACATGATCAGATAAACTGCCACATTCAAACTGAGGCCTCCTCCTATCTAGAAGTGACCTGCAGTAGGCAACTCCAGGCCAGATGCAGAGGCTCTGGGCAACAGTGTAGTGCAATGCTAACTCACTGCTACCAAGTTATAACCCTCTGCAAATTTTTGTCTCCAACTGTGTAAAACCAACGCTCTGTTTGGTCATTTTCATTAGAGTTTTGCAAGATACAGACATATTTTCATGGTAATCAAATATGTTATCCATTTATGATTTTGCATTTCTAATTCTTCTCAACATCTCAGCAGAACCCCACAAAAAATTAATGGTTTAGTAAAGAAGTAATTGTGGAAAGAGGAGGTGGCTGGAATGCCTTCAAAGCGCATCGTAAGAAATAGCTAAGGGACAAAAAGAACCTCCGGCTCTAAAGTGCACATCTCTTTGTTTTTTTTTTTTTTTTTAAAGTATTTTATTATACCACCGTGAGATATACAAATAAAAAGATATACAATTAAAAAGTTCATGTTTGGGTTTTGGTCATACAGTGTTTCAGCACCCGTCCCTCCACCAGTGCCCATCTCCCACCCCCAACATCCCCGGTTCCCTCCCCCTTCCCCCAGCCCTCCTCCATGGCAGGTTCTTTATTTCTTTCCCTTTCTCTCTCTTTCTCTTTTCCTTCCCTTCCAGACTATGGATTACAGAACATACATTAAAAGGGTTGTCATTTGTATCCTTTTGCCTCTATTTAATGCTCAGTTCTAGGTTGGCATTAGTACCCTCGACTATTGTTAGCCCCCTGTTCCATTTTCTGTCTTACCTAAACTCTGACTCCCACACGTTTGTGATAATCTCCACCTTTGACAAGACCTCCTGATATATGTTTCACTTGACCTTGGATATTGGTATCATAATATGTACATATATATTTATGCCATGCAAATAAATGCAGTCATTCTGTATCTGTCTCTCTCCTTCTGGCTAATTTCGCTCAACATAATCTTCTCCATGTCCATCCATTTATAGGCAAATTTTATAACTTCATTTTTCCTAACAGCTGCATAGTATTCCATTGTGTAGATGTACCAAAGCTTCTTTATCCAGTCATCGATTTTCGGGCACTCTGGTTGCTTCCAGATTCTGGCTATTGTGAATAATGCTGCTATGAACATAAAAAGTAAGGGATGGTGTTTCCGCTGCGTTTTTTGGTTTCCCAGAGTAGATTCCCAGGAGTGGTATGGCTGGGTCAAATGGGAGTTCAATTTCTAGTCTTTGGAGGAAAGTCCATATTGTTTTCCAGAAAGGCTGTACCAGCCGGCATTCCCACCAACAATGGATGAGTGTCCCCTTTTCCCCACATCCACGCCAGCACTTGTTGTTCTTGCTCTTTTGAATATGTGCCAGTCTCTGTGGTGTAAAGTGGTATCTCATTGTTGTTTTTGATTTGCATCTCTCTGATGATTAGTGATGATGAGCATTTTTTCATATTTTTTTTGGCCATTCAATTTCTTCCTTGCTGAAGTTTCTGTTCATTTCTTGTCCCCATTTTTTGATGGGGTTGTTTGTTTTCTTCTTGTAAAGTTCTACCAGTGCCTGATATATCCTGGATATTAACCCCTTATCAGATGGGTATTGGGTGAATATTCTTTCCCATTCTGTGGACTGCTTTTGTATCTTAGTCACTGTTTCTTTTGAGGTGCAGAAGCTTTTCAGTTTCATGTAGTCCCATATGTTTATCTTTTTCTTCTAGTTTGCTTTGTTAGTGATGTTTCACCTTTTGAAGATGCCTTTTAGCTTCAATGTCGTGGAGGGTTTTTCCTATATTTTTCTTCAATGTACTTTATGGATTCAAGTCTGATATTGAGATCTTTAGTCCATTTTGATCTGATTTTTGTGCAGTGTTAGACACAGGTCCAAATCCATTTTTTTTTACACGTTGCTTGGGCAACATCTCTTTCGACTTAATCCTCCATTCTCCCTGCAGATTAACATATGCCTCAGAGACCTGGCCCTACGAGGAAGCAGGTAAGATACTTTTGGGTCTCCCAGGGAATCAAAAGAGCTTTTGCTTTGGAATATCACGCCTCACCCAAGGAGGGAAGGAATCAGGAGTTCTGACCTCCTCGCTATTCCAGAATCAGGACGCTGTCTCGTTTAGCCAAGGCATCGAAAATCAGATGGACTGAACGTAATGCGTGATTTTGGAGACAACTGCTGGACTAGAGCCCTTTGCAATGGATCCCACGGGATGTGTAAAGATCACGTACGCCCCACCTACAAGATGGTCAGACTTCCTTGTCAAATCCCCAAAGGACAGTTTGAGGCTCTTCTGATCTCAATCAAGAGATGCCATTGGGCTACTTGGCACGTAGGGGGTCCAATGGAAACTGTTACTGGCACCCACTTTCGAGCAAATCGGCTTAGAATAACAGGATTCAAGTGATCAAGTGATCAAGTGCCAGTGAGTCACTTTTTCTCCTACTGGGTCACCTCACATTAAATACATTATTTTTACATTATTATGTTTATTCAATGTACATGTAAATACATATATTGTGTATAATGCATGTACATATAAATGCTACTCTTGAAGTAATAAAGTTTTTTATTAACCACTATTATTTTTGGGGGGAGGTGACTGTTCTCAGGACATGGTTCTGCCTCTGCACTCTCAGGATCACACCTGGAAGTAGCTTCCTACCAGACTACATGTGATGTGTATAAGTTTTGATAGACTGCATGAACAAAGACACCTTGCCCACTGTAATATCTCTCTGGTCCCAAGCTTTTCACTTTTATTGTGCAAGTTCATGAAGAGAAAATGGTGTAGAACCTCATGAAATTTTACTTTTTCAATGTTAAAAGTAGGTAATTTAAAATGTTTAAACTTGCTCTTACTTCTTTTGCCAAAATTTACATTAGGTAACACTGTCTTCCATTATATCATCAATTTGCACCAAGCAGGCACCAGTAACATCTCAATACATCCTATCATATGCTGAGATAGCCCAAGGGCATATCTGCTCCAGGGGACATGTAAGAGCCTCAAACCATTTCAGCATTGGAATTGAGGGTCTATAATTATTACTGGTATTTGGCATGACAAATACAACATGGGTAGCTTGCAAAGGCTTCTGCCGGGAGGATGGGATGCTCTAGTATCCCATTACATTACCCCCATTAGGGTATTACATATATATTTAACCATTGTATAAAATACAAGTAGGCTATATTTTTTACGTATATTCTTAGATTAAAACACAAATAAAATAATTTATTTTATTTATTTTTCCAGGTGTGTGTATCCCTGATGCAGAGCCAGAATTATGTCCTGAGAACAGCCACCTCCCCCAAAATATTGGTTAATGAAAAGTTTTGTTTAACCCTCTGCTTTGACCATCGGTAGTCAAGGTATGCAGTCTCATTTTGTCAAGGCATCAAAAATCAGATTGGGCTGGACATGTAATGTGATTTGGAGATAACCACTCGGACTAGAGCTGTTACCGACTGGATCCTACTGGATGTCAAAAGATCATGTGGCCACCACCTACAAGATGGTCAGACTTCTTCATCAAGACCCCGGACCAAAATGTTTGAGGCTCTTTGTATTCCTGGAGCAAGCAGGTGCCATTGGGCTACACTGACACGCCGATAGGACAAATATCATTATGGTACCTGCACCTTCGCAAGCAAATCAATGAATAATGGGATGTCAAGTGATCAAGTGATCAAGTGATCAAAATAATCTCAAACAATATTTTATTTGAAAATGCACATACCTTTATAAAAAAAATACCATGCATATTTTTAAAATACTGCAAAACTTAATTCCTCACTTGCTGTCATTTAATTATTAATTCACTTAATCTTAATTCTTACTGTTACCATTTAATTCTATAAGCACTTAATTCTTGTCATCTGACTTGTTATTAAATTTTTATACCCTTTATTTATATTCCAATTATCAATATTGGGACCTGGGGTGATAGCATATTGAGCAGAATCAGGGAGTAAGCTGTGAAAACAACCATGTATGCCCTCTCAATAAAAGGAAAAAGTAGAATGCATCAATATCTTCATATGTCTCTATTGTCTCTAGCATTACTTTATTTATTTATTCTTTTTTTTTTGGGTCACACCCGGCTGATGCACAGGAGTTACTCCTGTCTCTGCACTCAGGAATACTCCTGGCAGTGCTTGGGGATCATATGAGGATGCCGGGGATCACACCTTGGGCCAGCACAAGCCGACGGGTGCAAGCAAACGCTCTACCCGCTGGATTTATCGCTCCAGCCCCTCTAGCTATTACTTTGGGTTTTATTATCAGTGAGAAAAAATGAAACTACTTCAAGCCACTAATTCATTTATTTTATATTTTGTAAACAAAATGGCATGATTTTAGGCACCAAAGTATATAATAGTTAATTTTTAATATTAATATGAAATGCAAACTTCATTTTGCATACATTTTTCGGAAGGCACCCAACTACATAAAATATTTTAAAAGAATTTTTGCTGCTTGGTTTATTTTAAATAACTTTGAAAGGATTTATTAATGCCCCTTCCATTTTTCAGAAATGTTATAACCCAAAAGTCACTTCAAATGTTATAATCCAAAAAGTCACTTAATGTGTGAGATATTTTTTAAAACACAAATGTACAAGGTAACTGTACAGTATTAGCTTATGTTGTACTACCAGATTTAGAATTTTCACCTCTTTAATTTTTAAAATGAGTAGATACAAAGAAAAGGCACATTTAAAATTCTAATTTTTACTAGGATAATTCTCATTTTTACTTTACAAATACTATATATTTTTAAAAACCAAAAACAACAAAGTGACTAATATTTAATCAGAAAAAATATTTTAAAAAAAAAAAAATAAAATGATATTAAGTGAGCTAAGGAATTTTGAAAGCCAAACATTTGTTGTCAATTAAAAATTTAGTTTAGATTTACTTTTTAAATTTTGCAATATAAAATATGCATATAAAAATAACTTCTTAGATATTTGAATTTTGAGATATAACTGTCTTGACATAGACTCAAAATTCTTGTATTGACTACGGTTTCTTTCT